>JAJPUD010001134.1:153494-231284 GCA_023553655.1 Myrmecobius fasciatus
ATGTCCAAAGAAGATCTGGAACTCTTAATTGAACACCAGATAGATAACTTTGATTATATTAAGTTTAAAAGTTTCTGTACAAATAAAATTAATGCAGACAAGATTAGGAGGGAAGCATCAAAGTGGGAATTCATCTTTACATTTAATGGTTCTGATAAAGGCTTCATTTCTAAAATATATAGAGAATTGTCTCATATATATAAGAATTCAAGCCACTCTTCAATAGATAAGTGGTCAAGGGATATGAACAGATAATTTTCAGATGATGAAATTAAAACCATCTCTAGTCATATGAAAAGTTGCTCCAAATCGCTATTGATCAGAGAAATGCAAATTAAGACAACTCTGAGGTACCACTATACACCCGTCAGATTGGCTAAAATGACAGGAAAAGATAACGATGAATGTTGGAGGGGATGTGGGAAAAATGGGACTCTGATACATTGTGGGTGGAACTGTGAATGGATCCAACCATTCTGGAGAGCAATTTGGAGCTATGCTCAAAAAGTTGTCAAACTGTGCATACCCTTTGAGCCAGCAGTGTTTCTATTGGGCTTATCCCAAAGAGATCTTAGAGAAGGGAAAGGAACCCACCTGTGCAAGAATGTTTGTGGCAGCCCTTTTTGTAGTGGCTAGAAACTGGAAACTGAATGGATGCCCATCAATTGGAGAATGGCTGAATAAATTATGGTATATGATTGTTATGGAATATTATTGTTCTGTAAGAAACGACCAGCAGGACGATTTCAGAGAGGCCTGGAGAGACTTGCATGAACTGATGCTGAGTGAAACGAGCAGAACCAGGAGATCATTATACACGGCAACAATACTATATGACAATCAATTCTGATGGACATGGCTCTCTGCAAGAAAGATTTGTCTCAAACCAGTTCCAATTGTTCATTGAAGAAAGCCATATACACCAAGAGAGAGATAGGATTTTTCTTGCACAACTTGTCAAGTATTTTAACATTATTAACATGTAGTGGACTTCCTGCCATATAGGGGAGGGGAGGGGACTGGGGGTAAAATTTGTAACGGAAAGCTTTGTAAAGATCAATGCTAGGGAACTACCCATACATATGTTATACAAATAAAAAGCTTTAATTAAAAAAAAAAGAAAATTGCTTTTATGTGTAACTGGGGGAAAAATACTAGAATGCAAAAAAGACAACACTCACTCCCCCCAAAAGCAAAAAGACCATTCTACAAAATCAATTTAAGAGTTTGAGAGGCTTCTTCACAGTATGGAGCATACTTTTATACAGAAGTTTATCTGCATCCTTTCTCTAAGTCAGTTTGCTATCCATGATAAAATAGTAACAATAATGGATAGCACTTCTATACAGAGGCATTTCAGGGTTTCAAAAGGTATTACTCAGATTACGCTACTTAGGTTCCACAATTATCCCAAGAAGAAGGGAAAACAGGCTTTATTAATCTCAGTCTCTATTAAACAACTTATAGTTTTAGAGATGCTGGGGAGGGAGAGGGATACCGAGTGGTTAAGTGAAAGGTCAAAAGTCAGGTAACTGTTATGTATGTGTCAGAGGCAGGACCCAACTCCAAAACCTCCAGGTTGCTAGGCCAGGTCTCTAGGTCTCCATCCTCTCCTTAGCCATGAAAATTACTTCATATTCACATATATTTTGTATTTGTCTATTTGCATACATTATTTTCCCTGAAAAGGACATAAACTCCTTGAGGGTAGTTAACAGCTGACAACAATGATTCTTATTCATTCTCATTCTCTTTCCCTCCTTCCTCCCCTCTTCCTTTTCTTCCCTCTCTTCCACCTGCTTCCCCCCCTCCAATCTCTGTCTCCCTCCCTCTCTTCCTCCCTATCTCTCTCTCTCTCTTTTTCTCTCTACCCCCAAGGTGCTGATTGCAGGATAACTACTCTTTTCACTCTTGATCATATTCCTAAACTTTAAAATTACTGAATACATTAAATTAAATTTTGGGGTGCCAGTCATGAATACCTTTAGAAAGGCCTTAACTTTAATTTGTGGTTCAGCTCTTTAATTGAAAAAAAATGAGGTATATCTTTTTCCAATATAATTTTAATACATTTGAACAAAATTAGGTATATGTTTAGAGATGACATAACTTCAGTGTGATTGCACCAAATTTCATAGTTCACTGACAACAAAAAAAGCACCAAGTCCAATTCATTTGTTTTGTACAACACAGTGCTGCTAGCCTCATTCTTGGGCTTCACTCCAACCTCTGACCCTCTGACTCAGCCTCTCCTCTCCTTCCCATTACCATCCAGAGGCATCATCACCTATTTTCATAGAGTTATGTATGAGTTCAGTAGAGCTCCTGGAGAGTCAGTCATGAGGTGCTCCAATAACCTAGGTGCCTAAGCAAGGGTGCCTACTATCTTTCCCCAACTCCCTAGTGGCTGAAAAGAAAATATGCTTCAGATGCCATGGCAATGTCTCTGCCCCACTGTAGTCCTGAGATCTTTACAGGGTCCTGGGGAATTTTATCTTTGATCAATTGGTATTCCTTTCATCCTATGGCTAAACAAACTTCCACTTCCTGATTCCCCAATCCCCGAGATCAAAAGGTGTCATCTGCTGAAGCAAAAAAACCTCCAAAGTTGATCAAAAATCTGAACCTTTTCAAAATACTTTGTTTTTACAGCATTTATTAAGTGCTTACCATGTGTTGGCACATGTTAGTGTTGGGCACTGGGTTAGGTAGTAGGTGTTAAGTGTTAGATGTTAGATGCCAAGAATACAAAATTCAACAATCTTTTCTTTCAAAGAACTTATATCTTAATGGAGGAGAAACTGTACGTGCATGTATAAGTATGTACAGAATAAATATAAAAAGAAAAATACAAATAAATATAAATAATGAAATAGTTTGGATGGGAGAACTTAGTAGTTGAGGGGAAGGGGAAGCAGTAAAGGCTTCCTGTGGAAGATGGTACTTGAGCTGCATCTTGAAGAAAGAAGATGACTTCCAAGAGACTGAAACAAATTTTTCCATGCATGAAGCATAACCAGTACAAAGGGGAGGGAGAGTATTGACCAGTGAGCCTGGAATGAGTACCTTGGGTCATGGAAAGAATTTTAAAAGTTAAATGGAAAGAGTTTATATTGCATTTTAGAGATAGAAGTCACTAGAGTTAATTGAGGAGAGTAATGACATGGTCAGATATGCAATAGAAAAATCATTCTGACAGCAATATGGAGGACTAATTGGAATGGGAAGAAACTTTTTTTTTTACTTCCTTGAAATTTTTTTAAATTTTATTTCTAATTTATTGAATAAAACAAGCATGCCCATAACATAATACAACTAAAACAACATTGTTGTTACTGTATATAATGTTATCTTGATTCTGCTTCCTTTGCTCTTTATTATTTCATTAAAGTCTTCCATGTTTTTCTAAAATTATTGAGCTTATAATTTTTCCCAGCACAGTAGCAGTCCACCACAATTATATACCACAACTTTTTCAGCTATTCCCCAATTGACGAGCATACCTGCAATTTCCAGTTCTTTGCTACCACAAACAGAGTTACTATAAACATTTTAGAACATATATATGCTTTTCCTTTTTCCCTAATCATTTTTGGAAATAGACCAAATAGATATATTGTTGAGTCAAAGGGTATAATCAATTAATAACACTTTGGGCATAATTCCACATTTTACTCAAAAATAGTTGGATCAGTTCATAGTCCCACCAACAATGAATTAGTGCCCCGATTTTTCTACTTTCCAACATTTGTCAATTTCCCCTTCCATCATTTTATCTAATCTGATATGTGTAAAATATCTCAAAGCTGTTTTATTCTGCATTTTTCTAATCAATCATTATATAGAGCATTTTATATGAGTATAAATGGTTTTGCTTTCTTCATTGGAAAACTGCCTGTTCATATTCCATTTATCAATTGGAGAATGACTTGTATTCTTATAGATTTGACAAAGTTATCTATTTTTTAAAATGTGAGACTTTTATCTGATAAACTGCCTATAAAATTTCCCCTCAGTTTTCTACTTTCCTTCTGACCTTGGCTATAAAAATAATTTTGTTTAAACTATGAGATTGTAAAAGAGAAAGGGAAGATTTGAATTCTATGCTTAGAAATAAGAAAGGAAAATAAACACAAATAAAAGTAACTGAACAATTTAAGTAAATTTAAAGAACGTATGGATCAGATAAATGAAAGGAGTTAGAAAAGCCTGTAGAAATAGACTAATATGAAAAATACTAGCTGTAAGGTATTGACTTAGAGAGGAAATCAATTGAAAAAACAATACAAAAGGAATGTAGAAAAACACAAAGCCAAAAATCATAACCTAAAATATGAATAAACATAATTACTAATAGTAAGAAAAATGCTAATTAAAATTACTCTGAAGTTCTAATTCAGAATGGGGAGAAACTTGAAGCAGAAAGACCAATTAGGAGGCAGATGCAATAAGCTATTTGAGAGGTGATAAGGGTCTGAACTAAGGGTAAAACTGTTGAATGGGGTGAGATGCAAGAAATTTGGCAAGTGATAATATAAGGTGAGGAAAAGTAAGGAGTCCAAAGATAACATAAAGATTACATATCTGGATATGTAGGAAGGATAGTGGTCCTTTTGAAAGAAATAGCCAAGTTTGGAAGAGGGTAGTGAGGGAAAGACTAGTTCAGTTTGGATATAATGAGTTTGAGAAGTCTTGATGAAATCTAATACTCTTGAAGTACTCAACAAGCAACTGGTGGTGTATTACTGAAAATCAGGAGAGAGACTTGGAATGAATATATAGGCCTGTGCATCATTTCATTGGAAGGATCATAATTAAACTTATGGGAGCTGAAGAGAAAGAGAGTGTAAAAGAGGAAAAGGACCTAGGCTAGAAGCAAAAGACATATCTAAAATTAGGGAATATGATAGGGATAAACCAGAAAAAGGAAATGGAGACGAGAAGCCAGACAAGAGGCAGACCAAGAGAGAAGAGGGAGCATGAAAACTTGGAAAGGATAATATCCAGGAAGGAAGGCTAATTAATGGTGTGAAAGCAGCAGAGAGGTAGAAAAGGATGAGGGCTCACAAAAGGCCATCAAATTTGACAATTACTAGATCATTGTTAATTGGAAGAGAGCAGTTTTGTTTGAGTGATGAGCTCAGAAGCTAGACTGCTAATGACACTGTTGTGACACTGCTCTATTTGGTTTCTCTCTCTTACACGTGTGACCTTTCTTTATTAGTCTTCACTGATTCAACATTTATTCTTGCCTCTTACCCCCAATTATAGGTTTTCTTTAAAGCTTTTTGGGAGGTTTCTCTCCATTACATTCTCTCCCTTGTTGATCTTATTTCTATGAGTGGATTTAATAGTCCTTATACTGGTGACTCAAATCTAAACCAATCTCTCTAGAATTCCGGTCCTGTGTTGCTGTACATCTTTACCTGGCTATTTTCTAGGAACATGGATACAATCCTAGGAAATATCTTAGATATCATCTTGTCCAATCCTCTCATTTCTAAAGATGTGGAAAGAGAAATCAGGAAAAGTTCAGGGACTTTTAGAACTCACACAAGAAGTAAACAGCAGAGCCAGTTTTTGAATTTAGCCATTTTTGCTCCACATCCAGAACTATTTTACTGTTGTTCTTATTACACCACACAATCACCTCAATCAGCACCTGAATTTTAATACATCTGAAACAGAATTCATCATCCTTCTGACTAAATCCACTTCTCTAATTTTAGGATCATTTATCATAAATCCAGACTTCGGAGATATTGTAGAGATCATCTAGTTCAACCTCCTCAGTTTTACAAATGAGAAAACTGAGGCCCAGAGAGATTAAGGGTTTTCTCAAAACTTACATAAAGAGTAAGACTCAGAGCCAGGATTGTGTCAACTTGGATCCAGATGCTCCACATTCAGCACATTTTCTATTGTATGTTCTGTTTTCCTGCTATGACATAGCTACACCAAACAATCTTGTACAAGTAAACCAAAAGTAAATAGTGTAGTAGCTACAATATCAGCCTTGGGCTCAGGAGGATCTGAATTCAAGTTCTATCTCTCTGATGTAGGCTGTGTAGCTATGTAGCTGCTGTATGACAAAATCATTTAATCTCTGAGTGCCTGAGGCAAATCTCTAAGAATGAAATTGAAGAGGAGTTGCTCATTAGAAGTATATTTTAAAGGAAATCACAGGTCTGGTCTCAAAAAATTTCCAAGTAGTTTGGCATGTTATATTCTAAATCCAAGGAAATCTAGCAGCTGGTATAATACAAAGGTGAAGCATGAATTCTCAAGTGTACATTGCTGTTGTCTCCAGAACTCCATTTTATTTTTTATTTTTTTCCCCTTCAATAGTCTTTTATTTATAATCATCATTTACCATTTCCCCCCACTATTCTTATTACTTTCTTTTTTTAATAAAGCTTTTTATTTACAAAACATATGAGTGATTTTTCTACATTGACCTTTGCAAAAACTTTTTGTTCCAAGCTTTTCCCCTCCTTCCCCCCGCCCCCCCATCACCCACCCCTAGATGACAAGTAATCTAATACATGCTAAATATATTAAATTGTATGACAAATCCAATATACGTATACATATCTATACAGTTATCTTACTGCACAAGAAACATCAGATCTAGAAAGAGAGAAAAAAAAACAACCTAAGAAGGAAAACAAAATGCATGGAAATATTCACAGAAAGCGTTAAAATGCTGTGTGGTGGTTCACTCTCAGTTCCCACAGGCCTCTCTCTGGATGTATATGACTATCTTCATCGCAGCACAACTGGTTTGAATCACATCATTGTTGAAGAGAACCATGTCCATCAGAATTGATCATCATATAGTCTTGTTGCTGTGTATAATGTTCTCCTGGTTCTGCTGATTTCACTCAGCATCAGCAGAACTCCATTTTAGAAAGACCCTGGTCATGCTTCACCCCACTCACACCTCCTCATCTACATCATTGCTTCCAAATGGGCAGGCACCCTTTCTTTCTTGCCCCCTTTCCCAATTTCCCTTGATGTATTGTCATCCTTCATTAGAATGTAAGCTCCTGGAGGCCAGGAACTGTCTTGCTTTCCTACATTTCTATGTAGCATTTAGCTTAGTTCCTGGCAGATAGAATGTAGGACCAGGATTCAGGAAGACCCAAGTTTAAATCCAGCCTCAGATGTTTACTAGCTATGTGATGCTGAGTAACTTACTTAACTGTTCTGACTCCCTGAACTATAAAAGGGTGATAACAATAGCACCTATTTTCAGGTTGTGAGAATAAAATAAAATAATATTTAAAAATACTTTTCCAGCCTTAAGGTACTATACAAATAACAGCTATTATCATTAAATTATTTATTAATAATACAAACAATTGCAATATAATATATTAACAGAAATTATTAATATAACAAATTATTACTAATAAATGCTCTATTTACCCATCTATATTATGATTTCTACACAGAGGACATTTCCTGGTATAATAAGTTCAGCCTACCTACCATTTTCCTAATTCAAAATCCTTATGGAGGTGGGAAGGTGGAGGGGAAGAGGAAGTGGGGAAGGGGGGAGGGGAAGGGAATACATACATACACACAAAGCACACACACACACACACACACACACACGCAGAGTTTCAGATACTTGGTGAAAACTAAACTTGATCTTTGGACTCTTGGATGAGTTGACAGTGTGATGATTATATCAGAGCATTATACAACTCTCCTTTTCAGGCTTTAAATGATCAAGAATTATCTACAATGCAGCAGAAATAATGGCACAGATCCTGAGTTCATATTATAACACAAAGTGAGAAAAACTTGTCCAAACTCCAAAAAGATTCTGTATGTACCTGTAGTTAAAGGCAGGTGGGTAACGTTGTTCAAACAGGTCAGAGTGAACCAAGTGGATGAAAGTGTCGCTCCAGAAAACAGCAACAGAAGGATTAGCTTCAACATGCCTCTGATAAAATCTGCAAACCTGACAGGAAACAATGACTCATTAACTCAAAGCACATTTTTCTCATTATTTCAGTATATGATATTCTATAAATCAACTAAAATTAGGTTAAGACAAGAATTCTCATACATTATTTTGAACTTTAATATTGTGACTGCAGTTTCATCATAGAAGTATATAATGATATATCTTTGTTAAGAATTTTCAATCTATATGGAAAGATTTCTGGATTTGGAAATGCTATTAGAAATGAACTTTCAAATCTTATTTCTTTACAGCTCCCAAAAGATCAATATAGTATTCACTTTAGTTCTCAGGTGGTATTAAATGTAGTGCCATTGTTCTTCCTTTTGAGTAAAGCAAAATACCTTTAAACCTTAAGAGAATCGTCATTCAAGAAGCTGATATTTTATAGACACAGTTCATTTACATATATTAAAAAAATATCTTCCTGGAGCGAAGGCACATTTTTAGACCTAAGGAATTTGAGAGCAATTTGCTAAGATTCAAAAGGGGAAATTGTTCATAGCATGAGTCAACCAAGAACATATCAAGAATTAGGAACAAGAATATTTAAGAAGTCAAAACAAGATTTTGCCAAACAAAATCACCATCTTTTGCAAGACTATTTTGAATTCCAAAACCTGGATTCTAAAAGCTATAAACAAATGAATAGCTCTCATTTTTTTCAAAGCAAGCATATTGTAAATAATGTTAGAACTTGGAAGGAAGAC
The DNA here is from genome assembly GCA_023553655.1 of Myrmecobius fasciatus. Taxonomy (NCBI): domain Eukaryota; kingdom Metazoa; phylum Chordata; class Mammalia; order Dasyuromorphia; family Myrmecobiidae; genus Myrmecobius; species Myrmecobius fasciatus. Next base: position 162,180 of record JAJPUD010001134.1, read on the forward strand.
CTTGTTTTCAACTGCTCTAAGGAAGCCACTTAATTCAAATTTCCTCACATATAGAACAGAATAATAATACTTGAACTATTTAGACCTCATAAGATAACTGTGATGAAAACACAGTGAAGAGTGTGAGCTACTGTTTCATTCTCACTTATTATGCTGAATGGAATTCAGATAGAAATGGTCTTAGGACCATTAGAGATAATATTATTATTTAATTATACTTATGCTTAGTGCATATAGATAAAATGGTTGATTTTAAAACTTAATTAAAGTATTAGAATGCAATGTCATCTTCTTTGTATTTATAGAAATCATTGTTGGGACAAATTCAACAGTAAATAAGACAACAAGAATGACATGTACCTCATCCCATTATGACATAATTTTTATTTCTTGTGAATTAAAAAAAAGCAGGCACAGAAAGCAATCTCAGAAAAGATAATAGTAGTGGGGCAGCTAGTTGGTGTAGTGGATAGAGCACCAGCCCTGCGGCCCTAAGTTCAAATATGGCCTCAGACACTTAACACTTCCTGGCTGTGTGACCCTGGGCAAGTCACTTAGCCCCAATTGCCTCAGCAAAAAAAAAAAAAAAAAAAAAAAGATAACAGTAAAAAATTGTCATGGTTAAAAAGAGATAAGCAAAGAAAATAGATTCTATTCAAGGGTACCATAAATAAGGAAATGTTATCAATATTTCATGTATATGTACACAAATATATACATGTACGCATATGTATCAAATAGCATAGAATCCAAATACTTGAAAGCAAAGTTAACTAAATTATAAGGAAAAAGAGAAAGTAAAAATATAATTGCAGGGACATCAATGTACCTCTTTTACAGCACATAAAAATCCAACAAAAAGATAAAAAAAGTGTTAAAGACTTGAATAGAATTTTTCAAAAATCAGTTATATCTCTGGCAAATACTGAATGGAAATAGAAAGGAATATTCATATTTCTTAATTATATGCTTAATAGTTACAAAAACTCCTTGAGTCAGGATATATATAACACCTCTTAACAAAAGCAGAAAAAAAGATAAGTAAACATACTTTACTGGCCATAACACAATAAAATTATAATCAACAAAGTACATTTTATACCTCCTAATTAAGTTACTATTCCATTCATCATCACTAAACCATTTCTATCTTCTTCAAACCTGTCATGGTTCTGTTCCTTCTATCCTCACTATCATAACTAAAGACCTTGCCTGAATAAATTGAAGCCTTTTGTCAAAAACTTCATCTTTTCCCTTCTTCCTCATCAAATTACCTTGATGCTTTCTCCTTGACCTACTTCACTCACATGAAGAAGTCCCCACTTTTTCATTTGCCTTCAGACTCTTCCAGTTTAATAACAGCTTTCCCTACAACCTTGGTGCCCATGGCTCTCCTGTCCTCAAAAACCCATCAATTAATTCATTCATTCCTACTAATTATCATCATCCCATAACTTTCCTCCCTTTTGGAGCTAAATTTCTTTACAAAATTGCCTACTATAGGTGCTGCCATGTCCTTTCCTCTCATTCTCTTTTTAACTTTCCATAGTTTGACATTCCACTTCAACATTCAAATGAAACCACTTTTCCCAAAGTAATAAAAAATCTTTTAATTTTCAAATATTAGGTAGGGCCTTTCGTCAATCCCCATCTTTCTTGATCTCAATGGAGTCTTTGACACCATCAATTATCCTCTGTTCCTGGATACTCTCCTATCTAGGTTTTCATGACACTATCCCTTCCTGGTTCTCCTCCTACCTATATGACCAATACTTCTCACTCTATTTTGTAGGATTTTAATCCAGATAATACATACTAACATTGATGACCCACAACTGCCCAGGACCCACTTCTTTTCTCCTTATATACTATATCACTTAGTGACTTCATTAGCTCCCATGAAATCAATTATCATCTTTATGCTGATGATTCTCATGCCTAACCTCTCTGCTGACCTCCAGTCTCCTATCTTCATCTCTCTACTGGACACCTTAAACTATTTGCCCCACAGATGTCTAAAACTGAACTCATTTTTTCCCTCAAACCTCCATGTCCCTTCAAAACTTGCCTATTATTGTCATGGGCAACACTATTCTCCAGTCATTCAGGGTTATAACTTAGGTGTCATCTTTGATTCTTCATTCATGTTCACACCCCATACCCAATGGATTGTCAAATCTTGTTATTTCTAATTTATCACATCTCTCACATCTGTCTACTTCTTTCCTCTGACATTTCTATCACCCTGATGCTGCTTTTCATCACTTCATCCATGGACTATTACAATAGCCTTCTGGTTGGTCTCCCTGTTACAGTCAATTTTTCATTCAACTGTCAAAGTGATCTTCCTAAAGTACAAGTCTGATCATGTCATCCTTTAATCAAATAAATTCAATATGTCCCTATCACTTCTAGGATTAAGTATAAACTCCTGTTTGGCACTGAGAGAACTTCATAATCTGAATCCATCCCCCCACAGACATATTCTGTGATCCCATGACACTATTCTCGTTGCTGTTCTTTGAACAAGAGACTGAACTCCCAGTTCTGGGAATTTTCACTGGCTATCCTCTATGCATTCTTGCATAAAATGTCTTCTATCCTCATCTTGACCAGGAGTTTTCAGCTAAATCCCATATTTTATAAAGTTTTTACTCCTCTTAATTACTGTTCCATCCTGCTATTTCCAATTTATCTTTTATATACTTTGTGCAAAGTTGTTTGGATGTTGTCTCCCCCAACTGGACTGTGAATTTCTTGAGAGCAAGGGGATTTGACTTTTTTTTTCCATTTCCAGCATTTATTACACTGCCTGGCATGTAAAAGGCATTTTATAAATGTTTATTGACTCACTTGAGGAAAGGATTAAAACATAAATGGGGATTAAATAATTTCAAATTATATCAAAAAGAATTAATTAGATGCCTACTGTGTACCAGGCACTCTGCTAAACACTGAAGATAAAAAGGTAAAAACAATTCCTGCCTTCAAGGATCTTACAATAAATGGGAAAGAAAACTTGCAAACAACTACGTATGAACAAAATATATAATGGATAAATTGGAAATGATCTCTGAAGGACGGCACTAGTGAATTGAAAAAATTTTCTTGTAGAAGGCAGAACTTCATTTGAGATTTGAAAGCATTCAGGGAAACTAGGAGGTAGATATGATGAAGGAGAGAATTCCAGTCATGGAGATAGTCAGTGAAAACGCAAAAAATCAGGGGATAAAGTGTTGTGTTTAAGGAACAGCAGAAAGGCCAGTGTCACTGGACTGAAGAGTATGAAGAGGGATAAGTAAGAAAAGTGGAAAAATACAAGACAGCTAGATTAGGAAAGACCTTAAAAGTCAAACAGGATTTTAAATTTAATACTGTATATGACTAGGAACCACCAGATCTTACTGAATTGGGGGTGACATCATCAGATCTGTGCTTTAGGAAGGTCACTATGTGAGCTGAGTGGAGAATGGATTGATACAGGGAAAGATTTGGGGCAGGGTGACCAGCACTGATTTTGAGATTTTAGGTAGTGAGGTACCATGGCCTACTACAATGGTAACAGGGTCAGAGGCTGAGGGTTGAGATGGGTAAAGGGTTTATGAAGGGCTTTTGCAAAGGCTGGACTGATAAGACTTAGCAACAGATTTGATATGAAGGTAGTGAAGGTATGAAGGGAATAAGAAGAGTCAAAGATAACACCAAGGTTAGTAATCTGAATGACTAAGAAGATGGTGGTACCCTCAACAGTAATGGGCAAGGTGGGGAAGAAGGTTTTGAGCAAAAGATAATGAGTTTAATTTTGGGAATGCTGAATTTAAGATGTCTATGGAACATTAGGTTCAAGATATGTAATAGGCAGTTGGATATTTCAGGCTGGAGATCCGGAGAGAGAGGTTAAGACTACATAAATAATCTGATAATCCTTAGTATAAAGATAATTGAATTTGGGAGCTGATAAAATTATCTATCATCAGTATAGAAGGAAAAAGAAGAGGACCCGAGGACCCAAGGACAAAGCCCTGGAGGATACTTGTGGTTAGTGGAAGGGACTTGAACAAATATCAAGCAAAGAAGACTAAGAATAAGTGGTCAGAGAGATAGAAGTAGAACTCAAAGAAAAGAGAATATCCAGAAATGTGTGATCAAATCACAAAGGCTATAGAGAAATAAAGAAAGATGAGGACTGAGAAAAAGCCATTTGATTTAGTAATTAAGAAATCATTGGTACTTTGGAGAGAACAGTTTCAGTTGAATGAAGTGAGAAGCCAGAGAGCAGAGAATTAATCAAGTGAGAGGAAAGAAAATGGAGGCATCAGTTGTGAATGGCCTTTTGAGGGACAGATCAAATACAGTTTTTTTAAGGATAGATATCAGGAAAAAAAAGGATGGAGATCATATATAGCTGTGTTTGTAGGCAAGAGGGAAGTAGCTAGGAAAAAACTGAAGATTACTGAGACAATAGGTGTGACAAAGGGGCAGTCTACTGGAGAAAACTGGATTGAATGAGATTACATGTGGATGTAAATGGACTTTCCTTGGCAAAGGGAAGGGTCACATCTTTAAGTTAGACAAGTATTTGAATTTGTGTGGGTTATATGACAGAACTTAATCCTAAAGAATTTTGGGGTCACAACCATTCTGGAGAGCAATTTGGAACTATGCCCAAAGAACTATCAAACTGTGTATATCCTTTGATCCAGCAGTGTCTCAGTGGGTCTGTATCCCAAGGAAACCATAAAAAAGAGAGAAGGACCCACATGTGCAAACATGTTTGTAGCAGTCCTTTTTGTAGTGGCAAAGAACTAAAAACTGAGCGGACGTCCATCAATTGGAGAATGGCTGAATAAGTTATGGTATATGAATGTCATGGAATATTACTGTTCTATAAGAAATGATCAAAGAGATGATATCAGAAAGACCTGGAGATAATCAGAAAAGCTTGATGCTAAATGAAATGAGTAGAACCAAGAGAACATTGTACACAGTGGCAACAAAATTATATGATGATCAACTTTGATTCTAATGGATTTGTGATGGATAGAACCATCTGCATCCAGAAAGAGAATTATGGGGACTGAATGTGAATCACAACATAGTATTTGCACCTTTTTGTTGTTGTATGCTTTCCCCCCTTTCTCATTTTTTCTTTTTTGATCTGATTTTTCTTGTGTAGCATGATAAATGTAGAAATATGTACAGAAGAATTACCTATGTTTAACCTATATTGGATTGCCTGATGTCTAGGGGAGGGGATTGAGGGAACTTGGAACACAGAGTTTTGCAAGGGTGAATGTTGAAAACTATCTTTGCATTTATTTTTAAAATTAAAAGCTATTATTAAAAAAGAATGTATGGATCATGGATCAAAGAAGCAAAGGAAAATGTTATCAAATCAAATGACAAGAGAACATACAGTAAAAGTAGTCCTTAGGGGAAAGTTTATAATTCTAAAGATATTCAACAACAAAAGAGAGGAAAAAATAGATCAATCATTAGAGATGTAACTAAAAACTAGAACAATAACAATACCTAATATTGTTTTATAAACAAAGTTCTTTACATATATATTCTCATTTGATTGTCATAATCCTAAGAGGTAAATGTTTATATTATGCCCACTTTATAGATGAGAAAACTGAGGATGAGAAAGGATGACTTGCCCAGGTTCACACAATGAATAACTTGCTAGTGGTTTATGGTGGAAATAATCTGCTCCTATCACTATCATCAACATTTCTAGAAACAAAATCCATATAATTCAGTCACTTGTTTGATTCTACTTTATTGACAAACTTGTTGGTTAAATTCATGTGGAGTTTACCCATGGAGAGCCTTTTGATTCCACTTTGGTTTTAAATTTTTTTAATAGGTTTCATCTATGAATAAATCACTTCTAGCCACAGCTGACAAATTCAATAAATTATTTACCATTTTATTGCTATTTTGTAAAGTATCTGTTCTAAAAGTATTTATATAAAATTTTAACCTGTTGAATCACATAATGATCAGTACAATGTTTTGATCCAGTTTCCTCTTTGATTTGAAAGACTCAGTTCTGTTGAGCAGTGATAATAGGTTTAAGACTATGTAGAATCTTAGCAGGCTTAATGTCCATGAGAACATTAGATACCCTAACATTCTATGTATGGAACTATTTTATTCATTTGCAATATATACCTAAGCCATTAGTGTGAAACTGAGTCAAGGATTTTATCATAATCAATAAAACTGGTGTAAATGTTATGATATTTTTGGATAGTTTGTTCAATAATCACTGAATTGATAATAATTTATTCTTACTCCCCTGGGAACTTCTAGTACATCTTTTCTGATTTTTAGTTAATATGTTTTATTATAGGTGTTTACAAATTTTTTTAGTAATACAAGCTGTGCGTTGAATGCTTCTTATAAAATATATAAACATAATTGGTCTATATTTGGAAAGCTTACTAATTCTTTTGGTAATAAATGTATGATCCTTTATATTAAGAAAACTGGGATCAGGTATTCACATCACAAAGGAAGGCAATAAAGTGCTTTGATAGTAATTCTTATACCACTAAGAAATATTTGAGCATTTGAGCAGTATTTATAGATGTTATCCATATCTCTCATTTCTAAAGTCTGCAGAAAGCTAATATTTCAATCACCTTCCTTAACAAAACCATTCTGCGTTTGTGGCAGCCCTTTTTGTAGTGGCTAGAAACTGGAAATTGAATGGATGCCCATCAATTGGAGAATGGCTGAATAAATTATGGTATATGAATGTCATGGAATATTATTGCTCTGTAAGAAATGACCAGCAGGATGATTTCAGAGAGGCCTGTAGAGACTTGCATGAACTGATGCAGAGTGAAACGAGCAGAACCAGGAGATTATTATACATGGCAACAACAAGACTATATGACGATCAATTCTGATGGACATGGCTCTCTTCAACAATGAAATGTTTCAGACCAGTTCCAATTGCTCAGTGAAGAAAGCCATATACACCCAGAGAGAGGGATATGAAATGTGGACCACAACATAACATTTTCATGATCTCTATCGATGTTTGCTTGCATTGGGTTTCCTTTCTCAGATATTTTTCGTTCATGTAGATACGATTGTTCTTGCACAACAAGGTAAGTATGGAAATATGTATACATATATTTGACTTGTCACGTATTTTAACATAATTAACATGTAATAGACTTCCTGCCATCTAGGGGAGGGGTGGGGAGTAGGGGGGAAAAACTTGTAACAGAAAGCTTTGTAAGGGTCAATATTGAAGAATTGACCATACATACGTTTTACAAATAAAAAGCTTTAATAAAAAAAGAAAAAAAATAACCATTCTGGAGTCATATTAATGTTACACAAGCTTTTTGTTTTGTGTTTAATCCAACTTGTATTTGTCTTGTATTGGTCTTCCTTGCACAATAGAGAGGACGAGAAATTTTTCACATGCTCCTCTTAATTTCTTAATTTAGTTTTTGCTTGATGTTGAATTATTTGGGAATTTCCCCCTCCCACTGTTTTGATTCCTTATACAGCCATACCATTTTGGTTGTTTACTATTTTAACAAACCAACCTAGATATTTTGTTAATTAGGCCAAAACACTATTACATAAATGATAATATCTAGCTAAGCTTCCTACAGGAAGAGTTAACCAAGATGTAAGATTGACAATGCTATTCTATTAAATTATACCTTTAAAAAGCTGTAATGCCATCATCAAACATAAATGTACAACTATTATTGTTAATTACCATGATGATTTGCCATTAGGTCAAGAAATAAGGAAATACAATGAAAAACATAAGCAAAAGTGGTATTTTCCCACTAGTATTTATTTATTGCCAATCACCATTTATTTCAATCCTGGTTTTCTTCCAGGACTTAGAGAGAATACCTTTTAGTTCATCCTGAATTTCTATATTTTAAATCAAAAACCTTAACTGAATATATATAGTCATTTCCTTCATAGGAAATGGGTGTCAAAAGCCATTTTTTGGGTTCATTTTTCTGGTAACTACTTACTTCCATCTAATAATGGGCAGTACTTGTTTACTTTAACTATATATTTTAAGTTCCTGCCTTTAGTGACTTTGAGTCTCCTAATGTTTTCTGAATCTTACTAGTTTTCTTGCTTTTCCATTCATGAATAGAAGTAGAAAAAGAAAAAAGGCCTGGAGAGCATCCATGAACTGCAAGACTACTTTTTTCCAGTAAGAAGGATTTCTTCTTTCCATCACTGTTTTATTTAATAATATTTCAAAACTTTTACTTGGAGTTTAAATTCTGAGTATGTAGGTGAGTGATACTGAAACAAAAATTTATCAATAAAAAATAAGGAAGCTATATCCTTTCTGAACTTTAGCTCTTATTCCCCTGAAACCAGAGACTGCTATTCAAAATCTGTACTAATTAAAATGGTAAGATCATGGATTTACAGTTTTAAGAGACTGCAGGTCATATACTTCAACTCCTTCATTTTATAGATGAAGAAATTAAGGCCTAGAGAGGAAAAGTGACATGTTCAAAATCACAAAGGCAATGCATGGTGAAAATAGAATTCAAACATGGGTCCTTTGTATATTAATCACTTGTTCTATAGGGTGCCTCGGATTTAACATAAAAATGTTTCTGATAAAGTCTGAAGTTAAAAATATATCATTTGTACAAGAACATTAATAAAAAACACATTTAAACTGAACTCTAAGGGAGACTTAATAAAAAAGAAATATATACAATGATTGAAATAGAACAAGAATGAAGAGTTCTAAAGAAAGGTAGTTATAAAGCTAAGAAATGGGGTATAGGAAAGCAGGAACAATTCTTACATGAAAAAGAATTGAATAGTTCACAAGACAAAGTCAGGTAAATTCATATATCCTTCTTTCCATGAAAATGCTGATGCCTAGTAAATTGTCTCCCTTGGCCTGAAAAAGTAGGTGAACACTAAAATGTCATTTCACACTTCTTAAACAAAATGGTTTTTGGTCAGAATTCCCCACAGAGAGGAAAAGGCAACCTCCTACTCAGCCTCTAGCACTTATTGTGAAGGTGGGAGATAGTGACATTTGGAATAAAATTTGTTAAAATTTAATGAAGTGTACCTAAATTGGGGAGTTTTTAGGGCTACATCTTTGAGATTTATAAATTCCATGAGCCCAGAAGTTAAAATTTTGGGTCTTCAGGAGGAAGTGAGAAGCTAAAACATATTGTACACAAGGGGCTAAACAATTACTTATAAAAGTTGACTTAAAACAGGGAGAAACAAACTTGCATCTAAGGCAATTGTTGGTGACCAGGGTTGGCTTTACTAAGCTGAGTAAGTGGCAACATTCATAGTGTGATTTCAAAAAGATTGGGAAAAGTCCCTTTTCCATTTGATTGACCTAAAAACTGCACCCTAAAGAATTCCATTCTAACAATATAAGATCACAGCTCTTAGATTAAAGGTCATTGCAAAAAGGCCCCCCAGAAGCTATCTGGTCCAGCCATCTCATTTTATAGATGAGGAAGCTGAGACCAGCAGATTAAGTAATCTGCCCAAGATGAGAAAGCTAGGAAGAATAGTCCTTTTGGTTCAAGTTGACCAAGGGCATATTTCCTTGTCAAAATGCAAATATCTTTAGGATAGGTAATACATTAATCCTCCTCTTTCGATGCTCTAGATTCAGGCCCGGTTCTCTATCACAGGATATCTAAGGAACCTTAGTGGAGGAAGAACAAGAAGTAAGTGATGCCATTTCCAGCCAGCCCCTTTCTACAGAAGTGTAAGAAGACACAGATCTTCACCAAATGAACCATTAAGTCAGTCCAGACCACATGGTTCATATGGTCACTGAAAAAATTTCTTTATTAAGTGGCCTTTATAAGCTAGGCATTGAACTAAGCACTCTAGATACAAGGAAAAGCTAGAGTAAGTTAGTCCCTGTTCTTAAAAAGCTCACAGTCTCATGGATAAAAAGGGTGAGTCTTAGGATGAGAAGGTACATACAGTGCTCATATAACGGCCCTCCAAAGAACTCTTACCAGGGGCTGGGAAGACTTAGGGAGCCTTTTCACTTTTCTGGATAAAAGCCACCAGAACTACAGAAATAACAGGACAATTATAGTACTCTTATGGTAAAGTCTAATGCCTAGGCTTTTAGCTGAGTCCTCACTGACCTCTCAGGTATTGGCTTTGTTTGCTGATGTATTTTATCCCAATTCCTTTGAATTTTGACTATTTTTTTACCTTGTCTACTTCTATTCCTGCTCTAAATCCTGCAAAACTGACAAATTTGCAACTCCATTAGTCATTTACAAATTTATATCTTGTTGGAGATGCTTTGATAAGACCTGACATCAAAAAGACTTGATAAGAAAGAAATACAGAATAGGTACCTGAGAAAGGATGAGAGAGGAAAGGAAGAAGAAAAGGGAACAAAGAAAAACTTGGCCTATTTAATGAGTTTCTCCAAATACTAACTTTGCTTATCATAAAATAGAGCTTTTGGCAATATAAGTGAAATGTGACAAGTCTGGTTTCCAAGCTTAGCAATAATTAATTATATTCACCTCTACCTCCCCTGGGCAGTTAGGTAGCACAGTGGATTGAGTGCAGGGCCTAAAGTCAGGAAAACTCATCTTCCCGAGTTCAAATTTGGCCTCAGACAGCCACTAACTGTGTGACTCTAGGCAAGTCACTTAACCTTTTTTGTCTCAGTTTTCTTATCTGGAAAATGAGCTGGAAAAGGATATGATAAATCATTCTAGCATCTTTGCCAAGAAAACACCAAATGGGGTCACAAAGAGACATAACTGAAAAATGAAGGAACAACAATCGTCTTTCCCCAGCCATCTTTCAGTGATGAGAGCAGAAGAGAAAAAGTTGCAAGTAGATCCAACCTCTCAAATCTAAATAAAAATCCTTTTAATATCAAAGAATGACAAAGTTTACCTATTTTTCATAAAGAGAAGGATAGTTTTAAATTAAGAGATTTGCTCTAAGGGACTTGCAATTTATGTTACTTTTCCCAAACTACAGCGACTTCCTTAGTCAATACCATCCTAAACATACAAGATATCTTTATATAAATGTCACTGGCCCACTTTTGAAGAGCCTTTTTGTTTTTCTAGGGCCTCTTGAGAAGAAAGAACAGCAAGAAACATAGATTTTTTCTTGCTTTATCTTAATGTGATTTTATATGTGTTTTGTTTTGGGGCTAATCATATCACAGATTCATTTAATGAGAATTTATTAAGCAACTCTATATGCAAGATACTGTACTTGATAATGGAGCTACAAATAGAAAATGGAAAATAAATGGCACTCTTGGAATATGAAAAAAAGTAAAATTTTTAAAAGTTAGTTTTCTCATGACTGCTCAGAGTAGCCTCAGTCACAGCCCCATTCCAATGACTCAGCCCAAGAGATAACTACAGGTTTTTAAAAGCCAGGCCAAAGTAATAAATGCTTTGGCAGATTGTACTGAGTCAGAAAAGCTCCCAAGTATGTGTCTGGCTGTGGATTGTTCCTGGAGTCTCAGCTCTAGGTGAGGAGTCTTTTTGGCCAGGAAAACCCATGAAATTATCTGCTGAGGTATGAAAGCATTGCAAGTATTAAATGGGGAAGTCAAATCACATTGATGAAATCATCAGACTTGAAGTATTACAGTGAACCTAGAGATAAGGCACTCTAGTTTTTAGACAAATGGTCTATTACTCATACAGACTTTGGACAGAAACATCTCTTAAGAACACACAACTCCCTCTAATTTTATATTCATTAATCAAACTCTGGATCTATAACTAGGTCTACTAGGTGGACCTATTCTCCAGAGAATAAAGATCTTATACAGCTAATCCAGAATCTTCTTGGACCAAATAAACTTTCAAGGACAAATTATCCTCAAATGAACTTGAATGAGTCAATTTTTTTAGGATCTGGTTATCTCTGGAAATAAGCTGACCATAAAGGCCTCTGACTTATCAAGAGACCAATCTCAGAACCCAAGAAGATCCTATTCAATTAAAGCAACAATCAGACTCAAACCAAACAGCTTGTTGACCTATCAATATTACCACAATTACAATTACAGATAGGTGGTCTCTTCTAAAAAGAAGTCCCAGAACATAGACTCAAAGGACCATGGTAAATTCTGACCATGGCTTTAACGTGGCAAATATCAAGTCTAAGGGATACTAATATCTCTGTAATTGATGTGACATTGAAGCCAGACAGTAGAAGGTCACAATATTTTCCACATTCATAACCTTTCTTTTGAAATAATTAAAAAAGCCTAATCACTGCTTCCAAATTTGTCCCCCCTGTTCTAGCAACATATAGTTAAAACTAAGCAGCTATGGGGGGAAATGGAACATTTAATAATATTTATTATGTGTCACTTTTGATGGATGATTGCTCTTTCTCTGGCCTATTCAGTACTTATCTCTGTATGCCTGAATCAATGACGACTGAATGAAACTGGGTAGAAGTTGTAATTAGAAAAATTAGGTATGATTCTTGTCAAGTGTGACAGACTGATGTATTTCAATGTCAGTAAGTGCTTTCCCTGACAGTAGTTATCTCCCTTTTGGGGGCTTTTATTTTTAGTTCAACCAGCTGCTAACAGGCAAAACTTTAGATGTGGAATTTTAGAAATTACAGTGTCAATTTATTTTTTCTTTTCCCCCTGTACCACCACTGGGTTTAAGTCTAGATACAATGTTACATGATGTCAAATATCCTTAAGTGTTTGGCTGCTTCGTGACTTACAGATTTGACTTAACTATTCTTTCTTCCCCCAAAAGATATAATTAGGTCCTCCCACATCTGGTAAAACAGAATGGCTATTTAGATGGGAATTTAGGTTGCATGTATGTTAAGTGATCTGGGGACTGACATTTTCCATTGCTTTTCTTTTCTCTCTTGGAGAAAGTAAATTCTTGTCCCCACTTATAAGGATAGCTGGCATTTATATGCTTTGAGTTTTAAGGGCTTTCCTTAGATTATCTCATTTGAGTCTCACAACAACTCTGAGAAGTGAGTATTATAGGTATCATTCCCATATTATAGAAGAGGACATCTGAGATTTGAAGAAGATAAGTGACTTAATCATGGTCACGCAGTAATTAGGTCTTTCTTGATTCCCAAGCTCAGTTTTCCCATTCTTTTATATATCGACACTATGGATGAAGAACATAACAGTGCTCAAGGACCTAACTAAGCTTATCCTCAAAGAAGAGATATGAGAATTCCTTTCTCTCCCTTCTTCTTTCAATATTGCTCTTTTGTAAATAGTTAAAAATAGGGGAAAAGCACTGATAGCTCTACAGTAGAAAGAGTCAACACCTTCATTCTATAGATTAGGAAGTTATATGACTTACCCAAAGGCAGTGTCAGAGAGAGGATCTGAACCTTAGTTTCAGAACCACTGTGCCATAAAGTTTGCTTTTTCCCTTCTATCTACCGATTTTATTATTTTACATTTACTATTTTACATTTAATATCTGATCTAGTTTAAAAGGGAAATAAGCACAACATATGATGATTTTTTGTTTTAAAAAAGCACGAGATTAATTTTTTTAAATTACAGAATCAAAAATCTGAAAGGAACCATACAAGAGATTCCAATGCAAAAGTTTTTTCCACTACAAACTTGACAGAAAGGCAGCCAGCATCTACTTGGACACTTACAATGATGAAGAACTCATCATTTTATGAGTCTGCCTGTTTTATTGTTGGGAATTTCCTTCTATATACAGTATCAAAATCTGCCTTCTACCCAACTTATATGTTTCTTTCTTTTCAAGTAATCCAGAATTAGTCATTTTACTCTTCCATATATCAGTCCTTTATTTAAAGATAACTACAAATACTCTACTGAATCTTGATTTTTAGGCTAAATCTCCCTCGCTCCTTCAAGTATTTCTCACAAGAGCTTCCACAGCACATCTTCTGAGATATTTTTCTCTAGATACATTCTTGTTTTTTGATGTCCCTCATAAAGAGAAAATCTCCAAAACTGAACACAATACTGCAGTTGCAAACTGGATGGCACAGAGTAAACCAGGACTAGTATTGTCCTTTGATCTTCACAAAATGCAAGTAAAAACAATGGTTCTTTTAACAGGCACATTACTGTAGCAACTCATATTGAGCCTATAATCAACCGAAAGCCTTACTATTAATTGCTGTTATCTCTTCTACCTTAGAAATTGATTTTTGAACCTAAATCAGTCATTCAGTCAACAAGCATTTACTATACTATGTCCAGGTCATTGTATTAACTGGAGATACCAAAAACAAAAACAAACAAACAAACAAAAAAAAAACCCAAAACTGCCCCTGCACTCCAGGAGTTCATATTCTAATGAGGGAAACAACAAATAAATACTGTATATATAAGATATCCCTGTTAAATTTTATCTTTTGGTTATGAAATTCTAGCTTACTTTGAATCTAGATTCTGTCATATATCATATTAATTATTCCTCCCAGCTTGGTGTTCAGTTTGCACGGCCCTTATATTTGTTTTTGTGAATCAGTAGTCCTGATTGGAAAAAAAAAAGTTCATCACATTCTTTTTCTTCAAACATTGTTACCCAAATTTAGCATCAAGGATCTTTGGGGGGATGTAAGTAACTAAAATCAATTTGCAAGAAGTCTACAGGAGACCTCCTCTATATTACTTTCTGCTATAAAAAAGTGAAAATTGTTTCATCATGGACAAAGTCTATACAGAATGCTACACAAGCCCATCTGGAAAATCATTTTGTAACAATTCAAAGTGAGGTATAGTGCATGAAGTTCCCAACCTGAGAGCTATGGAATCCTCAAATCTATATGCACACCAAGCATTGTTACAATTCTAAAACCTTCATTTAGCTCCCATAATGGAGAATCTGTAAAATTTTTTTTGATGTGAAAAAGAGGTCATGATGCTCAAAAAGGTTAGGAACCATAGTATAGTGGAAAGAACTCCAAGCCTAAAAATAATGATACCTGGGGCCCCAGATCTGTCACTAATTAGCAAGTCTCTATCTCTTTGGGCCCAAATGTCCACACCTAGAAAATAAAGAGAAGATATTATAAAAGTTGCTCCAAGTCTTAGCACAGTTTTGAGCTTTACTACTTTTCTTATGACATGACCAAGTTCAAAGTATACAGACCTTATTCATGTCACAAGAGAGCATCAGGATGGCCTTCTCTGGGTCATCTAGAACTGGCTAAGGATAATTCATCTCTGACCTCTGGGTAGATACTGCATCCCTACATATAGCTCTTCTAGCTTCCACCTGTGATTCCCTGGGGCTCTGCTGAGCTGGAAGCAGCTCCCCTGTGTGGTCCTTTCCTGCTTTTGTTTCCACATGACAGCCATTCTCTATGTGTCCTACCCTGAGACTTTGTGCCAGGATCTAAAAGCCACACATGCCAGAAATCTGTAAAGGCTGTCTGGGAAAGTGCCTCTCCTGATTGCTCCTTATCATTTGAAAGCAATCCTCCTTTTGATATTTCTGTGGAAAAGAAGAACCTATCATTGAATGATTAGTATCTTACTCTTAGCTACAATACTCTCTCCCATTGTTAATTGGCTGTGGACCACCAAAACCACCTATGTTCTTGGTTTACCATCATATCAGTAAAAAGATGCTTCCTTTACAAAAAGTTCTGTCTTTGTACTTATTCTGCACTCTCCCACACCCAGTAATTCTAAAACACAACCCTCTTCTCTGTCTTATCCTGTGGAAAGCTTATCAATTATTCATCATCCTATGGGATTTAGCATTCAGCTCTAGCCTATGGGGGGGGGGGGAAAGAGTTACAAAGGATAGTGAAGGAGCTGTAAAATAAAAACTGTAATGCTGAATTAGGTAATAAACAACTAGGAACATATATGTGTTATGTGTGTCTCCTTGATGTAAAGTAGAAGTCAATGATAAATCTAAATACATCCAAGGTCTACTTTAAGATAAGAATTTTAAAATGAAATATAATTTATTCTTACCTTGCAATAGCTATTCCAACAATGCAGCCTCCAACTATAGACCAAAATCCAATCCAGCCAGCATCTACCTGATGAAAAAAAAGGGGCAATATTTAGCATTGGATTATCCATTACACCATTTAGAATGAATGGAGAAAAGATCCTCAGTAAACAACAACTTGGTAAGTAATTGGCAAATAAGAATTATAAAAATCTAGAAGGAAATAGGATTTAATGAAATACCTGCATATATGAAATATCTGTAACTCAGAAAACAAGTTGTAGGATTGCCTAATGTACACAAAAGTTAAGTGACTTGGCCAGGGCTACAGATAGTAGGTGTCAGAGATAGGGTTTGAACATCTATTTTCCTAGCTATTCTCACTATACCATGCTGTAAATAGAAGCTTCTATTTACAAAACTCTCTCAGAGATCATCAATGGCTTTGCCTCATTACTCAATTCAGTGTTCTTTTACCTATTTCCCCTTGTATTTTTCCTGCAATATTTCACACAATTAATTTCAGATACTTTTTAGTCTTCTTCACTGGCTCCTAAAACCCTCTATTCTCCTGGTTCTCCTACATTTCTGATTTATCTTGCCTATCTTCTTTAGCAGTAGTACTTCCTCCTGCTTCTCAAAGTTAGTGTTTTCATTTTTTTTTTTACTTCTGCCCCTATGGTGATGGGGATTATTGGGAAGTATTTTCAGTGTTTAAAAAAACCCCAAACTATCAATAAAATTTTTTGAAAAAAAAAACCAAAAATTAAATTAATATAAATATTAACAATAAAAATTAAACAAAACACAACAAAACAAAACCAAGATATCCAGTGGATTAAAAACTCAAGAACATGACCACTTCTTTTTTTTCCTTCAGAGATCAAGGGAAGTTCGTGGAAAAAAAAACCAATGGGTTTGGAGTAAAGAAGATCTGGATTCAAATCCTGCTTCTGTTACCTACTATCTATACAATTCTCAGAAAGTCACTTTACTTCTACAGGCTTCAGTTTCCTCATTTGTCCAGTGCATTCAATGTTTGGATTAGATGATCCTTAAAGATACTTCCAGTTCTGAAGATATCAATCTATGAGCCAATGGTGTCTAATTCCACAGCTTAACTATCACCCCTATGCGAATGTCCTGAAGCCATTGCTTCTGCCCTTACATTTCCAACCTTATAATTCCAACAGTCTACAGGACTTTTCAACTGGTCTTCCATGTTCTCATTTAAAATGCAGACAAGTATAAATGGAAAAAAGCACCAGACATTCATTAATGTCTATCACTGGTGGATCTATGAATTGGTAAATCCATTCTGGAAAGCAATTTGCAACTAGGTCCCCCAAATTAATAAACTCTGCAAACCCTGTGGCCCCATTGATACTATTATTACGTCTATATCTCACTGACATCAAATAAAGAGGAAAAAAGACTCAAGTATACAAAAGTATTTGTAGTAGCTCTTTTTTTTTTCATTTAGTAGTAAAGAATTAGAAACAACTGGGGTACTATGGATGTAAAGTAATGCAATACAATTTTGACATTGAGAAATGATAAAAGGGAAGTTTTTGGTGAAACCTAGGAAGATCTGTATGAATTGATGCAGAATAAAATAAGCAGAAACATTAGAACAAGTTATAAAGTAACAATACTACTACAAAAATCAACAACTTAAAAAAAAAAACTTAAGAATTTTGATCAACACAATGACAAGCCACAAATTCAAAGAGCAACATATAAAGGATGCTGCCCACTAATGACAAAGAGGCGACAGGCTCAGGATGCAGAATGAGATGTATTTTTTGGATATAGTCAACACAGGAATTTGTTCTGTTTCACTATGTATTTACTACAAGGATTTGCTTTTTCTTTTCTTTTTTTTTAATGGGGAGAAGAAAAAAAGGGATTTTTGTTTTCTCTCTTTTTAAAGAAAAAGCTTTAAGCATGAAATGAGGAAATAAAAAAAAAAAAAAACCTGGGTTACATTATTTATATTATTTGGGGCCTTGGAAAAGTAAACTAACTCCTGACTCATTTTTTCATCTACAAAATGGTAATAATGATACTTTGCTAATAAACCTTACCTGATTAAAACTATATGATATATTTAACATGTATTGGACTACCTGACATCTAGGAGAGGGGGTGGGGAGAAGGAGGGGAAAATTTGGAACAGAAGGTTTTGTAAGAGTCAATGTTGAAAAATTACCCATGCATACGTTTTGTAAATAAAAAGCTTTAATAAAATTTTTCTTAAGTATATGATATATAGTAACATTTTAAAACTATAAAGCATTATACAAATGTAAAGAATTATTTATTAACTTAATGTACCCCAAAGTAAACATATTATCTTCTCATGGCCAAGCAAAAAAAGATATTTTTCCTAATTTGCTATTTTTCTATTTTAACAGTACTACAATTTTCCCAATTATTCTTGTTAGAAACCTCAGATTCCTACCGTTCCCTCACTTCTTATATCCAAATCAACAAGTCCTATGGAAAAAAAAACAAAAAAACAACTTCCTTCACAATGTCTTTTTCACTTATGTTCTTTAATTTTTTTTTTTCTGCCACTACTTTGGTTCAAGTCCTTTTTCTGGAATACAAGACTATAAGTGAATTTCTTTATTTCTACCCTCTACTTCAGTTGGCCAGGTTAATTTTCCCAAAGACAATGCCATAATGTCTGGGGTGAGATCATCTGTTGAAAATGAGGGTGAGGAAAAGATTTAATTAACAAAATCAATCTTTTTTTACTTAAAATTTTTTCATAAGTATCTTTATAATTTCCCCCAAAGCATGAAATAAGTAGTTGTTATTAATAACCAAAAGAATCAAAAACATTTTAAAAATTATTTTTTTTGCAAAACTTTTTTTATACTTCAAGATTTCAAGATGAAACAAGAGTTCAGCATTTTACTGTCTAAGTTTTTGTTTTTTTCAAATGACAGTATGCCAGCAGTGGATTAAAAGACATGAAGTAAAAACAAGTTACTAGTTTTTTAAATTAGCATATTAAAATGGAAATTAAGATACCTCTAAATTATCAGGAAGAAAAATACTTACTTGGCTGACATGAATTGGTGTTAAAATTAAATCCAGAACTCCAGACCAGCCGGCAAATACACCTAAAGGTATGGCATAGGCTAATGCTATCATCAGAAACCTCAAATTGCTGCAAAAGATACATGAAAATTACGTGTTACTAAAAATGCAAAAAATACAACTTGGAGTATAGAATCAATGATTTGTTGTTCAGTCATTTCAGCAATATATTTAATATATTCAGCCATTTCAGGTGTTCCTGGCAAAGATATGACAATGGTTTTGTCACTTTCTTCTCCAACTCATTTTATTGAAGAGAAAACTAAGGCAAACAGGATTAGGTGATCTGCTGAGGATCACAAAACTAGTAAGTGTCTGAAGCCAAATTTGAAACGAGGAAGATGAGCTTTCCTGACTCCAAGACTGGCACTCTATCCATTGTACCACCTAGCTACCCAAGAATCTATGATACAAGTCACTTAACTTCCCTGGCCTTTGAGTTTCTTCATCTGTAAAGCAAGAAGAAAACTGAAAGGCTTCTGAGGTTTATTCCTGTTATAGATCTCTCTATGACCAAAAGAGTTTGGAAAGTAAATGGCCAGTTAGAAACTCAAAAAATTTGACTGGTTAAAAAAAAAAAAACCCAAAAAACCAAGTTCTTTTCTGAAGATTTTGCAATGCTAAACATTACTATTTCCCTTCAATTTTGAAAATTTGATCTTTGTTGGAATAAGCTCTTTTAAACAATGTTTTTACATGAGAGTACATTAATTTTATCATGGAGATATGCTAAGTGAAAGGGAACATAGTGAGAAAATTTTATAAGATGGGATGTTCAAACAAATGCACATTTAATTTTCTTCACACACTTAATTCTATGACCTGCAACAAAATCAACCACTATCAAAATTATTTCTGAGAAGTTATATAAACTTCATCACCTTAAGGCCCATCTGGTATTGATTCTCTTTGAAAAAAGTCAGACTCAAGCAAGAGACTTGCAGTTGGTTTCCAAATGCATATTCAGAGGTTCTCCAGAAATCTAGCATTGAGGAATAGCTTGTGTTCAATTTGGTGCTGGGTTACTAGGTGGGATTGGCAGAGAAAGCCTAAAGTATTGATAAAATTACTCCCTGAGGCAATCAGGGAAGGGCACTGATGAGGATCAGATTAACCTTAGAGTACCACCCTCTGTGGATGTAGTGGGTAGTCCCACCTTGCTGTGTCCATTTAGAAAACCAAGCTATGTCAAATCCCTGAAGTTAAATTTCCCCTATACATCTGCCCATGGCCCATGCTATTTTTGCTGAATCCCCTTTGGATTAGCCTTCCCTGGCAATATTTTGCCCCATGGTGTCTTTCCCTTCTTCTTCCCCTAGGCCACACGGTATCTTTCCATTCCCTTACCACCATGCCTCATGGTATCTTTCTCCTTCTTGTAGCTAACTACTTTTTTTTGGATGCTAAATTCTTCTATGGATTTAGCCTGCAAGTTAAGGATATACTCCCAACTTCATGGCATATTTCCTTTCTACTGGTTAATTGTGAATTCCACTAGGGAACTTATGCTTTTCATTGTTAATTGTTAAAACTTCTTTTCTTGCCATCTCTCTCCCAACTCTATTTCATCTTTATCATTCCTGGTACCTATTTATCTCTTCATTTTGTCTGTAATCCCCTAAATAAACTCACATTTTGCCAAAGAGGACAGCTATTGTGAATTCTTTGCATAACTGAACCCTAACATTTGGTGCTAAAAGCCATTGTTTGGTGCCTATATGAATCTCCTCATTTGGTGCTGAACTACAAACACATCATTTGGCACTAGGAATTGCCACCCTGAACACAGTTTTATAAGGGCTCGTTCCGGGATCCTATGACTTCCCAGAAAGACAGTTGGGGCTCTGATAAGGGGACAGGCCCCCATTGAGAGATGTTCTCCAACAGTCCTTGGGGTCAAACTTCCAACTTCCCTCTCTGTGAAGTACTGTCTGAGGAGGAGGTGCTTGGTAAAAAAGAAAGTGAAAAGTCTTCAAAGAAGCCTGACCATAGGCCAGAACACAATCAGGTGACTTCTGCACGCATAACCCAGAGGTAAGCACTGTGTGCAAGCACTCCCGGTGCCCTTGGACATGGGATGTCCCTGGGATGCCCCTGGGATGGCTGGGGTCCTGCTAAGGCTTAGTGATCTAACCAAAGAGGGGGCACCTAGCTCAGTGTCCAGTAAAGGGGCCACAGTCATGTGACTTCCTTTTCCATTCTAGTAGGACAGTTTGTGTTAACCTCATTCACCCTGAGGCCTCCAAGGACAGTGATGGCAGAGGCAGGATGGGGAATAGATAAAGTGAAGGGCTTAGAAGTTCCAATAAATGGCACAGAGGAAGGATGCTCTGGTGACCACTTGGTGGGGGCCACCCCACCAGACTTGATCCAAGTTGAGTAGTGGGCTCTGTGTTTTACTGGATCACAAGTCATTAGACTAGAGCTACTCTCCCTAGAAGGGAAGCGTCAGAGAATGGGGAAGGAGCAGTTCTAGCCCAAATCTTTGGAGCAAAAATCTAAAATACCATTAGGTAGTCCACCAGATAGCTGGCCACAAAATTGGAATGAATTACCAAAGTATAAAGGGAAAGATAAAAAAAAAAAAGATAAAATGTTGCTCTCTTGTTGGGGGTGGGGTGTAGTAAAACACTGAAGGAGGGATGCCCAAGGCTTATCTCTTCCTTTCACAAATAAAGAAAAAGGGGAAAGGGAAGGCAGATCAGGAATCAGTCCTGCCATACCCATGGGACTCTTTTCTCTCACCCTCTCCCACATGCTTCTCCTCTTCCTCAGGAGAAAGCCTGTCCTACTACTCCATCCCCAACCTCTTTTGGCCCTAGGAAGACTTTTTAACTCCCTCCATCCCTTCCCATGGACCTCTGAAGAGGGAAATATAGCAACTCAAAAAGAATCTAATCAATTTTCCAATCCCTGACCCACCTACACCTGGGGCCCGTATGTACCCATTAACAGAGATGCCTTTAGCCCAAGGGGGTTAGGGTGTGCTAATGCACCTCCCCTTAGCATTACTGAGGCTATTTAAAGAAAAATTACAATTTGTGGAAAGAGAAGTAAAGTAACTAAGTCACTGTTAACAGTGAAGAGAATAGACTCTTCTCAAGTGGAAGGGATATTGCAAACACCAGGACTAGGAGGACAGAGAGTCTTTCTCTTTTTTTCCCCTTCCCTGACTGCAGCAGGGATATATGGACAAAAGAGAGAGAGGGAGAAAGAAAATATATTCAGTTCCATGAAATTTGTTATTTGAGATATGATAGTAAAAGCAGTTCAAAGGGAGCTCTAATCAAAGCCCAGTAAAGGAATATGCAAATTGTAATCTAATTGCATGGATAATGTTGACAAAAGATTTAAGAGTTTGGAAACTTTAGGAAAACAGAAAAGCAGTTCACTGCTACTTTAAAAACTCTGGCAAAAAACAGTCTGCTTTTGAATCTAGAGTCAAACTTCTGAGGGCCTTGTCAGTAAAAAAAAAAAAAAAAAACCTGACACTAGCCCTTTCATGGCTCACAAAAGAGAAATGGTTTATGTGAACTGGAAAATAACCAAATGGTAATTCAACTTGTCTGGGATGTTGAATTAGAATTCAGAGAATCTCATGAACTAAAGTTGTCAATTTTAAAATATGTTCTATCTCAATTTTAACAATTGTCTTATTTTCTCTAAAACAAAAGGGAAAGTTAAGGGAATAGAAATCCTTCCTGAGAACTTCCAAAGTTGCAACAGCTTGGGGACAGAAAAAAAATGAAAAACTAAAAGAAGAAAGTTTATTTAGCCTTGCTAATCCCATTTCATAATATTTTATAAATGTAATTTAGGGAATTAGGTATTTTCACCTTTGCTAGAAAATTAGGAGGAAAATTACAGCTAATGTGAACGGATCCAGCCATTCTGGAGAGCAATTTGGAGCTATGCTCAAAAAGTTATCAAACTCTGCATACCGTTTGACCCAGCAGTGTTTCTATTGGGCTTATATCCCAAAGAAATCATAAAAGAAGGAAAGGGCCCCACATGTGCAAGAATGTTTGTGGCAGCTCTTTTTGTGGTGGCTAGAAACTGGAAACTGAAGGGATGCCCATCAATTGGAGAGTGGCTGAATAAATTATGGTATACGAATGTTATGGAATATTATTGCTCTGTAAGAAACGACCAACAGGGCGATTTCAGAGAGGCCTGGAGAGACTTGCATGAACTGATGCTGAGTGAGATGAGCAGAACCAGGAGATCGTTGTACATGGCAACAACAATACTATATGAGGATCAGTTCTAAGGGACATGACTCTCTTCAACAATGAAATGCTTCAAACCAATTACAATTGTTCGGTGAAGAAGGCCATATACACCCAGAGAGAGGGATGTGAAATGTGGACCACAACATAACACTTTCATGTTCTCTACTGATGTTTGCTTACATTGTATTTCCTTTATTGGATTATTCTCTCTTATATATATGATTTCTCCTGAACAAAAAAATGATGCGTGGTAATAACTATACATATATTCGATTTAAGTATTCTAACATAATTATCATGTAGTGGATATCCTGCTATCTAGGGGAGGGGTGGGGAGTAGGGGGGAAAAATTTGTAACAGAAAGCTTTGTAAGGGTTAATGTTTAGGAATTACCCATACATATGTTTTGCAAATAAGAAGTATTAATAAAAAAAGAAAAAGAAAAGAAAAATTACAGCTAAGACTTTGGTTATTACTTAGGAAAATTCTATAATTGTTAACTAAGTTATTTGGAGTTATTGTCACCTTGTTAAACCTAAAATTGGTAATTACTGTACATGGGATAAGAGGGATGAGGTGAAAGCCTTATAATTCGCTTTCAAGTATGAGGGTATGTAGTACCTTTTTTCCCCTTCACAGAGTGGGAAGAGGTATCAAACAGCCCAGCCCATGAACTAAGTTGGGATGAACAGTTGGAATGGGCAACAAGCAAACTTAGCCCCTTCCCTAGGCTCTGACAACTACCCTTAATTTGTAAGCTTGCTAGTTTTCTTGAAACTATCAGGTTAAGCAAGGTCAATAGCCCCAAGAAATGAGCCTGTTTAGGATGTATATTTCCTTTTTTTTTTATATAAAGCTTTTTATTTACAAAACATGAGTGACATTTCAACATTGACCTTTGCAAAAACTTTTTTTTTCCCAAGCTTTTCCCCTCCTTCCCCCCATCCCCCACCCCTAGATGACAGGTAATCTAATACATGCTAAATAGGATAAATTATATGACAAATACAATACATGTATACATATCTATACAGTTATTTTACTGCACAAGAAACATCAGATCTAGAAAGAGAAGAAGGAAAAAACAACCTAAGAAGGAAAACAAAATGCATGGAAATATTCACAGAAAGCGTTAAAATGCTGTGTGGTGGTTCACTCTCAGTTCCCACAGGCCTCTCTCTGGATGTATATGACTATCTTCATCGCAGAACAACTGGTTTGAATCACAACATTGTTGAAGAGAACCATGTCCATCAAAATTGATCATCGTATAGTCTTATTGCTGTGTATAATGTTCTCCTGGTTCTGCTGATTTCACTCAGCATCAGTTCACGCAAGTCTCTCCAATCCTCTCTGAAATCCTCCTGTTGGTCATTTCTTACAGAACAATAATATTCCATAACATTCATATACCATAATTTATTCAGCCATTCTCCAATTGATGGGCATCTTTTCAATTAGGATGTATATTTCCTAAATAAGCAATGTGTTTACTAAAAATATATAAGCTTGTTTAGTGATTGATCCTTTGCAACAGGATGAGTTTAAACATATAAAACATGTTAAACAAGATCTCCTATGTGTACGATTCTTGGTAAAATTTTAAAAATAATGCTAAGCTGCAATTAGTAGAATTTGTTATTAAAGATAAAATATCTTGGGACTGTGAAAGTCTTTTGGGTTTTGAATATGACTGCCTGATTATTAAGTCAGTAACACACCATCTGAGAGAAATGCAAAAAGTTACTCGGAAGTTTGCCTTCCTGAACTGTCATAGGTGGACATCTTATCTGGGCAAGAGCTGGGAGGACAACCTTAGTCTCTGCTCGAAACCAGATCCTTCTGACTCATTTTCCCAGCTCTGTTTCTTTGTTTCCCATCCGATTATTCCTGAGTCTAGCTAGGAGGTGGAATTGTTACTGAAAGATCTGTTGTCAAACAGACCTAAAGATGCTTTATCCTATCATGTATGTGCTCTCAGGCTGAAGCCTGAAGGACCCGTTTTGACACTATTAACATCATGTCCCAGTTTTTTACTCTTATAGCCAATTTATATAATCAGACCAACTGGTTAGTAGAAGCTATGAGTCCAATACAAATATCCCAGGGAAAACACTATGGTTTGCTACCTTAGGTCTTAAAGATGCTTCCTTTTGTATACCATTGCATAAAGACACAATTTCTTTTTGCCTTTGAAGGGTCAAATCTAGGGGAACATAACTCCTACACTCCTTCAAATAGCCTCCAGAAACAAGCCCTCGTTAAAGAAAAGGGGTGCACCCTTTCTCCTTCTGGGTGGTTTCAAACACCTTCAGGCCAATTTCTAACCCCAGAGGCCAGCCAGTGTAAACTTCTCTTTTGCCTACACCAAGCTACTCACTTGGGGAAAAGATGCTCTCCAATCTCTTATTAAATCTATTTTCACTGGTCACAAGATAAGAGAAACAATCAAACAGGTCTGTCAAGCCTGCCCAGTCTGTGCCCAAAGAAATCCTGAGGTGACTCTCTTCAACAATGAAATGCTTCAAACCAGTTCCAATTGTTCAGTGAAGAAAACCATATACACCCAGAGAGAGGGATGTGAAATGTGGACCACAACATAACATTTTCATGTTCTCTATTGAGGTTTGCTTGAATTGTATTTCCTTTATCGCATTGTTCTTTCTTGTAGATACGATTTCTCCTGCACAAAAAATGATGCAATAACTATACATATATTCGATTTCTTAAGTATTCTAACATAATTATCATGTCGTGGATATCCTGCCATCTAGGGGAGGGGTGGGGAGTAGGGGGGAAAAATTTATAACAGAAAACTTTGTAAGAGTTAATGTTTAGGAATTACCCATACATAGTTTTGCAAATAAAAAGTATTAATAAATAATTATTTTTAAAAAAAAAAGAAATCCTGAGGGCAGCTAGGTGGCTCAGTAGACGGAGCACCAGCCTGGAAGTCAGGAGGACCTGAGTTCAAATCTGGTCTTAGACACTTAACACTTCCTAGCTGTGTGACCCTGGATAAGTCATTTAACCTCAATTGCTTCAGTGGAAAAAAAATTCTGAAAGGGCTTTTAAACATCTCCCCCATCCTGAAGCCCATTCAGAGGAGAGGTACATACTTAGAGGAAGACTGGCAGATAAGATTTTATATATATGCCCTCTTGAGGGGGCTTCAAACTGCTTTTGATTTTTGTTGAAAACTTTACTAATTGGGTAAAAAAGCCTTACCTTGCAGGACTGAAAAGGCTCAGAGTTGTTGGTAAAGAGACCATGCCCACTTATTATCTCCACTCTGCCTGCCATCCTCTCTACTCAATGCTTAGGCCCTTTAAACATTATAGTGCTTGCATTCTAGGCCACCTGAGCACTCCTTTCACTGTGAATAATGAATGCCACTGGTCTACCCATTTCCCCTACTCCTTTGAGGAGACAAAAGCAGGGATTTGGGGGAAATATTCTTTGGCATTTATCCTAGGAAAAGCTGTCTGCTTTTTGTCTGAGACATTTATAATGGCCTCATCTATTCCCCCAAGTCTTCCTCTGAGTAGGGTTCCTGGTTACTGTCCCCTATACCTATACGTCACTGTCTGCCCTCCTCATTCTGGGCCCCATTGGGTAGGGCCAGCTCTGCACCCCTTATCAGCCTGAAGCAGCTCCAGAAGATGAGACCTTCCTCCCTTTTCCCCAAATGAATCTGGGTCTCGACTACTTGAGGTGGGAACAATGAGATACAGCTTTTAGAGGAGCTGTGGCAGTGGCCCTGAAGCCACCAGGTTCCATAGATAACTGGCTGTTAGATACCTATCTGCTGGTCTGTGATGGCGGGGGTCCCAAGACAAGTGGTGGGGTACTCTTCCATTTCCACCTCTAGGATCATAAAATTCAATACTGAGGGGAATGATAAAATTGGCATATAGGTCACATGAGGCACCGGATCTCTGTCCTTTTCCTATGAAATTGTCTTCTTGCTCCTAGTTTTGTTTTTTGTTTTTTTGTTTGTTTGTTTTGTTTTTGTTGAATCCTTTTGGAGCCTGACCTGGTTCAATTGGCATTACAGTTGCAATGAGCTTTGCCCTCTGACTTGGAGATGGGTTCAGGCCTGCAAATTCTTTTAAGATACCTCTTGATGCCAGTCTGTGACCCCCAACCTTTTGGGGTCTCCCTCTGAACCTCAACAGTTGGTGGCCCGTTCTTGTCCTGTTACATAGGATTAATTCAGCCCAAGTTTTTCTTTTTACCAGGATAAGAAGGAGGCCATCTAGGCATCCAATTATACAATGACTTAAAGAGCAGTAAAAGAAATATAGATACATCTTTTATAATATGGGAGATGCAAATGGATGGTGAGACACCTGGCCAGACATATGGGACGGCTACTTGGGCCCAGGATGGAAGCTGGTGGTAGAACTCCTTTATTCTGCAACGGCTAAGAAAATTACAGGCTGTAGTTGAGATTATCACTAATCAAACTTCCAAAGCCTTAGATCTACTAGCAGACCAAGCCACTCAAACTAGGGAAAGCTGTATTATGGCACAGACCAGTGCTAGATTACTTCCTGGCTAAGGAAGGCAGGGTTTGTGGGAAATTTAAGATGTAAGTTTTAGGAAGTCCTGCACTACCACATCAGTGCTGCTCAGGCCAAATAAGGAAGCATTGTTGAACATTGGTCAATAGTCCCCTCCATGTTCCTGAAGAATTCAGTCTATCCAATGAATTTAAAAATCAACAGGATAAAAGGGGGGAGAGCTTGCAGGTTTTCGGCTACATAACCCAGTTTCTGCTTCTGTACTGTGTCACATCTTGCTAGACTGTGCAGTTAGTGTGCTGGCCTGCTTCTTGCAAGAAACAAATAGAGGCTTTCTGTTTGCACCTGGAGATGCTTCCAAGATGCTAATTTGGGTAAGGGAGTAAGTTTCTATGATTCTAAGGTAAAAAGACAAGAAGAAAAGAAGTGAGAAAGGAAAATTTGAAACTTTTTAAAATAATTCACTGCCTCAGGTTGCTGAGGTCTCTGGGGAAAATGCCTTGGGGTCAACTCTGGTAAAATAGAGGCCAAAGGAGGAATACAAGAACAAGGAAAATTTTTCAAAGGGTGAAAGAAGTTTTGCAGTTAAAGAACTTTTTCCAATTCACCAATTTTGTTTTTCAATTCACCATTTTTATTTTCCAGTGAATTGGTGATTTTTTCCAATTCACCAATTTTGTTTTTCAGTGAATTGCTGTCTTTTTCCAATTCACCAGTCTTTTTTTTTTTTTTTCCCAGTTTTTCACATCTCTGTTTCAGGGCGCTATTTTCTTCTTGCACTGATTTCAATACATTTCCCCATTTTTCTTCTAGCTCTGTTTTGAGATTCTTTATGGCTTCCAGGTAAGACTTTTGAAAGGGGGACCAGCTCATGTCTGCCTTTGTGGCTTCCTCTGGGATTGCATTCCCTTTAGGAACCTCAGGATCTGGGGACTTCTCTACTTTCTCTCCGTAAAAGCTGTCAATGGTGAGAGCTCTCTTCTGCTTCTTGCTCATGTTTTTGAGCTGAGGAACAAGAGTCAGACCGGCCCTGGGGCAGTTTGCCGAGTTGACTTCCAGTCTGAGGCTGGTTGTACTAGATTCGCACTAGGACCATGTTTTCAGCTGCTCTCGATCCGCCCTTTTCCAAAGGCAGATCTGCCAAAGCACCTGCCCGCAAGCAGAGCAAAGTGGCCCAGGCGTCTCCCAGGGGCTTCCTGGGTGCCTTAAATCCGCCCCTCTATCGCAGCCCTGACTTCCGCCCTGGCTGGAGTCTTATCGTGGCCAACGGCCAATTCCCCTGAGGCTAACCTTCTCTGGAGTTTTTTCAAAGTAGATTGTTGATAGAAGTGTGTTGTAGTCCAAGTGTTTGGTGGCGCCCTCACTCCCAAACTAGTTCAGAGGCTCAATTTGTCTGGGTCTGAGGGAAGGTCTCAGGAGCTCACAGAGAACACTGTCTGCAGTTCGCCATCTTGGCTCCGTCCCCCCAGTTAAAGAACTTTTAAACCAATTATTGGGCATGGATAGGTAAGAGATTAAATAAATGCATGAGAAAAGTACTTCTGAAGGCTCATACAAAAGACACAGTTAACACAGACCCCAACCTTAGACACAGCACGCTGCAGATACTGTCAGACATGAGTGGTATCTCTAGAGAGACTGGGAAGTATCAGTGATTTTATATATTCATTCATTCATTTATTTGTGAAGCAATTGGGGTTAAGAGACTTGCCCAGCGAAGATCTGAACTAAGGTCCTCCAGACTTCAGGGCTGGGGCTCTAACCACTGAGCTATATAGCTGTCCCTTCAGTGATATAATTTTAAAATATATCAATATAACTTTTTTAAAAAAATTAAGCCTATGAAGATGCCACAGAGACTACAATTCTTAAGGATTTAATTTTCATTTTTAATAATTAGAGAAAAAAGTTGTATCATCATTTTAATGTTCAATTATGTATAAGTTGAGAGTATATGGTCAACATACTAAAAAATTTTCAAAGGTTTAAAAGAACAGACAAGTTATTTGACATTTTTGTAAGGTGTTTAAATTTGAGTAAAATGTAGACCTAAAGAATGGTAACAGTTATGTTTTTATCAGAATGTTGTCAAAAGAATTTCTGGCTACAGAATTGTACAAATAAGAAGAGAGTTAACAGACTGTTAAAAGTGGAAGAGGTTCCACTCCTTATACAGCACAGAATCACTGACAGATGGTTATCTGGCATCTACTTTAAAAACTGCAGTAACAAAGAGTTTAACAGATTCCAAGGTACCTTATTCCATTGTGGGACAGCTTAATTAAAAATTATTTTATGTTGTTAATTTTTATATTGAGTTAAACTTATTCTCCCTTGTAACCTTTATTTCCTGGTCCTACTTTTATTCTCCCACACAGAAGGAATATAAAAATAGATAAGACTGTTTTGCCACTTATTTCAAAGGTCATGTCTGTGGAAATATATGTAATCAAAAATATATATGGGACAAAAAAAAATCACTCTTCTAGATAAAAGTGTACTTGATTGAAGCAATTAACAAACCAACCCACAAGCCTAGTTAAGAATACCCTTTTATACCCTCATTCTTAATTTGGGTTCCAAGGATGGATTTCAGAGAATCCATGAATTTGGATGATTAAAAAAAAAAATTTCTCACTTTCACCAACAACTAAAATTTAGAATTCCTTTCCATTTTAGCAGTAATGTTAGACTTCTCCAGACTGCCAAAGGGGTCCATAGCACACAAAAAATTTAAGAACTGGTACCTCAGAGCAATCTTTTAACATGTATTTGTGATGAGGTTCTGAATGGTGTTTTGGACAGAGAGGAACTAAAGAATTGATCCCTGATGCTAGCAGGCAGAAGGCACTGATAAAGATCTGTTTAGCTCTTGGCCCCAACCTCTGGGGAGGTCTGAAATCCAAATTATGTCAAACCTCCGAGACCCATTCTCTGTAGAGGTCTCCAGTAGTCTCACCTTGCTTTCTCACTTCTCTGAGCTGAAATTTTCCTTAAAACAAAATCTACTTATGGGCCAGCCCATGGCTGCTGCTTTCCTTTGGGTCAGTTCACCATGACACTCTGATTTGTGGTATCTTTCCCCTTCCCCTTCTCCCATGCCCTGAGGTACCTCTCCTAACTCCAAAAAGCTTGTTAACCACACTTTTCCTTGCAGCTAACTAACTCTTTTAGGGTGCTAAATCCTTTTCAGGTGAGAGCATGCTAGCTAAGGACATGCCCCAACCTCATGGGGTGCTCCTTTTCTCCTGGATAATTGTGAGTTTCAATGAGGAACTAGTCTTTCATATGCTCTCCCAACTCTCGTATTTACCATTCTTGGTGTAATGTATCTTTTCATTTTGTCTGTAAGCTCTTCTCTAAATGAATCTTCCTTTTGCAAAGGAAATGAGCACTGTGAATTTTTCACATGACCAAACCCAAACTTTTGGTGTCTACATCACCCACATCATGTTGGTGCTCAAAACACATCATTTGGAAGGACTCAAAGAAGAGCTCAAAGTATCAAAAAGGGGAATCTAGGGAGAAGATCTGATGTTCCCGACACATATATTAGTTTAATGCTTTTATGAGTTTCTTTGACTAAAAAGAATTATCACCTGGTAGTCAACTTCTGCTGAAGAGCCTCTCTGAACTTAACCAAGTTTGCTCCTGGAGATATTCAGCCAGTGGCCAGGCCCTTAATGACAGAACTGACAAATCGGTAGGTACTTCTGATGAGGTCCTGAACAATGGGTATGGTTGGCAGAGAGAAATTGAAGAATGGATAGAACTGTTCCCTGGAGCACACAGGTAAAAGGTCTGATAAAGATCAAACCCCAGAGGTCCCCTGTGGAGGTATTGGGCAGGCCAGCTATGGCCTGTCAGAAATTCCAGTCCTTTCTCTGAAGTTGAATTTTCCCTTTAAATCAGCTTTTGGTACATTCTATCTCTGCTAAAAATTCCTTTGGATCAGTCCCTCACAATACTCTGTCTTGTGGTATCTTTCCCCTTATCCCTCCTCCATGCCTTGTGGTGTCTCTCTTAATCTCACTATGCCTTATGGTGTCTCTTCTCAATCCCACTTCTCCTCTTTACAGCTAACTCTTTTAGGCTGCCAGCTAAGGGTATGCCCCAACCTCATGGGGTGTTTCCTTTCTAGTGAGTAATTGTGAGTTCCACTAAAGAACTTGTCTTTTAGATTACATGATGATTAATTGTGACAGACGTGGCTCTTTTCAACAATGAGGTGATTCAGGCCAATTCCACTGGTCCTGTGATGAAGAGAGCCATCTGTACTCAGAGAGAGTACTGTGGGGACTGAGTATGGGTCACAACATAATATTTTCACTCTTTTCGTTGTTGTTTGCTTGCATTATTTTTTCTATTTTTTTTTCCTTTCTGATATGATGTTTCTTGTGCAGCAAGATAAATGTAGAAATATGAATAGAAGAATTGTACATGTTTAACATATATCAGATCACTTGTCTAGGGGAGGGAGTGGGAGGAAGGGAGGGAAAAAAATTTGGAACACAAGGTTTTGCAGGGTTGAATGTCGAAAATTACCTTTGCAAATGTTTTGAAAATAAAGTTTTAATAAAAAAATACATTTCTAAAAAAATAAAAAATAAGAACTTGTCTTTTCCATCATTAATTATTAAAATCCCTTTCCTTTATATATGCTTTCCTGAGCATGTACCATTTTTTATATTTATATCATAAAAAGGCCACTGTGAATTCCTCACTTGACCGAAACCAATATTCAATAATTCTCCTAAAGAACATCACCTGGTGACAATCAGCCACATCACTTCTGTTTCATTTATGGAGCCATTACACTAGGGCTTTAGTACTATTTAACTAAATAAATAATATTCTTTTTTTGAATGTAAAAATATTTTCCCAGTTTATTGCTACCCTTCTATTCTTTTTTTTAATAAAGCTTTTTATTTACAAAACATATGAGTGATTTTTCTACATTGACCTTTGCAAAAACTTTTTTTTTTCCCAAGCTTTTCGCTCCTTCCCCCCACCCTCACCCCCAGATGACAGGTAATCTAATACATACTAAATAGGATAAATTATATGACAAATACAATACATTTATACATATCTATACAGTTATCTTATTGCACAAGAAACATCAGATCTAGAAAGAGAAGAAGAAAAAACAACCTAAGAAGGAAAACAAAATGCATGGAAATATTCACAGAAAGGGTTAAAATGCTGTGTTGTGGTTCACATTCAGTTGCTACAGACCTCTCTCTGGAAGTATATGACTATCTTCATCACTGAACAACTGGTTTGAATCACATCATTGTTGAAGAGAACCATGTCCATCAAAATTGATCATCGTATAGTCTTGTTGCTGTGTATAATGTTCTCCTGGTTCTGCTGATTTCACTCAGCATCAGTTCATACAAGTCTCTCCAGGTCTCTCTGAAATCCTCCTGTTGGTCGTTTCTTACAGAACAATAATATTCCATAACATTCATATACCATAATTTATTCAGCCGTTCTCCAATTGATGGGCATCCTTTCAATTTCAAGTTTCTTGCCACTACAAAAAGGGCTGCCACAAACATTTTTGCACATGTGGGTCCCTTTCCCTCCTTTAAAATCTCTTTGGGATATAGGCCCAGTAGAAACACTGCTGGGTCAAAGGGTATGCACAGTTTGATAACTTTTTGAGCATAGGTCCAAATTGCTCTCCAGAACGGTTGGATCCGTTCACAGTTCCACCAACAATGTATCAGTGTCCCAGTTTTCCCACATCCCCTCCAATAGTTATCATTATCATTTCCTGTCATTTTAGCCAATCTGACAGCTGTGTAGTGGTATCTCAGAGTTGTCGTAATTTGCATTTCTCTGATCAATAGTGACTTGGAGCACCTTTTCATTTGTCAAATAGTGAGTTTTTGTCCCCAAAACTGGGGTCTTTGGGTTTATCAAACACTAGATTACTATTGTCATTGAGTATTTTTTCCAGTGAACCTAACCTATTCCACTGATCCACTACTCTATTTCTTATCCAGTACCAAACGGTTTTGGTGACCACTCTCATTTGCATTTTTTTTCATTAATTCCCTTGAAATTCTTGACTTTTGGGAGTTTGATTGGTATACCACTAAACAGATAGAATAGTTTAGGTAGTATTGCCATCTTTATTATATTCGCTCGACCTATCCAAGAGCACTTGATGTTTTTCCAATTGTTTAGATCTGACTTTATTTGTGTGGAGAGTGTTTTGTAGTTTTGCTCATATAGATCCTGACTTTCCCTTGGCAGATATATTCCCAAATATTTTATACTATCGATAGTTATTTTGAATGGAATTTCTCTTTGTATCTCTTGCTGTTGCATTTTGTTGGTGATGTATAAAAATGCTGATGATTTATGTGGATTTATTTTGTATCCTGCAACTTTGCTAAAGTTGTGGATTAATTCTAATAGTTTTTTAGTTGATTCTCTAGGGTTCTCTAAGTAGACCATCATATCATCTGCAAAGAGTGATAATTTGGTTTCCTCATAACCTACTCTAATTCCTTTAATCTCTTTTTCTTGTCTTATTGCCAAGGCTGGCATTTCTAATACAATATTGAATAGTAATGGTGACAGTGGGCAACCTTGTTTCACCCCTGATCTTACTGGAAATGGTTTCAGTTTATCAACATTACATATATGCTAGCTGATGTTTTAAATAGATGCTGCCGACTATTTTAAGGAAAAGTCCATTAATTCCTATACTCTCTAATATTTGAATAGGAATGGATGTTGGATTTTATCAAATGCTTTTTCTGCATCTATTGAGATTATCATATGTTTTTTGTTAATTTGGTTATTGATATAGTCAATTATGTTAATAGTTTTCCTAATATTGAACCATCCCTGCATTCCTGGTATAAATCCTACTTGGTCATGGTGTATTATTCTGGGAATGATTTTCTGTAATCTCTTTGCTAATATTTTATTTAAGATTTTTGCATCAATATGCATTAAGGAGATTGGTCTATAATTATCTTTCTCTGTTTTTGTTTTATCTGGTTTAGGTATCAGTATCATGTCTGTATCATAAAAGGAGTTTGGTAGGAGTCCTTCATTCCCTATTTTTTCAAATAGTTTATATAATATTGGAGTTAATTGTTCTTTAAATGTTTGGTAGAATTCACATGTAAATCCATCTCGTCCTGGGGATTTTTTCTTAGGGAGTTGATTAATAACTTGTTCTATTTCTTTTTCTGAAATGGGACTATTTAAGTAATTTATTTCCTCTTCTGTTAATCTGGACAATCTATATTTTTGTAGATATTCCTCCATTTCACCTAGATTATCAAATTTATTAGCATACAGTTGGGCAAAGTAACTCCTGATTATTGCTCTAATTTCCTCTTCATTGGTGGAAAGTTCGCCCTTTTCATTTTTGAGACTAACAATTTGATTTTCCTCTTTCCTTTTTCTAATTAAATTAACTAGAGGTTTATCTATTTTGTTGGTTTTTTTCATAAAACCAACTTTTAGTTTTATTTATTAATTCAATAGTTTTTTTACTTTCAATTTTACTAATCTCTCCTTTTATTTTTAGATTTTCATGTTTGGTATTTGATTGGGGGTTTTTAATTTGTTCTTTCTTTTTGGGAACCCGAGCCTTGCGCAGGCGGCAGCGGCTCTTGCCAGGGCTGGGGAACCAGCAAAGCTCCAAGCTCCGGGCGGCGGCGGCAACGGGAGTTCCCCGGAGCAGGGGACTATGGGCCAATGGCCCCTGCTGGAGGCCCCGAATCCTCCCTCGGTCCGTGGTGACGAACTTCGGGGCGCCGAAGGTAATCTTGTTCTAGAGCTTACTACTCCATGAGATTGTGTTGCCAAGTATTATACTTTCTAAGCCTGAGGAGGAAAAGATCCAGAAATTGATGGCCTGACCACCTCCTAAAGGCGGCAGTGACAAGACCGAAGCAGGGCTTTGCTCATGATCCATCCAACCGTGCCTGCTAACTATGCCTAGTCTCCAGTCGGCAGCATCCAGACCCGGGAGCCATGGCCGCTGAGCAGGGCCGCCTGATTCCGGGGTGCTTTCCCTTGGTGTCACTGGCAGAGGCCTCTCTTTCCCCACAGCAGCGACATGACACCTCCACCTGTCTGACAGAGATTGAGGGCATGTTCCTTGATCGACAGCCACAGCTTCAAACCTGCAGGAGGAGGGTCAGAGACCATTTCCATTACAGCTGAGGAAAATGAAATTTCCATTTTATTTGGTGCCTTGTAGAGACAATGCACTAAATCTTAGGGAGAGGAGTGAGGAAGAGGCTGAATTGTTAAGTGGAAACGTGTGTGGTTATGGCGACTGACCCAACGTGATCAGAGGGGGCAAGCGTGACGCAGAGACTGATGACAGGCTATACCATGTTGCGGAATGGGGGCGTGGGGAATGGAGGCCAGACCTGGATGCTGCGGTGGTCCAATCGCATCCGGCTCACCTGGCTCAGCTTTACGCCCTTTATCATTTTGGTTTTCTTCCCCCTCATTGCCCACTACTATCTCACCACCTTGGACGAGGCGGATGAGGCAGGCAAACACATCTTTGGGCCGCGGGCTGGTAATGAGTTATGTGAAGTGAAGCATGTGCTAGACCTCTGCCGCATCCGTGAGTCAGTCAGTGAAGAGCTCCTGCAGCTTGAAGCCAAAAGGCAGGAGCTGAACAGCGAAATTGCCAAGCTCAACTTGAAGATCGAAGCTTGTAAAAAGAGTATCGAGAATGCCAAACAAGACCTCCTGCAGCTCAAGAATGTCATCAGCCAGACCGAGCATTCCTACAAAGAGCTGATGGCCCAAAATCAGCCCAAACTTTCCCTGCCCATCAGACTGTTACCAGAAAAAGATGATGTAGGCCTGCCTCCCCCTAAACTTCTCCGTAACTGCAGGCTACACAATTGCTTTGACTACTCTCGCTGCCCACTCACTTCTGGCTTCCCAGTCTATGTCTATGATAGTGACCAATTGGCCTTTGGCAGCTATCTGGACCCCCTGGTCAAGCAGGCTTTTCAGGCCACGGCACGAACCAACATCTATGTCACAGAGAATGCCGATATTGCCTGCCTTTATGTGATCCTGGTGGGAGAAATGCAAGAGCCGTTGGGTCTGCGGCCTGCTGAACTGGAGCAACAGTTGTATTCTCTGCCCTATTGGCGGACAGATGGACACAACCATCTCCTCATCAGCCTGTCGTGGAAGTTGAATACACAGAATTTACTGTATAATGTCAGTACTGGCCGAGCCATGGTGGCCCAGTCCACCTTCTACTCTGCTCAGTACCGATCCGGCTTTGATATAGTCATATCACCACTAGTCCATGCCATGTCAGAGCCCAACTTCCTGGAGATCCCTCCACAGGTGCCAGTCAAGCGGAAGTATCTCTTTAGCTTCCAAGGGGAGAAAATTGAGTCACTTCGGTCTAGTCTGCAGGAAGCCCGTTCTTTTGAAGAGGAGATGGAAGGCGACCCTCCTGCTGACTACGATGACCGAATCATTGCCACCCTGAAAGCAGTGCAGGACAGCAAGCTTGATCAGGTGCTGGCAGAGTTTACCTGTAAGAATCAGCCTAAACCTAGCCTGCCCACTGAGTGGGCCCTATGCAGGGAGAGGGAGGACCGCCTAGAGTTGCTGAAACTCTCCACTTTTGCTCTGATTATTACCCCAGGTGACCCCCACTTGGTGATCTCTGCCGGATGTGCCACGAGGCTCTTTGAGGCCCTGGAAGTCGGAGCTATTCCCGTGGTGCTCGGGGAGCAGGTACAGCTTCCCTACCAGGATGTGCTGCGGTGGAATGAGGCGGCCCTGGTGGTGCCCAAGCCACGCGTCACGGAGGTTCACTTCCTGCTGCGGAGCCTCTCAGACAGCGATCTGCTGGCCATGAGGCGCCAAGGGCGTTTCCTCTGGGAAACCTACTTCTCCACCACTGACAGTATCTTCAACACGGTTCTGGCTGTGGTTAGGACTCGCATCCAGATCCCAGCTGCTCCCATCCGGGAAGAAGCAGCAGTTGAGATTCCCCATCGCTCAGGCAAAGCGGCAGGTACTGACCCCAACATGGCAGATAATGGGGATCTGGACCTGGGGCCAGTGGAAACAGAACCACCCTATGCCTCTCCTAAATACCTCCGCAACTTTACTTTGACTGCCACTGATCTTTATCATAACTGGAACTCGGCCCCAGGGCCTTTCCACCTTTTCCCACACACACCTTTTGACCCTGTTCTGCCTTCAGAGGCCAAATTTCTTGGCTCTGGCACTGGATTCAGGCCCATTGGTGGAGGAGCAGGAGGTTCTGGCAAGGAGTTCCAGGCAGCCCTTGGAGGCAATGTTCCAAGAGAGCAGTTCACAGTGGTGATGTTGACTTATGAACGAGAGGAGGTGCTCATGAACTCCTTAGAGAGATTGAATGGTCTCCCTTACCTAAATAAGGTGGTGGTTGTATGGAACTCCCCCAAGCTCCCATCAGAAGACCTCCTGTGGCCCGACATTGGCGTCCCCATTATGGTGGTTCGCACTGAGAAGAACAGCTTGAACAATCGCTTCTTACCCTGGAATGAAATTGAGACTGAGGCCATCCTATCCATTGATGATGATGCTCACCTCCGACACGATGAGATCATGTTTGGTTTTCGGGTATGGAGAGAAGCTCGAGATCGTATTGTGGGTTTCCCTGGGCGATACCATGCTTGGGATATCCCACATCAGTCCTGGCTCTACAACTCCAACTATTCCTGTGAGCTATCCATGGTGCTGACAGGTGCTGCCTTCTTTCACAAGTATTATGCCTACCTGTACTCCTATGTGATGCCCCAGGCCATTCGGGACATGGTGGATGAGTATATCAACTGTGAGGATATTGCCATGAACTTCCTTGTCTCTCACATCACCCGGAAACCCCCCATCAAGGTGACTTCCCGCTGGACATTCCGGAGCCCAGGGTGCCCCCAGGCACTGTCCCATGACGACTCCCATTTCCACGAGCGGCACAAGTGTATCAACTTCTTTGTCAAGGTGTATGGCTACATGCCCCTGCTGTACACACAGTTTAGGGTGGACTCTGTGCTCTTCAAGACCCGCCTGCCCCATGACAAGACCAAGTGCTTCAAGTTCATTTAGAGGCACCTCAGGGTTTGGCGACAAGATCACGTGGATGGAGGCAGAAGGCACCTGCAGGCCGGAGGTTTAGGAAGCCTTGTGGATGTCCACCATCTGGGTGGTCCAGATGGCACTGCTGGGGAAGGGGCTAGTGAGAGGGGAAGGTACCACCTGGCTCAGTCTGGATGCCGGCCTGGCCCCGATTGTGGGCCGCTCTCCTCCGGAGCTTTGGTCAGGAGGTGCCAGGGTTCCACCAACAAGATATTCAGCAGCTTCTGCCGAGGACCACGGCAACGCAGGGTAGTCACTCACTGAGTACGTTAGCCCAGGACGACTGGTTTGTGGTTTTTATTATAATAATAATAACCATTGTTGTTATTTAAAGAGAAAGTCTTTCAGGTTTGCCTCGTAAGGCTTTTATACACACAGACACACACATACATCTGTATGTATGTTTGCACAGACACATCCACCCACAGCTATCTCTTTGGGGACTGAATTTTTTGCCTCTCACTGGGTGAGAAGCTGCAGGCTTCAGAGACCTCCTCTTCTTAGCTGGGATGGAGCTGTTTCCCAACCTCGCATCCTGTCTCCCCACCTCAGGCATCCTCCCTCCTGTGTTGAAACAAGTTAGGGAATGAGGTTTTCCTCATCACAGCCCATGCCCGGGCCCATCCCCACCCGCCCCTTCTCCCTTTCCACTTTCCAAGCCAAGACTGAACATGGGGAGGAGCAGGAGCCTGCAGCCCAGTGGAGCTGGCCCTCCCAAACATCTTTCTCCTGCCTCCGCATCTAGAATCCCTGCCCTTTGTTGTCCATTGCCTTCAGAATCACCTGCAGTCTTGCAGTTTGGGATGAGAGAAAGGGAAAACTGGTTGTTTCAGCTGCCAGGTGCATCTGAAGGGACTTTTAGGATGGCTCATCTAGTTTGTCGTGAGCCTCCTTTCTGTACCCCGGCTGGCCGGGATGTCCCTCAGTGGGAAGTGGGAAAAATACCTGGTGAAATTGGGCCTTTCCTGACGTGGATCCTTAATTATCTGGCCTTGGGGCATTTAAATAATTTGCATTCTGTGGACTCTGAAGAAGACCTAGATGGTTCCAGGGCCTGTGAAGTTCAAAAGGAACCCTAAGAAGGAATGAGGAACATTTTGGATCAGTGTGAGATCCCAAGGGCTGCCTTATACCCGGCCTGGCCTCCCTCCCTTTCTTCCTCAGGTTTTCCAAAGTAGTGATGAAGACCCCCACATTACTGCTGCCAGCTTCAAGTCCAGACCTGAGGCTAAGCCTGAAGTAAACCAGTCTGAGTGGGTTGGGAGCTGGCCACAACTTCTTAGGGACTCAACTTACTTACTATCTAACACTATATCCAGACCTTAGCCACATGGCCCATGGCAGCTGACAGGAAGCAGATTTGGC
The DNA here is from genome assembly GCA_023553655.1 of Myrmecobius fasciatus. NCBI lineage: Eukaryota > Metazoa > Chordata > Mammalia > Dasyuromorphia > Myrmecobiidae > Myrmecobius > Myrmecobius fasciatus. Next base: position 202,533 of record JAJPUD010001134.1, read on the forward strand.
TCAATCCTCCAATCATTCACATGCCTTAAACTAGTTTCCCATCCCTGTCTCTTACTTCCATCTCTGTCCATCTGTACTTGCTGTAACCTCCTGAAGTGTCTTCCTGCAACTGGGGTACATATTCTCTCTCTCTCTCTCTCTCTCTCTCTCTCTCTCTCTCTCTCTCTCTTTCTCTCTCTCTCTCTCATCTTCTCTCCCCCCCCTTCTCTCACTTTCTTTCTCTCTCCCTCCCTCCATTTGCTTTCTTTCTGTCTCTGTCTTTCTGTATCTCTGTCTCTCTCACTCTCTATCCTTGCTTTCTCTCTACATCTACAGCCTCCCCAATGTAGTCTTGAGCTGCCTTAGTTTCAGACAGCTCTTTTCAGAGGCAGCTGGGGACCAGTGCCTTTGAGCGCCTATCACCTTGACAGGGATGCTCCTAGGGTTTCAGTGCTCCCCTCCACAGGTCTGTCCCAGATCCTCTGTCTTGCCTTTGCTATCTCAACAAAATCACTTACCAACTTTGGGAGTCTTATCTCACAGCCCAGCTGGAAGTGATGTCAGCTGCATAATCCTGTTCCACGTTCACATTTCCTATTTCCTTGATTTCTTTTCCTAATCCCTGGAGCTATGGCCTTCCTGCCTTGGGAAAGCCTAGAGAAGGTGGATTTAGAGTTGTGTGATACATGGCTGCTACTTCTTACGTGTGAGGAGCTTGTGCATTGGTTTGTAAACAAGGAATCACCCAGGCCATTAGGGTTTGCCTTTAGGAGAGACATCCATTTTGACAGGTCATGGAATACCATACTCAGAATCCCAGGCAGCCCTTAGAGGCCAAGAGCATAATGGCTGCCATGAGAATTTTTGTGTTGCCTTTTCTGGTGGGGGAAGAGAAGGGAGGATGGGACTGAAACAAGTTAGAGAAAAACCAAGTCCAGGAGTCCAGATCCAAAAGGCTCCTCCAAGCCTGAAGAACTCCATTAACACGGCCCCATGGGCTAAGAGGAGAGGCCCTCTCTCTGGCTGAGCTGACAAAGGTCAGCACCAGCTTCTCGGATTGTTTCAGACCCACAGAGTCAAGTATTCTCTTAGAAAGGGTCAGAGGCTCAAGAAGTGTTTATTAGGGTAAAAAAACTCGGGGCCTGGGGATGCCCCAGTATCCTTTGCACCTTCTCATGTACCCATCCTGTCTGGACAAAAGGAGCATTCAGACCTCCCCAGTACAGATTTCCTCAGCTCTGCTGCTCGACAACCTGCTGCCCAGGTTGGTCTCGACACCTGCCCCGGGAACAGCCTAAGTTTGCTTCTTGGGCCATGTGAGTGGCCAAATGGGGCCGTGGCAGTCCTTCCCAAGCCCCATGCTCCCAGTGCCATCCTGAGCTTTGATTTCTCTCTCTAGTGATTCTCCATCCTGACTGGTCAGGACTGCCTCCATGGACTACTCCCTGAGCCTCAGCAGAGGGACAGGGGGGGGTGGTCCTTTTTCTGGTCTGACTCCCCATGACACTCATGGGCCGCTGCTGAAGGAGCGCTCCTGGTTTGAAATGACACTTTTAAAGGGAGAGGGAAGACCCCTTTTCCACCCTCGCCCCTCCACAATCATGAGCACAATGATCCTCTGTTGGATTTTGTAAGAGGACAAATAAATGGAGAGTTTAATTCAAGTAAAAAAAAAATAATTTGTTCTTTCTCTACCTTTTTTAGTTGCAAGCCCAGTTCATTGATTTTCTCTGTATCTATTTTATGCAAATAAGTATCTAGAGATATAAAATTTCCCCTTATTACCGCTTTGGCTGTATTCCACAAATTTTGGTATGTTGTCTCATTATTGTCATTCTCTTGGACGAAATTAGTAATTGTGTCTGTAATTTTCTGTTTCAACCATTCATTCTTTAGGATAAAATTATTTAGTTTCCAATTGCTTTTTGGTCTATTTTCTCCTGGCCTTATATTGCATGTGATTTTTATTCCATCATGATCTGAAAAAAACACATTTATTATTTCTGCCTTCCTGCATTTGATTTTGAGGTTTTTGTGTCCTAACACATGGTCAATTTTTGTATAAGTTCCGTGCAGTGCTGAGAAAAAAGTAAACTCCTTTCTGTCTCCATTTAATTTCCTCCAAAGATCTATCATACCTAACTTTTCTAACATTTTGTTTACCTCCTTAACTTCTTTCTTATTTATTTTCTGGTTTGATTTATCAAGTTGTGAGAGAGGGAGGTTGAGATCCCCCACTATTATAGTTTTGCTGTCTATTTCTTCTTGCATCTCTCTGAACTTTTCCTCTAGGAATTTCTATGCTACACCACTTGGTGCCTATGTTTAGTATTGATATTGCTTCATTATCTATGGTACCCTTTAGGAAGGTATAATTTCCTTCTTTGTCTCTTTTAATGAAGTCTATCTTTGCTTTTACTTGGTCTGAGATCAGGATTGCTACCCCTGATTTTTTTTTGTTCACCTGAAGCATAATAGATTCTGCTCCAGCCTTTTACCTTCACCCTGTATGTATCTCTATGTTTTAGATGTGTTTCTTGTATACAACATATTGCTGGATTCTGGTTTTTAATCCAGTCTGCTATCTGCTTCTGCTTTAAGGGAGAGTTCATTCCATTCACATTCACAGTTAAAATAACTAATTCTGTATTTCCTGCCATCTTATTTACCCTAGCTTATGCTTTTCTCTTTCTTATCCCCTTTCCCTCCTTCCTACTATTTTGCTTTTGATAACCACTTCCCTCAAACAATCCTTCCCCTTTAGAGCCCCACCCACCCCCTTTTCCCCCCTTTCCCTCCTGTTTCCTTATAAGTACGCCCATTATTCCCTCGGAGCCAAATCTGATGAGATGGAGATTAACCAAATTCTCATTCTCTTCCCTTTTTTTCCCCTCAATCATTATAGGTTGTCTTTGCCTCTACATGTGATGTAATTTCTCTTATTTTACCTCCTTTTCCTCTTCTTCCAGTGTTATCCCTTTTCTACCTCTAATTTCTTTTTCAGTTTATCATATCACAATAATCATAAAATCACAATAATCATATCATAATCCTAAAATCACAGTAATCATATCATAATCATAATGTAATAATAGATTCACAAAATCAACCCTCATTCTATAAGTATCTATAACATAAATATATTTCTCAAGAGTTTTTTTTTTTCTTGTTATCTTTTTATGTTTCTCTTGTGTTCTGTGTTTGTAGATCAAATTTTTTGTTCAGTTCTGGTCTTTTCAGTAGAAATAGGTGAAATTCTCCTATATCATTGAATGACCATCTTCTTCCCTGGAAGATAATGCTCATTCTCGCTGGGTAACTTATTCTTGGCTGTAATCCAAGTTTTTTTGCCCTTCGGAATATCTGATTCCAGGCCCTTCGATCCTTCAAAGTAGAAGCTGCTAGGTCCTGTGTGATCCTAATTGTGGCTCCCCGATATTTAAATTGTTTCTTTCTGGCTTCTTGCAATATCTTTTCCTTGGTATGATAGTTCTGAAATTTAGCCACGATATTTCTGGGGGACTTAATTTTGGGGTTTCTTTCAGGAGGTGATAGGTGGATTGTTTCAAGGAGTATTTTGCCTTCTGGGTCTAAAATATCAGGGCAGTTTTCTTTTATGATTTCCTGGAAGATAGTGTCTAGGTTCTTTTTTTCATCATGGCTTTCAGGAAGCCCTATAGTCCTTAGATTGTCTCTCCTAGATCTATTTTCCAGGTCAGTTGTTTTTCCTAGGAGATAGTTCATGTTTTTCTCTATCTTTTCATTTTTTTGTTTTTGTTTGACTGATTCTTGAAGTCTTGATGAGTCATTCATTTCCAATTGTTCGATTCTAATTTTTAATGTCTTATTTTCTTCAGTTACTGTTTTTAGTTCCTTTTGCAATTGACCAATTACATTTTTTTGTTCATTGCATTCTTTTTCCATTTTTTCTATTTTATTTTGCAGTGATCTCATTTTGTTTCCCCATGTTTCTTCTAACTGCGTTTAAGATTTTTTTATGCAATCTTCAAAGAAAGCTTTGGGACATGGAGTCCAGTTTATGTCTCTCTTTGGGGCTTTTTCTGGAGTTGCTTTACCTTTAGGGGCCTCAGGATTTGAGATCTGTTCTTCCCTCTCTCCATAAAAGTTGTCTATGGTGAGAGTTCTTTTTGGTTTTTTTATTCATTTTTTTTTTTAAAGGTGTGAGGTCTGTTTAAGGCAAAGGTGGGACAGCTGCTTTAATTTGCCCTGGGGCAGTTCTGTTGATTGAGTTATTTCAGGAACTGGGCAGTTCTGCTGATTGAATTATGTCAGGTGCTGGGCAGTTCTGCTTTAGTTCATCCTGGGGCAGTTCTGCTGATTGAATTATTTCTGGTGTTGATCAGCCCTGCTGATTGATTGATCACCCTAGGGTGTTGTGTAATAGCAGCTAGATCCAAGGTTCATCAGGCATTCAGTGGTTCACAATCTACCCCCCACAAAAGGCAGACCCCCCAAACCACCTGCCCACAATCAGGACAGATTGGCCCAAGAGGCCCCCAGAAGACTCCCAGGTGTGTGAAAAGTACAACGTTCCCACTCCTGTTCTGACTCCCTCCTCCAGCTCCCTGCCCCGGTCTCCCTGCGCTGCAGTCTGGGTTCAGCAGACCACCCCCCTGCCCAATTAAAACAGACCTGTTTTGAGGTTCTTCCAGAGTATCTTCTTCTAGAATTGTGTTGTCCTCTAGATATTGTGGATTTTTTTGCTTCAAAATCAGTCTAGAGGCTTCATATGTTGTTGGTTTGAGGGAAGGTTAGAGGAGGTTACAAAGACTCCTGTCTGAGCTCCACCACCATGGCTCCACCCCCCAATAATTAATGTTCTAATGATATGATAATACAAATTCCAATATTTTCCAATTAAAACTGAAATTGGTTACTGGCAGGAGGTAATTTGTTATGGTTAAAAAATCATTTAAAACAATATGCATCTAATTTTGTTTAGTGCTTTGCTTCTAGTAAGCATGGTTCAAAGAAAAGATATTTCTATCTAGTCCTTACTTACTAGGAGCTCATCACTTGAGAGATAAACATCAACATAAATTGTAAATATAAGAGAATGAAATATTTTAGCAATGATTTAAAAAACAGAATAAAAACATTTAACCAATATAAAAATGTACAGTAATAAAGTCCTAGGTTACTGGTGGGGTTGGCAGAGAGATCCTGAAGTACTGATAAAATTACGTTTTGAGGCAAGGACACTGATGGGGACTACTTTAACTTTATAATCCACCCTCTATGGAGGTTGTGACTGGCCCCACCTTGTTGTTTCCAATCAGCAATCTAAGTCATATAGAACCCCTGTAATTAAAATTCCTCTATAAATCTGTCCATGGCCCATGCTGTCTTTGCAAACTCCTTTAGGTTAATTCCACCATGGCATTCTCCCTCAGGTATCTTTCTCTTCCCTCCCCGCTATGCCTCATGTCATCTTTTCTCTTTCTTATAGCTAACTAATTATATGCTCCCCCAAATCTATTTCATATTAACATTCCTGATATCCATTATATCTCTTCATTTTGTCTGCAATCTCTTCTAAGAGATGAAGTGAAAAGTGGCAGAGATGGAGATTTGGATCCAGGTCCTCTGACTCCAAGTGCTGCATTGCCTCCCCATAATGACATTTTCATTCTTATTTGAAATCATAGGTAAATGCATTTTAAGGGGTAGGGAATAAAAGTAGTGGATGAAAATCAGGAGACCGACTCTTGGAAGTGCTTTATTATTGGAGGTAAGGGAGAGCTATCCAATCATGAAGGTGCTGAAATTTAGATCAGAGACATATAGATATAAGAGAATTTATAGATATAGATATTATAAGACCCTACTTTAAAGAAAGATTGGAGGCAAAAGTGGGACAAGGAGATGAAGGAAATTGTAAGCAGATGTGTTTGAATTAAGTTGAGGAAGTAGATTAATATATACTTAATAAGGGAATATGTAGGACAAGGGAAACACTCAAATGAAGGGCTTTAAAACTGAAAGTAAAAATATTATAATGGAAACCAAAAGACAAATTGGCATAGTTATTATTTTATGGATTAGTTAAGTTTGCTCTATTGTCCCATATAGGCTGACCTGCTTCAGGGCAGATTCTTAAATATGGAGAGAGAGAGAATGTTTTGTCAGTACTGTCATTCATTTTGTTTTTATTAAAAGCTTTTTATTTACAGAACATATGAGTGATTTTTCTACACTGACCTTTGCAAAACATTTTTTTGTTTGTTTCAAGCATTTCCCCTCCTTTTCCCCAAACCCCACTGCTAGATGACAGGTAATCTAATACATGCTAAATATGTTAAATTTTATGACAAATCCAACATATGTATACATATCTATACAGTTATCTTATTGCACAAGAAACATCAGATCTAGAAAGAGAGAGAAAAAAAAAAACAACAACAACCTAAGAAGAAAAACAAAAAGCAGGGAAATATTCATAGAAAGCATTAGGATGCTGTTGTGGTTGACACTCAGTTCCCTCAGGGCTCTCTCTGGATGTATATGACTATCTTCATCGCTGAACAATAGGAACTGGTTTGAATCACATCATTGTTGAAGAGAACCATGTCCATCAGAATTGTTCATCGTATAGTCTTGTTGCTGTGAATAATGTTCTCCTGGTTCTGCTGATTTCACTCAGCATCAGTTCATACAAGTCTCTCCAGGTCTCTCTGAAATCATCCTGCTGTCAGTTTCTTACCGAATAATATTCCATGACATTCATATACCATAATTTATTCAGCCATTCTCCAATTGATGGGCATCCATTCAGTTTCCAGTTTCTTGCCACTACAAAAAGGGCTGCCACAAACATTTCTGCACATGCGGGTCTCTTTTTCTCCTTTAAAATTTCTTTGGGATATAGGCCCAGTAGAAACACTGCTGGGTCAAATGGTATGCACAGTTTGATAACTTTTTGAGCATAGTTCCAGATTGCTCTCCAGAATGGTTGGATCCGTTCACAGTTCCACCAACAATGTATCAGTGTCCCAGTTTTCCCACATCCCCTCCAAAATTCGTCATTATCTTTTCCTGTCATCTTAGCCAATCTGACAGTGTGTAGTGGTATCTCAGAGTTGTCTTAATTTGCATTTCTTTGATCAATAGTGACTTGGAGCAGCTTTTCATGTGACTAGAAATAGTTTCAATTTCTTCATCTGAAAATTGTCTGTTCATATGTTTTGACCATTTATCCATTGGAAAATGGCTTGAATTCTTATATATTTGAGTCAATTCTCTATATATTTCAGAAATGAGGCCTTTATCAGAATCTTTGAAGGTAAAAATGTTTCCCCAGTTTACTGCTTCCCTTCTAATCTTGTCTGCATTCATTTTGTTTGTACAAAACTTTTTAACTTGATATAGTCAAAATTATCTATTTTGTGATTAATGATGACCTCTAGTTCTTCTTTGGTCACAAATTCCTTCCCCCTCCACAGGTCTGAGAGGTAAACCATCCTACATTGTTCTAATTTGTTTATAATATCATTCTTTATGTCTAGATCATGAATCCATTTCGACCTTATCTTGGTATATGGTGTTAGGTGTGGGCCAATGCCAAGTTTCTTCCCTACTAGTTTCCAATTTTCCCAGCAGTTTTTGTCAAACAATGAGTTTTTAATCCCAAAACCTAGGGTCTTTGGGTTTATCAAACATTAGATTACTACTGTCATTGAATTATTTTGTCCTGTGAACCTAATCTATTCCACCGATCCACTACTCTGTTTCTTAGTCAGTACCAAATGGTTTTGATGACCACTGCTTTATAACATGGTTTTAGATCTGGTACAGCTAGGCCACTCTCATGTGCTTTTTTTCCCCATTAATTCCCTTGAAGTTCTTGACCTTTTGTTTTTCCAGATGAATTTTGTTATTTTTTCTAGGTCAGTTAAATAATCTCTTGGGAATTTGATTGGTATAGCATTAAATAAATAGATTAGTTTAGGTAGTATTGTCATCTTTATTATATTTGCTTGGACCTATCCAAGAGCACTTGATGTTTTTCCAATTGTTTAGATCTGACTTTATTTGTGTGGAGAGTGTTTTGTAGTTTTGCTCATATAGACCCCAACTTTACCTTGGCAGATATATTTCCAAATATTTAATACTATTGATACTTATTTTGAATGGAATTTCTCTTTGTATCTCTTGCTGTTAGATTTTGTTAGTGATCTATAAAAATGCTGATGATTTATGTGGATTTATTCTGTATCCTGCAACTTTGCTAAGTTGTAGATTAATTCTAATAGTTTTTTAGTTGATTCACTAGGGTTCTCTAAGTATACCATTATATCATCTGCAAAGAGTGATAATTTGGTTTCCTCATGACCTACTCTAATTCCTTTAATCTCTTGTTCTTGTCTTATTGCCAAAGCCAGAATTTCAAATAAAATATTGAATAGTAATGGTGACAGTGGGCAACCTTGTTACACCCCTGATCTTATTGGGAATGGTTCCAGTTTATCACCATTACATATGATGATAACTGATGGTTTTAATTAGATGCTACTGACTATTCTAAGGAAAAGTCCATTTATTCCTATATTCTCTAGTGTTTTTAATAGGAATGGGTGTTGGATTTTATAAATGCATTTTCTGCATCTATTGAGATAATCATGTGATTTTTGTTAGTTTGGTTATTGATATAGTCAATTATGTTAATAGTTTTCTTAATATTGAACCATCCCTGCATTCCTGGTATAAATCCTACTTGGTCATGGTGTATTATTCTGGGAATGATCTTCTGTAATCTCTTTGCTAATATTTTATTTAAGATTTTTGCATCAATATTCATTAAGGAGATTGGTCTATAATTTTCTTTCTCTGTTTTTGTTTTACCTGGTTTAGGTATCAGTATCATGTCTGTATCATAAAAGGTGTCTGGTAGTACACATTCTTTCCCTATTTTTTCAAATAGTTTATATAGTATTGGAATTAATTGTTCTTTGAATGTTTGGTAGAATTCACATGTAAATCCATCTGGTCCTGGGGATTTTTTCTTAGGGAGTTGATTAATGAATTGTTCTATTTCTTTTTCTAAAATGGTGCTATTTAAATAATTTATTTCCTCTCCTGTTAATCTGGGCAATCTATATTTTTGTAGATATTCCTCCATTTCACTTAGGTTATCAAATTTATTGGCATACAGTTGGGGAAAGTAACTCCTGATTATTGCTCTAATTTCCTCTTCATTGGTGGAAAGTCTTCCCTTTTCATTTTTGAGATTAACAATTTGATTCTCCTCTTTCCTTTTTCTAATCAAATTTTCTAGAGGTTTATCTATTTTGTTGGTTTTTTCATAAAACCAACTTTTAGTTTTATTCATTAAACAGTTTTTTTTAACTTTCAGTTTTATTAATCTCTTTTATTTTTGGGATTTCAAGTTTGGTATTTGATTGAGGGTTTTTAATTTGTTCTTTCTCTAGCTTTTTTAGTTGCAAGCCCAGTTCATTGATTTTCTCTTTCTCTATTTTATGCAAATAAGCATCTAGAAATATAAAATTTCCCCTTATTACCGCTTTGGCTGCATCCCACAAATTTTGGTATTTTGTCTCATTATTGTCATTCTCTTGGATGAAATTAGTAATTGTGTCTATAATTTTGCTGTTTCACACATTCATTCTTTAGGATGAAATTATTTAGTTTCCAATTGCTTTTTGGTCTATTTTCTCCTGGCCTTATATTGCATGTGATTTTTATTCCATCATGATCTGAAAAAAAATACAGTTACTATTTCTGCCTTCCTGCATTTGATTTTGAGGTTTTTGACACATGGTCAATTTTTGTATAAGTTCCATGAACTGCTGAGAAAAAGGTAAACTACTTTCTGTCTCCATTTAATTTCCTCCAAAGATCTATCATACCTAACTTTTCTAAAGTTTTGTTTACCTCCTTAACTTCTTTCTTATTTATTTTGTGGTTTGATTTATCTAGTTCTGAGATTGAGATCCCCCACTATTCTAATTTTGCTGTCTATTTCTTCTTGCATCTCTCTGAACTTTTCCTCTAGGAATTTCTATGCTATACCACTTGGTGCATATATGTTTAGTATTGATATTGCTTCATTATCTATGGTACCCTTTAGGAAGATATAATTTCCTTCTTTGTCTCTTTTAATTAGATCTATCTTTACTTTTGCTTGATCTGAGATCAGGATTGTCACCCCTGCTTTTTTTTTTGTTCATCTGAAGCATAATAGATTCTGCTCCAGCCTTTTACCTTCACCCTGTATGTGTCTCCATGCTTTAGATGTGTTTCTTGTATACAACATATTGTTGGATTCTGGTTTTTAATCCAGTCTGCTATCTGCTTCCGCTTTATGGGAGAGTTCATTCCATTCACATTTACAGTTAAAATAACTAATTCTGTATTTCCTGACATCTTATTTACCCTAGGTTATGCTTTTCTCTTTCCTATCCCCTTTCCCTCCTCCCTAGTATTTTGCTTTTGATAACCACTTCCCTCAAATAATCCTTCCCCTTTAGAGCCCCACCCCCTTTTTACACCTTTCCCTTAATCATTCTGTTTTCCCTTCTATTAGTCTATTCCCTTTCTTTTCCCCCTTTTCCTCCTGTTTCCTTATAAGGTAGGACAAGTTTCTTTGCGATACCCAATATTCTCTCAGAGCCAAATCTGATGAGATGAAGATTAACACAATTCTCATTTCCCTCCCTTTTTTCCCCCTCAATTGTAGGTTTTCTTTGCCTCGACATGTGATGTAATTTCCCTTATTTTACCTCCTTTTCCTCTTCTTCTGGTGTTATCCCTTTTCTACCTCTAATTTCTTTTTCAGATTATCATATGATAATAATCATAAAATCAAATAATCATAATATAATCATAAAATCATAAAATCAATCCTCATTCTATAAGTATCCATAACATAAATATAGTTTTCAAGAGTTTTTTTTTCTTGTTACCTTTTTGTGTTTCTTGAGTTCTGTGTTTGTAGATCAAATTTTCTGTTTAGTTCTGGTCCTTTCTTTAGAAATAGGTGAAATTCACCTATATCACTGAATGCCCATCTTCTTTCCTGAAATATAAATCTCATTTTAGCGGTATAGTTTATTCTTGACTGTAATCCCAATTCCTTTGCTTTGCAGAATATCAGATTCCAGGCCCTTCGATCCTTTAAAGTGGAAGCTGCTAGGTCCTGGATGATTCTAATTGTGGCTCCTCGGTATTTAAATTGTTTCTTTCTGGCTTCTTGCAATATCTTTTCCTTGGTATGATAGTTCTGAAATTTAGCCACGATATTTCTGGGGGATTTAATTTTTGGGTTTCTTTCAGGAGGTGATTGGTAGATTGTTTCAATAGTTATTTTGCCTTTTGATTCTACCATATCAGGGAAGTTTTCTTTTTTGATTTCCTGGAAGATAGTGTCTAGGTTCTTTTTTTCTTCATGGCTTTCAGGAAGCCTTATAGTCCTTAGATTGTCTCTCCTAGATCTGTTTTCCAGGTCAGTTGTTTTTCCTAGGAGATATTTCAAGTTTTCTTTTATTTTTTCATTTTTTTATTTTTGTTTGACTGATTCTTGAAGTCTTGTTGAGTCATTCACTTCCATTTGTTCGATTCTAATTTTTAATGTCTTATTTTCTTCAGTTACTGTTTTTAGTTCCTTTTGCAATTGGCCAATTACATTTTTTTGTTCATTGCACTCTTTTTCTATTTTTTCCATTTTTTTTCGCAATGATTTCATTTCGTTTCCCCATGTTTCTTCTAACTCTCTTTTAAAATCCTTTATGCAATCTTCAAAAAAAGCCTTGTGGCATGGAGCCAAGTTTATGTCTCTCTTTGGGGCTTTTTCTGGAGTTGCTTTACCTTTAGGGACCTCAGGATTTGAGGTCTGTTCTTCCCTCTCTCCATAAAAGCTGTCTATGGTGAGAGCTCTTTTTGGTTTTTTATTCATTTTTTTTTTTTTAAAGGTTTGAGGTCTGTTCAAGGCAAAGGAGGGACAGCTGCTTTAATTTGCCCTGGGGCAGTTCTGCTGATTGAGTCATTTCAGCTGCTGATCAATTCTGCTGACTGATTGATCGCCTTAGGGTGCTGTGTAATGGCAGCTAGATCTGGCGCTCATCAGGCGTTAAGTGGTTCCCAATTTACCCCCCACAAAAGGCAGATCTTCCAAACCACCTGCTTACAATCAGGACAGATTGGCCGAAGAGGCCCACAGAAGACTCCCAGGTGTGTGAAAAGCACAATGCTCCCGCTCCTGTTCCAGCTCCCTGCCCTGGTCTCCCTGTGCTGCAGTCTGGGTTCAGCAGACCACCCCCCTGCCCAATTAAAACAGAACTGTTTTGAAGTTCTTCCAGAGTATCTTCTTCTAGAATCGTGTTGTTCTCCGGATATTGTGGATTTTTTTACTTCAAAATCAGTCTAGAGGCTTCATACGTTGTTGGTTTGAGGGAAGGTTAGAGGAGGTTACAGAGACTCCTGTCTGATCTCCGCCATCTTGGCTCCACCCCCAGAAGTCCAGTACTCTCATTCATTAGGTTAAAACATGACAAGTCAGATTGGCTAAAATGACAGGAAAAGATAATGATGAATGTTGGAGGGGATGTAGGAAAACTGGGACACTGATACATTGTTGGTGGAACTTTGATTGGATCCAACCATTCTGGAGAGCAATCTGTAACTATGCTCAAAGTTATCAAACTGTGCATACCCTTTGACCCAGCAGTGTTTCTATTGGGCCTATATCCCAAAGGGATCTTAGAAGAGGGAAAGGGCCCCACATGTGCAAGAATGTTTGTGGCAGCCCTTTTTGTAGTGGCTAGAAACTGGAAACTGAATGGATGTCCATCAATTGGAGAGTGCCTGAATAAATTATGGTATATGAATGTTATGGAATATTATTGTTCTGTAAGAAATGACCAGCAGGATGATTTCAGAGAGGCCTGGAGAGACTTACATGAACTGATGCTGAGTGAAATGAGCAGAACCAGGAGATCACTATACACGGCAACAACAAGACTATACAATGATCAATTCTGATTGACATGGCTCTCTTCAACAATGAGTTGATTCAAAACAGTTCCAATTGTTCAGTGAAGAAAGCCATATACATCCAGAGAGAGGGATGTGAAATGTGGACCACAACATAACATTTCCATGATCTCTATTGATGTTTGCTTGCATTGTGTTTCCTTTCCCAGATTTTTTTTCTTGTAGATATGATTTTTCTTGCACAACAATGGTAAGTGTGGAAATACGGACACATATATTTGCTTTGTCAAGTATTTTAACATAATTACCATGTAGTAGACTTCCTGCCACCTAGGGGAGGGGTGGAGACTAAGGGGAAAAAATTTGTAACGGAAAGCTTTGTAAGGGTCAATGTTGAAGAATTACCCATACATATGTTTTGCAAATAAAAAGCTTTAATAAAGATAAAAAAAGCACGACAAGTTTATAGCTACAAAAAAAGGGAAGAATTTGCCTTCTTTGGTTGTAACAAGTTAGCAAGTACTGATGGTAAAGTTCATCACTTACACCATGGTATAAATGAGGACAAGATTGCTGATGTGATCCCTATATGAACCAGTTAGCTTTGTAAAAAGCAGTAATTTATTTCCATCACTAAAGACTACATCTTAACTACTGCCAATCATTCATCAAATGTATTTTACAGATTACAAGGGACACTAAAATAATGTACAAAAATTCATTGCCTCTAACACATGTCTAAAAGTCTAAAAGACCCAATCTTTATTTATAAGGCAATGTGGAGCCAAAGGATTAAACTCTGTATAGGAAACACTTGTGATCATCCAATTAAATGTAAGTTATGCCAACAAATTGGGAACATAGAATCTTGACACTTTGAAGCATGGTATAAGTCTCTGCAAATTAATAGTAGGATAGCTATTAGTTATATAAAGAGTGGGGCAGCTAAATGGTTCAATGGATAGAGCAGTTGGCCTGGAGTCAGGAAGACCTAAGTTCAAATTCAGATTCTGACACTTAAATTAGCTATGTGACCCTGGGCAAAAGTCACTTAACCTTTCTTTGCCTTAATTAAGGGGAGAAGGAAATGTCGAACCCTGTTCCCCCCCATCAGTATTTTAACACAGAAAACCCCATGTATTTGATGCACTATGGTCCACTGGATCATGAAGAATTGGACACAATTGAACAACAAGCCATTAGCTATATGTATTAAATTTCTTTCCTTGTTACACTAAACATAGGATAATAAGAACTAAAACTAGAAAAGATCTCAAGGGCCACCTGATTTTTCTTACTATAGTTAGAAGTTGAGTGAGATCTCCAAGGCCTCAAATTATTAATGGCAAAGCCAAGATCTGAACTCAGATCTTGTAACTCCAAGTTCACAGATCTTTCCCAGGCATCACATTCACTGATATAATTGAGATAACAATTACATGTAATTTTATAAACTATGTTAGAATATTTCCAGTAATAGCTTTATGTGTGGTTAAGAACTCAACCTGAGGATTGTTAGTACTATATATTAAGATGTGTTTTTTTACATTACAGCAAAAAGCTAGCAAATAAATTACTTGACTTTTTAGAATAAGATTTTTCCTGCTAAATTTCTTGTTATTTTTGACTGAAGAAAGCATGTAGATACAACCACCCACTTTGCCCCCACTTACTTAACAATAGTTCTTGAAAAAAAAAAAAAAGACTTTTTCTTACTAGACCCAGAAAACCTGAAGATGTCTTTTAAACCACAGGTAAAATCATGAGATGACCCTAAGCACATTCACTTACCTTAAAAGCCTACAGAAACTCCTTCTGTAGCTTAGTCGCTGGCTTGCAGCAGCTACGCTAGGGGGAAATGGAGGCCGAGTTGGAAAATATGCAATTGCTGCAAAGAATGTCACACATACAATTCCAAATTCTAAAAGAAAGAGGAACAAAAGAGCAAAAGTGATTAAATAGTCACTATGCAACAATTTTAGATGTCAGATACAGCACTAATTATTGACTCCAAGCATCTATCGAGTGCTCATTACATACTTGCTTTTTGACCACAGATGTTAGAACTTCAAAAAAAACTGTAGGCATGGTCCCTGTTCTGCAAGAATTTGTACTCTCATTGGCAATGGAAACCTGAACAATCAGAGGGCAAAAATTCAACAATGAAGGAAAGCATGCTGCAGTGCCCTCAAAGCACTGGCACCATAGTATAGTTTGCTCTCAACCAAGAATTTTATTCAGGTTCACAGCTTATTGTTCCTCATTTTACAGAGGTGTGTCCTCTCTTCTGTGGTATTATATTAGGGAAGGAAAGGCATTTCCAGAATCTGCCAAACTTTGATCCTCATTACTACAGCAAGATACCCAAAGTTTCAGGAGTTTCTTGTTTACCTTCCACACTAGTTTAATTTCTTTCTAGCTTTTTTTCACACAAAGTACATTTTAAACACATTCAGACAAATAACTTATGCTTTAAGTTGGAGTGGCTGCATTTCTTTGTGGTGTGTTTTGCAAACTGAGTATTTGCAATATGGCTTTCTGAAGAATGTGCATCTATACAGGTGCAGATGAATCTTATTTAGCTGCTACTACTTGGCAGCGAGGTGGCACAATGAAGAGAGGGCTGGGCCTGGAGTCAGGAAGTCCTGGGTTCAAATTTGGCTTCCCTCACTACTTATATGACTCTGGGAACGTCACTTAACCCTGGTATCTCAGTTTCCTCATCTGTAAAATGAGCTGGAGAAGGGAAATGGCAAACTACTCCAGGACCTCTATCAAGAAAACCTCAAATGGGATCATGAAGAGTTGGACAAAACTGAAAAATCATTAAACTAAACTAAACTAAAATAAAGCAACCAAAAAAGCCTTCCACCTACTACAAGTCCCACCACCACCACCACTACCACTATCATTACTCCTGCTACTAAGCTAAGCATTTAAGAAATATGATCTCATTTGCTCCTTACAACTACCGGGAGGTAGGTGCTAACATTATCCCCATTTTATAGAACAGGAAACTGAGGGAAACAGAGTCTTAATGACTTGCTAAAAATCAGGCAGGTAGCAAGTATTTGAGGCCAGATTTGAATTTAGGAAGAGGAGTTTTCTCACACTCCAGGCCCAGTGCTCAGTGCATTACGGTGCCAATTAGCTGTCCTCATAAGCATTATTCCCTGTTATTCTGGCTTCTCTCATATGGGGAGATTGCTATCTTCCCCCCACTACTGAGAAACAGAAATTAATTTCCTCTTGTTTGGGTTCACTCTGGGTGCCAGGTTTCCTGCTCATATGAGTAGTACTTCTTTGCACTTTAATTCACTTGCTGGACATGACAGATTGGAGCATTAAAAACAGATAAAACATATGAGATAAAAATATGGCAAAAATAAATAGAATATAGCTGTAAAAGGGAAATAAACTATGATTCTAGGATGATTATATTTTTTCCAGAATAAAATGCATTTATTAAGCTAATAAAAATTAAAATAGTAATTTAGAAAAAATTTAGGAAAAACATTTACTTTCAATCATAAGACAAAATCATAAGACAGAAAAACTTTTGATATTTGCAAAGATCTGGTAAGCAGAGGAAATTCTGAACAAACTAGAAGGGCATCTGAATAAGAAATTAAGATAATACTAAAAGATATGAAGACTAAGTTACTGTAGATAGGCCTATTATAGAATATACTACCCCCTATTACCCCATTATCCTACAGAATATAATGTTTTATAATGTCCTATAATATCAAAGAAATTATATCTTCTTGAGTACATAATGAAGGCATTTCCTTTTCTAAACATGTTTTATTTATGCTTTTTATTTAATAAAAGTATTGCTGTTACATTCAAAGAGTATTCCCTAAAAATAAAACAAAATAAATAACAATAACAAAATCCCAAACCCAAAACAAACAAGAGTACTCTTCCTCCAGAAAAAAATAAAAAATCAAAGAAATAGGGCAAAGTTGGTCAAGTACATACCTTATATTCTGTGAGATAGCTTTATAAACTCCTCAGTACAACAATGTATAAACCAAGCATAATTCTGTCCAGTGTCAGCCAAAAGGACAAATTAGTGTAAAACTGACTATTAGACAACTTAATCAAGACATGGGTACTGGTAGGCCTCTGTACACATAGACTTTTTACAATTCTGCTCTTTTAAAATCTTTTTTTTTTTTTTAAACTTTTTGCTGAGGCAATTTGGGTTAAGTGACTTGCCCAGGGTCACGCAGCTAGGAAGTGTTAAATGTCTAAGACCAAATTTGAACTCAAGTCCTCCTGACTTCAGGACTGGTACTCTATCCACTGCACCATCTAGCCTCCCCAAGTCTGCTCTTTTAGCAAGCATTCCTTACTGTCCTATGTTTCATCACATCTATACCAAGATGCTTCCTTATCAGGATGTTAGAGTCAAGATTAATAATTGTACTGATATGAGGGCTAATACCTTTTATGTTATTTTTCTTTATAACCTTTGTGATCATCAAATACACTGTTTTCTTGGTTCTCGATTACTTCATTCTGTTTTTAATTTACACTAGGATTCACAAGTTTTTTATTTGCTATCTCTTTCAAAGAAATTATTTTGTATTTCACCAATAGACCATAATTTGGTTATAACCCAATTTATGAGCACTTGTTTAATTTCCAACATTTTGCTGTTTCAAAAAGTGTTTCCACAAATATCTTTTATATTTAGGGCATCTTTCCCTTGATCTCTCACCTCCCTGGGCATATACCCAGTAGTGATATCAATGAATAGGCACAGTTTAGTAATTTATAGGATAGTAACGAGGGAGGGCATTTGCTTTTGCAAAATTATGTTTTAAAGACTTAGAATCTAAATCTACAGTACTATGAAGTATTACTAGCATCCAGAATGGAGTTTTTTTTAATTTATGGTAATAAGTAAGGATTATTAATTTCCAACTCTGCTGAAGTAGAATAGAGTGAATGTACTCTGAAGGTCATGATTTGCAGTTGAGTGAGTAAGAACAAAGATTCTTCATCATTGACATCTTGTAGATATCTATAATGAGAACTGGCACTCAAATTGATGGTACTAAAGCACTATAAGATTTAGTCATTCTTTGAAAATAAAGACTAAATTATGTTATAGATAGACTTAATATTTTGTTTTTATTTATATATTTATATTTTAATAATATTTATAATATATTTTGTTATATTCTGATTCTTTTGAAAGATGATTATCCAAATATTTGATGACTTAATAGGGATATTTGGTTAACTCCTCATTTCCTCGTAACTTAAAATAAAGGAAACTTTCCTTATTAAAAAAAAACTTTGAATTTCTAAAAGTTAAATATAGTTAAAACTTTTCATAAATTACATAACAAATAAACTGAAGAATATTCCGTATTATAAGAGCATTATCCCTTCAGAAATGTGCAGCCCTAATTAGGAACTCCTATAGTTCAGCACATTTAAGTGTTTATTTACAATTCATTAATTACTTGGTAGGGAATTTTAAGGAAGATTGAAATGTTAAGAATAATTGTTAATTAGATAACAATCAGAAATGAAAATAACAGAAATCAATGGGAAAATATAATTTATGAAAATTAATTTTGCAAATTACAGGAGTTATATAGGAAAAACACAGAATAGAAGGAAAAGCACTGGACTAGAATCAGGATACCTGGGTTTCAATCGTGGCTCTGTGCTAAATAATCATGGTTCTCACTTTTCTTGATTACAAAATAAAGACCAAAAGGATGAGACTAGATCAGGGATCCTTTTTTGTGTCATGGACTCCTCAACAAATCTGGTGAAGCCTATCAACCCCTTTTCAGAGTAATGTTTTTGAAATACATAAAATAGGTAGGATATCAATTCTAATAAAATAGCTAATAAATATATATTTTAAAAAATCTTATGATCTCAGTTTGAGCCCCTGCAAGAGATGAATTAGTTCCCAATTTTTTTAAATGAAAATATTGTTCATAAAATGAGAGAAACATATACAACATTTAAATATAAAACCCTTTTTTCAAGGGTGCAATTAGAACTGGACAATTTTGAATCTTGTTCTTGAATGTCAAATAAATTTATTCTGATGCTAAGCTTTCCTTCCAGACTCTAGTTCCTTTATCCACATAGTAGATTATTTCAGAGTCTCTCATTTTAAAAGAATACAGTCAATTCTTGGTCATTTGCATTAATGAAGGGAGTCAGTAGTAAGAGTAATTTAAAATTTCAAAATGATTTTAAAAATAATTTCTTTGGAGGTCAATCAATTTGAAGATGTATTGTTATAATTATATATGCTTAAGTTAATATTAAAATTAAAAGACAGATGAAGTCCAGAAATATGGCTGTGATAAGAAGCTAGTCTGTGATCACAAACGGCTAAAGCACTAACTATATCTTTCATGTTCCAATACTTGAAAAGCGACTGTTCAAATTCTAGTTTAAAAACAGGATTTAAACCAAAGTTCTGTCAATGGTGGTGTAGTATGAAGAGTAGAAAACAGACAGGATTGTACTTAGAGTCAGGGGCCATAATTCTAATTCTGTCTTGCTTCTGAGCTGTGTGTGTGTGTCCTGGGAAAGTCACTCAGGATTGTTATGAAGATCAAATGTGATAATATATGTAACTCACTTTTCAACCCTTAAAGCACTATATAAAAGGGAGCTACTTACTAGTATTCCACTAAGTACTTACTCCACTAAAGAATTCCATGAAGTGTCATTCTTACTACTTATAAATTACATTAAATATTGCAGTAATACAATTTTATGCATATTTTAATGGCATGACTAGGCTTTTAAAAGTTTGTTTAGTTACTTGAAACTTCTGTGTTTATGGCAACAACAATACTAGGTGAAGATCAATTCTGATGGACATGGCTCTCTTCAACAATGAAATGTTTCAAACCAGTTCCAATTGTTCAGTGAAGAAAGCCATATACACCCGGAGAGGGGGATGTGAAATGTGGATCACAACATATCATTTTCATGCTCTCTATTGATGTTTGCTTGCATTGTATTTCCTTTATCTGATTATTCTTTCTTGTAGATATGATTTTTCTTGCACAACAATGATAAGTGTGGAAATAAGTATACATATATTCGATTTCTTAAGTATTTTAACATAATTAACATGTAGTAGATTTCCTGCCATCTGGGGGAGGGGTGGGGAGATGGAGGGAAAATTTGTAACAGAAAGCTTTGTAAGGGTTAATGTTGAAGAATTACCCATACATATGTTTTGCAAATAAAAGTATTAATATAAAAAAAAGAAACTTCTGTGTTTATTTCTTCTTGCCTCTTATGAAAGACAGCATGGCAGAACAGATGGTGAATCAATTGTGATGTCATGATCCCCAGTTCAGATGTGCTACTTACTACAGGAGATTGACTTCCTTTCTGATCTCTTACATACAGGATTCAATTCCATAGGTTTTTGTGCAACTCAATTGAGAAAATGAATGGGAAAGTGCTTTGCACCTGTAATGCACTATAGTAACAGAGTACTATTACAGAGACAAGGAAAGCAATTTCCTTAATTAAAATTATAGGTAAATATGGTCATGCAAACTACTTTCCTATACTCCAGGCTGGCTCTTTGGGAGGAAAGGGAAAGGGAGGAGAGAAGAATATAGAGGAAAAACTAGGTGATGCAAAAACAAAACAAAGCAAAAAATAACTTTGTTTTAAATTTAAAAATGAAAGGTAGATTAATGGAAGAAAAAAAATAACATGTCAAGTCCACAGATGATTATCTGATGACTATTCTAATTAATCTGTTTTATTTCAGAAAGAAATCATGGAAACACAAAAATATAAACTTAATATACACAATTACTTCTCTCTAGGCTCAAGAGAAACAGGTGGTAACACTTATCTACTCAAGTCCACCTGATGGGACAGACTTGTATTGTTTCTTTCTACATCACTGTTACTCTACAGTAAGAGAACTCTGTTGTTCTAGAGTACTACAAAATTTTATCACACTTTGCCATTTTTTTAAAAATTTGGCTGGTGTTTCTTTTCTTGTGCTTTTTTCTTTAGCTGTTTCTCTTCCCTTATATTGTTATTATTTGTATGATGTGTTAGGAATCAGGCTCCCCCTCACTCCCACCCCTGAGATCAGAATGATAATCCATTTTTAGGCACCCACTCTACTTGAACACTATGCTAAGGAGCCTCCTCAATCCTGACATCTCTTTTTGAGTAAGATAACTTCATTTTGTGCATTGTTCTCAATACGCCCTTTATCCTGGTGAGTCATCTTTTTTTATATTATCATTCATTATTTTATTTTATTTTTTTATTAAAGCCTTTTATTTTTATAACATATGTATGGGTAGTTCCTCAGCATTGATCTTTACAAAGCTTTCCATTACAAATTTTACCACCATTCCCCTCCCCTCCCCTAGATGGCAGGAAGTCCACTACATGTTAATAATGTTAAAATTCTTGACAAGTTGTCCAAGAAAAATCCTATTTAGAAGAAAAAAAAAGAAAATCAGAGAAAGGAAACACAATGCAAACAAACATCGATAGAGATCATGGAAATGATATGTTGTGGTCCATATTTCATATCCCTCTCTCTGGATGCATATGGATTTCTTCACTGAACAATTGGAACTGGTTTGAGACAATTCTTTGTTGCAGAGAGCCATGTCCATCAGAATTGATCATCATGTAATACTGTTGTTGCTGTGTATGATGATCTCCTGGCTCTGCTCGTTTCACTCAGCATCAGATCATGCAAGTCCCTCCAGGCCTCTCTGAAATCGTCCTGCTGGTCGTTTCTTACAGAGCAATAATATTCCATAGCATTCATATGCCATAATTTATTCAGCCACTCTCCAATTGATGGGCATCCAGTCAGTTTCCAGTTTCTAGCCACTACAAAAAGGGCTGCCACAAACATTCTTGCACATGTGGGTCCCTTTTCCTCCTCTAAGATCTCTTTGGGATATAAGCCCAATAGAAACACTGCTGGGTCAAAGGATATGCACATTTTGAAAACTTTTTTTGCATAGCTCCAAATTGCTCTCCAGAATGATTGGATCAGTTCACAGCTCCACCAAAAATGCATCATTGTCACAGCTTTCCCACATCCCCTCCAGCATTCATCATTGTCTTTTCCTGTCATTTTAGCCAATCTGACAGGTGTGTAGTGGTACCTCAGAACTGTCTTAATTTGCATTTCTTTGATCAATAGTGATTTGGAGCAACTTTTCATTTGACTAGAGATGGTTTTAATTTCATCATCTGAAAATTGTCTGTTCATATCCCTTGAACACTTATCTATTGAAGAGTGGCTTGAATTCTTATAAATATGAGACAATTCTCTATATATTTTATAAATGAGGCCTTTATCAGAACCATTAAATGTAAAGATGATTTCCCAATTTGATGCTTCCCTCCTAATCTTGTCTGCATTTGTTTTATTTGTACAGAAACTTTTTAACTTAATATAATCAAAATTATCTATCTGGGGCTCAATTAAGAGTTCCAGATCTTCTTTGGACATAAATTTATTCCATCTCCACAGGTCTGAGAGGTAAACAATACTACATTCCTCTAATTTGCTTACAATATCACTCTTTATATCTCGATCATGAACCCATTTAGATCTTATGTTGGTATGCGGTGTTAGGTGTGGGTCAAGCCCTAATTTCTTCCACACTAGTTTCCAATTTTCCCAGCAGTTTTTGCCGAATAGTGAGTACTTATCCCAAAAGCTGGGGTCTTTGGGTTTATCA
Organism: Myrmecobius fasciatus; assembly: GCA_023553655.1. Classification (NCBI taxonomy): domain Eukaryota; kingdom Metazoa; phylum Chordata; class Mammalia; order Dasyuromorphia; family Myrmecobiidae; genus Myrmecobius; species Myrmecobius fasciatus. The sequence goes on from JAJPUD010001134.1 coordinate 225,230, forward strand.
AACACTAAATTACTAAAGTTATTGCCTAGATTGTCCTAATATCCTATCCTATGCCACTGATTGAATACTCTATTTATCAGCCAGTACCAAATGGTTTTGATGACCGCTGCTTTATAATATTGTTTTAGATCTGGTACAGCAAGGCCCCTGGTGAGTCATCTTGTACATACTGGTGTATGTATTGGTTTTATTGTGCATCCAGAAGCAATAAGAAACATAATTTCAGAGGACGGTCTTCTGTCCTCTCAAGATGCAGTTGGTCATCTTGTGCTAAAGTGCTCATGATAAGCATTTGCAAAAATATGACCCTATAACTGTAGCTTATGCAACAACATCTGTTGCACAGAGAATTTAAAGGTGGAAAAATTCTTTGTGCTTAATAAAGCCCTCTAAATTAAATCAACTTGGGGCAACTAGATGGCGCAGTGGTTAGAGCACCAGCCCTGCAGTCAGGAGGGCCTGAGTTCAAATCTTGTCTCAGACCCTTCCTAGCGTGTGACTCTGAGCAAGTCACTTAACCCCAATTGCCTCAGCAAAAAGCAAAAAAAAATAATTAATTAAATCAACTTATATCTTAACATTCTGTGACTTCAATGATGAACATTAGAAGGTAACAAAAATATATATTGAAAATGTGAATCAGGAATAAAATAAAAGAGGTTAAAGGCTTGGGACTACACAGATGTTTCATGCCTAAATATAATAAATATTTCCTTTGAGAAAAGAGCTGGAAGATTAAGTATGTTGGAATACAAAATTGCATTTTAAAAAAGGAACATTTTCTCCAGATAATAAAGCTCATTATTACCATCACAGTCATTTCCAAATCATCTAATACAGTGGAAATACTGATGTGTTAGAGCAAATATCAAAATTAATTTTTTTAAATGAGAAAAAATATATACAATTAGAACAACTCCAATCAAACCTATTTAAACAAATTGTTTACATAAAAAATGGAAAATGATAAAAGAATACACATCTCAACAACTGTCACAATTATATCAATCCTGTCATTGTTATCAGAAAAGGTGTGTCAATTTTTTCTCCTTTGGGTTAATTTGCTAGTTCTATGACTTTTCAAAATATTAAAAAAAAATTTTCCCTGAACTCTGTTCCCCTAAAAGTACTGCCTCCCATATTAGAAAGTAAATTTCCTAAGAGTATGAACTCTCTTAACTTTTTTAATATGTATTCCCATGTTCAGAAGTACTTAGCACACAGGAAGCACTAAATAAATGCTTTCCACTCATTTATTTCCTAAAGATATTTAACCAGTGTAACTAAAATTCTAAAAGGACATGATAAATGTGAAATGTGTTAAGAAGAACTGCACATGTTTAACTTATATTGAAATACCTGCTGTCTGGGGTGAGGGAGGAAGGGAGAGAAGGAGAAAAATGTGGAACACAAGATTTTGCTAGAGTGGATGTTGAAAACTATATTTGCTACTTAGACTATAACATCATAGTCTTGCACATGGTGAATAAACGGCACTGAAGAAAAGACAAGACAAATGGATGAAGATGAGATGCACAATTGAATTACACCTAATGTATAAAGAGAAAGCCTATATTGGAAATGATATAATTTTGTGGCTATGCAGATTTTTAAAAATGTTTTTATTTATTTAAAACAGATATAAAATGGAAAAAGAAAAAATAGAGAAAAAATTGTCATCTATAGGAGAACATAAGAGAAGATTCAAAATATTCCAGAAAGCCTATACTACATATTGCATTCAGAACTGTCCATTTTTTCTTTGCTTCCCTGTAGGTTTTCCTTTATTCTCTGCTGTGCAATTTTTACTTTATTCAGAGATAGGTTTTTGAGATATGTGAGAGAAGAAAGGATATATAAGATATAAGGGAACACATCTCAGGTTTTCTTCCTACCAAAAAAAAAAAAGGAAAGAAAGAAAGAGAAAGAGAAGGAAGAGGAGAAGAAAAATAGGGACAGAGAATAGTAATTAATAATCTATATGTTTACTTTCATAACACTAAAAAATTTTCAAGTACACACAGGGCATCATTGATGAAGGTATGAAATGTGAACAAGAAAGGTTTTGTAACTCATATTCTATAGGAGATTACATTTGGACTGAAAGGTTTAAAAAATAAACAAGATTCCCCAGTCCTTAGCATTTATTGAATATTAAAAAAAAATATTTGAGCTACTAGAACAAAATGCTGTCTGGGCAACAAAGTGTTTCCTACATGTCAAAATCCTCTAAGAATACTTGAAAGATGGAGGGGAGAAAATTTTGTTCATTACCCTCTGATTGTTAATAGCGAATGAAGTAAAAAAGAGGAAAATGTAAACTCCAAATATGTCTTCTTGTTACATATATCTCCCTACTCCAGTTCACAATCCATTCTGTCATCAATGTAATTTTCTTAAAGCACAAGACTGGCCATGTTGCCCTCCTACTCAACAAATTCCAATTGCTTCCTATCATCTCCAGGGTCAAATACAAAATCCTGTTTCCTGTTCAAACCCTTCACAACTCCCCTCCCCCCCCATCTTTCCAATCTTCCTACTTGCTATTCCTCCAAAATACTGTGATCCAGTTACAATTGTCTCCTTGAGGTTCCCTGAATATGACACACTATCTCTTGTCTCACAGCATTTTCTCTGGCTGTGCACTATCCTTCTGATGATCTTTCTCCTCATCTCTTGTCTTTCTTGGCTTCCTTGGTTTCCTTCAAGTATCAAATAAAAATTACATCTCTTTTAAGAAGCCTTTTCCAATTCCTCTTTAATTCTAGTTTCTTTTCTCTTTTTATTCTGTATCCTGCATATAGCTTGGGTGTACACTGTCTCCCCCAGTGACTAGCAGATAGTGGGCTTAAATAAATACTTAGAGACTTGACCCAACTATTCCTACTAGTTATCACTCTCTGTCTCTTATAAATTTGAGACAATTCTCTATATATTTCAGAAATGAGAACCCTTGGATATAACATTTTTCCCCATTTTTCTGCTTCTCCTCTAATATTGTCTGCATTGGTTTTGTTTGTATAAACCCTTTTTAATTTAATAATCAAAATTATCCATTTTGCATTTCATAATGTTCTCTAGTTCTTCTTTGGCCATAAATTCCTTCCTTCTCCACAGATCTGAGAGGTAGACTATCCCTTGTTTTCCTAATTTGCTTACAGTATGATCCTTTATGCTTAAATCATGAACCCATTTCGACTTGTTTTAATATAGGTTGTTAGGTGTTGGTCAGTGCCTAGTTTTATAGACAACTTTTTCAGGGGGTTTAATTTATAAGAACATAAGCCATTCTCCAACTGACAAATGGTCAAAGGATACGAACAATTTTCAGATGAAGAAATTAAAACCATTCCTAGTCATATGAAAAAATGCTCTAAATCACAATTGAATAGAGAAATGCAAATTAAGACAACTTTGAAGTGCCACTATACACATCTCAGATTGGCTAAAATGATAGAAAAATCTAATGATGAATGTTGGAGAGGATGTGGGAAAACTGAGATACTAATACTGGGACACTGGTAGAGTTGTGAACTGATTCAACATTCTGGAGAGCAATTTGGAACTATACCCAAAGGACTATCAAACTGTGCATATCCTTTGATCTACCAGTACCTCAAAGATCTCAAAAATCATAAAAAAGGAAAAAAACCCACATGTGCAAAATTGTTTGTAGCAGCCCTTTTTGTATTGGCAAGAAACTAGAAACTTGGTGGATGACCATCAGTTGGAGAATGGCTGAATAAACTATGGTATATGAATGTGATGGAAAATTATTGTTCTATAAGAAAGGATCAGCAGGATGATTTTAGAGAGGTCTGGAGAGACTTGCATGAACTGATGCAAAGTGAAATAAGTTGAACTAGGAGATCAATATACACAGAAACAACAAGATATGATAATCAGCTGTGATGGACATGGCTCTTTTCAACAATAAAGTAATTCAGGTTAGTTCCAATGGTCTTGTGATGAAGAGATCCATCAGCACCCAAAGAGAGGACGGTGGGAACTGAGTTCACAACACAGTATTTTCACCTTTTTTGTTATTGTTTACTTACTTTTCTTTCTCATTTTTTCCCCTTTTTTATCTAATTTTTTTCATGCTGATGAAAATTGTAGAAATACATATAGAAGAATTGCTCATGCTTAACATATATTGGATTACTTGCTGTCTGTGTGGGGTGGGGAAGGGAGGAAGAAAAATTTGGAATGGAAGGTTTTGTAAGAGTGAACGTTGAAAATTATGTACATATTTTGGAAAAAAAAGGAAGAAGTTGTTTATAATTGCTGGCTTCACTCTGTTTTTAGACTCTTCTAAACCCTTTGACATCTTGCTTCTGATCTCACCCAAAATTGCTTTTTCCAAAGTTAACAATGATAGCTTAATTGTCCTATCTCTAGGCCTTTTCTTAATCCTCATTTTTCTTGTCCTCTTCACAGACTCTGACACTACCTGATCTGATGTTCTTTTTCATTATCCTTTGCTGCATTTTCACCGCCCACTTGCCAAGCACAAATATCTCTCAAGGCTCTGCCATCTTCTGTCTCAATTCTTACACAGTCCTCAATCACTGAATGGATGTGGCATTAGACAAATTAAGATGTGGGAAAGAGTTCAATTTAGAAAGATCAAGTCATCCACTGCATCCTGGACCACTTCTAGTCATTTTGACTTTTATCTTGCCACCGAACTTTGATGACTCTGGAAGAGAGAGTAAGGCTGATGACCTTGTGAAATTCTGCTCCTCAAGAGCAAGTCAAGACATTAACCTTGTGACAATGTTGTCATTGGTCCTGAAGGACAAACAACAATTATATTGCTTAGTGATCTTATCAGATCCCAAAGAACTCAGTATTAATGCAGATGTTAATTGCAGATGACTCTCACATTTATTTAATGCAGCCATCCAGCCCTTCCCTCTCTCCTGATTGCCCATTTGAAATCTCCAACTATCTACTGGCATCCCAAACTACATGTGCCACAAACATAATAAACTAAACATGGACAAAACTAGACCCATTATTTTTCTTCTCCAAAACCTTCCCTCTTCCCAATCTCCCAGCTAATATCAAGGTGCCATCACCTTCCCAGTTACCCGCCAGGATCTTATTCTCATTCCACTAAGAGATGCAATATGCTACCAAGCTCTACTGATTCTATCTTTACCTCCCATGTAAGCCATCTTCTCTTTATTGACACAGCTGTTACTTGGTACAGACCCTCATCACTCAAGTCTAGAGTACTGCTATAGCTGATTGGTGGGCCTGCCTGCCACAAAGCTGCTCCCTACTCTAGTCCATCCTCCACTCAGTTATCAAAGTGACCTTCCTAAAGCAAAAATCTGACCCTGCTTCTCTCCTATTCAACAAATCTCAGTAGCTGCCTTTTACCTCTAAAATCAAATATAAAATTCTGTTTGTCTTTTAAAACCTTTTGCTACCTAACTCCCACCTACTTTTCGACTCTTACTTGGTTCTTCCCACATGCTGTGACCCAGCACCACGGATCTTCTTGCTGTTGCTCAACAACAGTTTTTGTTGGTTATTCTCCAATATATAGAATATATATTGTATATATAGTATTATATAATATAGTATATAATAGTATATAATATATAGTATATAGTATATATATATAGTATATAGTATATACTATATATAGTATATAGTATATAATATATAGTATATAGTATATAATATATAGTATATAATAGTATATAATATATATTGTATATATATATTCTCCAATATATAGTCTCCCTGACTTATCACCTCTTCCAGGCTTCCTTCAAATTCCGGCTTAGATTTTACCACTGTCTTTCCCAGTCCCCTTTAATGCTAGTGCCTTTCCTCTACTGCCTCCAATTTACCCTGTATATAGCTGATATATATGTCGTTTTTTTTACATCTCCTCCCTAAGAATATGAACTCCTAGAGGAGTCTTTGCCAGTCACCAAGCAGTACTTAATAAGTGCTTACTGATTGTTTATCAAGAGCTGTGGTTTCTTCAGTGTAACTCCAGGGTTTGAAACTACTTTTAAGCTGCCTATCAACA
>JAJPUD010001134.1:231294-247609 GCA_023553655.1 Myrmecobius fasciatus
AGGAGGAACTGAGTTCAAATCTGGTCTCAGACACTTCCTAGCTGTGTGACCCTGGGCAAGTCACTTAACCCCAATTGCCTCAGCAAAAAGCAAAAAAAAAAAAAAAAAAGATATTCAAGAGGATTCCCCCTACCCCTACCCCCAAGTTTGAAAGGGACATCAGTTAATAAGCAAAACTGAAGAAAGGACAAAAAAAAAAAAGAAGGGAGTACCATCCATGTAGCAATAATATGTTTTAACAGTAGAATTTTGCTGCAAATGCTTAGGAAAATGCTACTATAATGACTGAGGTAAAGGACACAGGAGTACAATGAGAAAGAAGGAAACTTCAAAATACCTGCATATAATACCATCTCTATCCGATCCTTAATATGGATACTATTACTTTTGGAGGTAAGTAGATGTGATGTTTCATTAGGAGCTGGAACAATAAGAGGGCCAACTAGGAATGCACAAGCTCCACCAAGGTAACTGAGCATAGAAGCGATTGCTGTGGCAGTAGCTCGTTCATCTGCAGAAAACCACGTGGTGGACAGGAACGGAGCAGCATTCATTACCGTTGGGCCTGCTAATCCATTGAGCAGCTGTCCTCCATGGATCAGTCTAGAATTTGGGAAGAGAGAAGGGGGAGAATGATGTACAAGTGACACAGACCTGATGGAAGCACAAGCTATATCTTCTGACACATGAAGTGGCACCTTCAAATAGGGAGAAATATTTCTTTAAAAATGAAGGTTTTTACTACAGAAGGAAGAGCTTGTTCATATGAAAAAGATCCCGTGGGAAAGTAATCTTCCTGTTTACCTAAGCTTAGTTTTGCCCTCTCTGTGTGGAAATCATCTCTTATGTCATGGACTCTCCCAGTCAGGAATTCAGTGGTCACTGAATCCAGCCTATCCATGAATATGAACTCTTTTGTACAGTATATAAAATAAGGGAGCCCATTTCTGGAAAGCTCTAATTATTAGACAACTTTTTTCACACCATTCTTCATACTCAGTGACCTAAACATGACTCTCTGAAAATTGATTGATTCTATCTCACTGATACTACTGTAGCCTCTGGGACCCAGCAGAACAAGCTGAATGTCCTATCCCACATGGCAGCCCTTCAAGTAATTAAAGACGTACTCTAAGCCCCTTCTTTCTCCCAAGCTTTACTCCAAGTCACCTTCTCACTGTTTCTTCAAATAATCTTGGTATGACACATTTTCCAGTGTTCACACATCCTAGGTTATCTCCTCTGGCACCTCCTATGACAGTATTCTAGCTTATCAACATGTTTCTTGGAATGGGTTGTTGCCTACAATACTCTAGATCTGGCCTGAGAAGGGCAGAATACTCTATCTTATATCAATGTTTTAATTGTTGGGATGGAATTTGAATTACAAGGGCTCAATGGATATCCAGGGATCTTTTCCCATTTTTTTATAAAGTAAATTTTATTGATGACTTTTATTTTTATGTCATCTAAACTTCCCCTCTTCCCAAAGAGTCATCCTACAAAACAAATAATATTATTTAGAGAAAAAAAGGAGGAATAGAAGAAGAAACAAGTAATAACCAATAAATACATTGAAAAAATCTAGAAGTATATATAATTTTCTACACTAATGGACACTCCTTTATCTGTCCCTCATTTAAAATTTGTTATTAATCTTTCATTTTTACACTAATTTCATTCCTCACCACCTCTAGAGTCATATTTTATAATAAAGAGTAAAGAAAAAAAATACCAACAATAAAGAACAAATTCAGCAGAAGTGACCAATCTTAGTTGGTTGGTGAACAAATCTGGTTATCAAAGAAGTTTGATGTGTATGATGTATTTTATACCTAGGCTTCCCCACTGCTACAAAGAAAAGAAGGACGTATTTGTTCATATCTCTTTATTGGGGCCAAACTTTGTTGTTATAATTACATAGTTATTTTCAACTTTTTGTTATTTTTTCTATTTACATTGTTATAGTTTTTGCAAATATTTTATATTTTCTTGGTTCTGTTCACTTTACTTTGTATCAATTCAAATAAGTCTTCCCATGTTTTTCTATATTTGTCATATTCATCATTTTATACAACACAATACATTCATACGCTACAACTTGTTTAGTCCCTAATCCAGGGGAATTTACTATATTTTCAGCTCTTGAAACAAAAATGTACCACAATAAACAATTCTAATTAGACTATTTAAACAAGCTGCTTATACTCCCCCTAAAAATAAATGGATAGAAGAATAATCTCAATAGCTGTCAGAATTAGATCAATAATGTCCTTGCTGCTGGAAAAGGTATATTTTTAAAACTCTGCTTTTGCCATATAAGAGACCCCTTTTTTTTTCCATCTTTGACTTCTTTGATATACACTTACCTTTTAGTGGGATCTTCTTAGCAAAATTCCAGATCATTTCCCAGAACAGTTGAACCAATTCGCAATTCCAATGGCATATTAATACATGAATCTTTATTGGGATTCATGGACATAGGGCAGCTAGGTAGTGTGGTGAACAGAATACTAGGCTTAACATCAGGAAGGGTCATCTTTGTCAGTTCAAATCTGACCACATTAGTTATGTAATCCTGGACAAGTCACTTAACTGTTTGTTTCAGATTCCACATCTGTAAAATGAGCTGGAGAAAGAAATGGCTGACCAATATCTTTGTCATGAAAACCCTACAGGGTCACAGAAAATCACACATGAATGAAATGAATGAACAACATGGAACAGAAAGGAATTTGACTACTGTAAGGCTAACTACAGAATATATGAATTATATAGGCAGTAAATACTGATGCTTAATTAGAAGAATGACCCCCAAAAATGGAAAACCAGGTTTGGCTGGTGCTACAAAAAAAGGGATTAAGAACAAAGGAAAGGATAAAGCATAAACATGTTTGTATTGGCAAGGTGGGAGCTATGGGGCAATATTTAATGTTGTAAAAGATCCTGCAAGTATGACTGAAGCTGAGCACCAACACATTCTCAGTCCCTGAGTAAAGATATACATCCTAATGATCAAATTACTCTGAGTTTCCCCATGGTAATCACAGGAAGGAAAAAGCAGCTAATATCAGCCTACCAACATCTGCAGAAGTAAAGAATCTGAAAAAACAATGGCAACAAATAAATTCAAGAAAACAGGAGAGGAGACTCTTAGGGCACCTCGTCTTTTATGATCTCTTTCAGAAAATAACACTTTTGTCACTATGCAGCATACAAATCACTGTGACAGGCATCTGTACTTCTTGTAGTTTTCATACTCTATTCATAAACATCTACTAGGAGGTAGGGAAAGATACTGAAGACTTAAGAGTTGTATTCTGATCTTTCTATTTTTTTCAAAAAAATAAATACCATAGAGCAGAATGGATTTGGCATCAGAAGGTTTGACTTCACATTTTGGATCCATAAACTATACCTAAACATAAACTGTTCAATCTTGGGCAAGTGACTTTCCCTCTCGGGTTTCAGTTCTTTGTGAAATAAGTGGACTCACCAGCTTCTAAAATCTTTTTTGGCTTTCTTTATCACTTCTGTACTATGTACACTATCTAATAAGTCTGATTAAGAGGAAGAATCAATAGATACATAATAAGCACTTACTATGTAAGAACCCAGTCTGTTACCAAATCTTCCTCAATTCTACTTTCACAACATCTCTGATGTTTCACAACACCATCTCCTCTGAAGCTCCCCCTTCTTTAGTACAGGTCTTCAACACCTCACTTCTTTTTCCATTAGTCTCCCTGCCTCAAATATTTTCCCACAGCACTCCATTCTCCATTCAGCTATCAAAATGATATTCCTAAAGCAAAAATCTAATCACGGCACATTCTTTTCCTCTTTAATAAACTCCAAGGGCTACCTATTTCCTTTGGGATCAAACATAAAAATCCTGTGTTTGGCTTTTAAAGTTTTTTTCAACCTGATTCATTCTTATCTTCCAGTCTCCATACACTTTACTTTTCTTTACAGATCCATATGTGATACTGGCCTGCTTGCTATTCCAACAAGAGGGATATTCCATTCTCCCAACTCTGCATTTTTCTGGCTGCCTCTATACCTGAAATGTTCTCTTTTCCCTCTGCCTCCTGCCTTCTTTGGCTTTCTTCAAATATTAGCTATTCCACCCATCCCCCAGAAGCCCTTCAATATTAATGCCTTCTCTTGTCTGATCAGACAAGTATGAGATTCACTCCAAAGATCCCAAAGTGCAGGTAGGTAAAAGGTTAAGTCCAAGACAGTGAGCTTAAAGCTCATTCCTTGGACCCTGGCTATGAGACTGGGAATTCAGCCTAAATCTTTTTGTTTTAAAGGTATGACCACAGGTTTGCCTTTTAGTTTAGTTTTGCTTGATATAAAATAAGAGAAAAAGAAACAAAAAAATACTGTTACAAATCAGACATTTGGTTCTTTGGTCTGCATGTCAAGTATTCAGTCTATAAAAAAAAAAAACAACAACAAAACTGACGTTTTTATAATTGTTTTCATCTCTGTTAGAGAACTTGGGGGTTAGTAACTCACAATCATAATGAAATTCTTCAAGTGAGAATGGCTGGACTTTTTTCAAATGTTTGTATTCGGGTTGTTCTGTTGTCCAGGTCATTGGATCCAGGCAAGAATGATGGTCAAAGGAAAGAGTGTGTAGCCTGAGACAGAAACATTTACTACCTCTACTAGCAATAACAGCAATTTGGGGCTTCATTAGTGGTAAGTGTCTTCATCCATGTCAAATTTTTTTAAATCTAGGAAACTGACTATCTGTTTTTTCTCTTGAAGCTGCAATACAAGATTGAAGGAGAGGTATTCATTCCTGATGTGCTGACTTCACTATAGTAGCAAAGATGTTTCCTGAAGAGTCTGTATCAGGTGTTGTGCTCTTGATCACTATACAATCTTTTGAAAGATGAGTCAAAGTGTTTAAAATTTTTTCACATATCTGCTTATGGCAATGTTTATTTATGGCAATTAATAAACTCCTACAGCAATTATCAGTGATAAGTACCTAGGGAGCCCTGCTTTACAGTGGCAAAGGTCCCATATAATAGAACTCATATGTTCCCATTCAGAAGGATGCTGGAAACTTCAACTAAACCTATTCTACTGCACAGACCCATTTATCTGCAAGGCATGCTATTCCTAAGATACTTATTTCTGCCTGCTTTATTGGGTTAACCAATTCCCCCTTTTTTCTTTTAACAAACCTTGGTTTCAAACTACACAGGTACCTTTTCATTTCCCACCACCTTCACTGGTACTTCATGAATCTTTAGCTAAAAGGGACCTCTGAGGCCATCTAGTCCAACCTTCTCAAGTTACATATGAGGAAAATGAGGTTAGGAAGGTTAAATGATTTTCCTGTAGTCTATAATTGGTGGTATCAGAGATCTTATCTGAACCCAAGTCTTTTGATTTCAAAGTAGGTACCCCCCTCCATTGTATCTTCCTGTGACCAATCCTTTGTCATTCACACCATGGCAGTCTGACAACTGAAGGTAGCAAGAAACTACAATCAAGACCACATACATGCATTGGGGGTTTTCTATGGAATACAATGCCTTGAGTGTCTCTGGAAAACCCACTTAATCTCATGCCTCTCAGTAAAACTCAACATATCATATCAAACATCTTTCAATTATTCAATAAATCTTCCCTTTCCCATTCAAGCTGAACTTACTGAGCTCTTTCAAGAGTCACCTTGTGAATCCTCCACATTTTTCTACTCATGATAAGATTTACTCCTTTCCCAACAGTTTCTTCCCCATTTTTAGTTCAATAGCATGATGTTTAAGTATGAAATCAACTGGATTCTTACCTCCAAAAATATTTCAAGGACCTCTATTACACAGAGGTGTGTTGATAAATGTTAAATAACTAGCTTTCAAAAATATTCACAACAATTAAGTTTAATCTGAATCACTGACATTTTCTCCATCATTTTCTTAAGTCTAGACAATCAATTAAACAATAAATCAAGGGCCAATTTATCGTGTTTACCAATTTTTGAGAAAAAAAAAATATCAGTTCCTTAAAGTCTGTCTATGCCAGCTCCAGAAAACCCAGTCTTGATGAGTTAGGAGATCTATGGAACAAGTCAATCCTGATACTCTCCATATAAATACTTTGTCAAACCAGAACCTATGAGAAGTAATCACTGTTATAATCACTAGCACTTGCTAAGAAATATTCCCTAAATCTGCCTATTCAAATTCTACCCACTGCTGCTAGTTCAGCCCTATGGGGCCATGAAGAACAAGTATCATGCCTTTTCCATGTGTTAATCCTTCAAATAATAGAAGTCATCTGTCATAGCCCATCTTGAGACTTGATTCTCCTCCAACCCACACATCTCCAATTCTCAATCAATCCTCATACTATGATTTTAAGAGTCACATTACATACATGAAGAAATGAATAAATAAATGCTCCAGATGTGGATCCTGTCAGTGGTATTAACTAGCCCTCTCAGTTTTCATTATAGTGCGCTTTGAACGCAGTGATGTTTACATAAGGATCTAACTGTGCCTTGGCCCCATATCCCAAACTTTGAGGCAGACATTTTATATTTTATCATATCCATGTTGAAATCTTCCTCAGCTCCAACTGTTAATATGGTGCCAACACACTCACCTGGGAGATGTTTGTTACTCATGTCTAATGCCTGTTATATTATTGTAGAAGGCAGGCAATTTGGACAGGTGTGATTGGTCCTTCAGAAAATTGCACAAGTTGTTGCCTGGATCACCGGGCTCTTTCAGATGACTGCCAAGAGACTTTTTTAAAAAATATCTTTCCAGGTACTCACATTATGTTGACATGATGTTTAAGTACATGTTTGTGCTCTTTCATACTTCTCTCCTTCTCTCCTCTCTCTCTCCCTCTCCCCCCCCCATCAAAAACACACTCACTATATGTGTTTTCTAGTTTTCAGTGGTTTCTCTTTCTGTTGGTTCTAAAAAATAGTAGCTAGTAATGCTTTTTTAATTACACCTGTCAATATCTTAAGTACAATGTGCAAGATATATTTAACTATAAGAAATTTTATCTCTAGTGAGGTAACTATACTAAATTTGAAAGAGATGTATTTGCCCTACATTAGTGTAGAAATAATTTATAAATTTAGTTTATATTAAATGTTCATATTCCCAGAGTCCTGGAGGTTTATTTTACTTTTGGTTACAGATGGATGGCACAGATTGACACCAGGGAATATTTAAATATTTTTTCATATAAATGCAAAACAGAAAGCTCTGACAGAATATTAGACTAAATTTGTCTTAAATTATTTTCACATAATTGTTCCTTACTTCATATTGGTGGAAAGAAAAGATGGATTAATGTAATATCACTGTGCTTAGCTTTGGAAGTAGAATTTGAAATGCTTTTACATCAATATTCTGCTTACAGTTCTTCCACTTTGTGAGTCTTATTATCTCTTATATTACTTATGAATGAGTAATATTACTTATGAATGAGCAGACACCATATATATATGCAGTAAACATTAAATATTGGATCTCTACCTCTTATTTTCCTTTTGGATTAAAAAATTTTCCAAGACTTTGAAAGACATAGTTTTTTATTCCTGAAATCTAAAAGGATGACAAGGCATTAATAGTTATTACTGTAACTAGATTAGAAGCAAAATAGCCATCATAATTTGAAGCCAAAGTACTGACAGACATTTCTGCCCCAAATGCTGAGAATTCAAAGACAACATAACCAATGATATGGCAAGGTAGTAATAGCTAAGTGGCAAATTCATATGTCATAATACTATGCATATTACTATTCAGATATTATACTGTTACACTCTTATGAACAGATAATTTTTCCCCATTTTATTTTAAAGTATCTAAGTTGGAGAATTTGAAATGATCAGTTTTTCTTTTTTAACAGCAAAAGGTAATCTCTAAAATCCCTTTTAGTCTTCAAAAATGATGATTCCATGATTCTTTTTTTAAAATTAGGGGCTATGGATCCAGACAGGGAGAAAAAGGCTCTGCTACTAGTTGCTCATATTTAAGGTTTACAAAGCACTTTGCTCACAGCAACAGCTGTATGGTAAATTAAGTATTAATACTACTTACTTTTGGGTGAGGAACCCAAATGGGATGACTAGTTAAATTTCCACAGCTAATGAGTGTCTAACGTGGGCTTGGACCAGGGGGTCCTGAATCCCAAAACCAATGCTCTTCCCACAAGAAAATCTTCAGCAATATAAATTACATAACCTAACTTTTACCAACACCAGCCTCAAAGAAGGGAAACTAAGTAGCTAAGTTTTATATCTACTCATCTTTTTTCTTCCCCCTCCTTCCCCCCATACCCTTAATTGGCCATCCTTGAGGATTTAAGATTTTAAAACTAGTCTGGAGCTACTGTATCCTACTTGTGACTACAAATCAAGTTTCTAGCATTAGACCTCACATAGTGTTGGTGTTAAAAACGTTTCACTAAATGGAATCCAGAGTAAGGGGAAAAGGAAGAAAAGTCATCATAAGTAAAACAAAAATTAATCTGTTTTTAATCTCTTTGGAAAAGCACTTCATCTTTTGCATATTTTTCCTAATCTTCTCTTCTTTAAGGTTTATGGATCTAGAAATCTTGCTTATGCGAGTCACTTATTTCTATCCCAATCCCCCTGCCCAAACTACCTCCCATTCATGGGAACACAATGATTTTTTTTAAATTTTAGCAGCTCTCAATATTTAATAATATTCTGTTAACATCAAATATTGAGATTTTCAAAAATTCAATATTGACAGAAGATATCAGACTAACTCTTTATTACAAAAGATTAGTTTTGATACTCAAGATGTGGTACTCAGCATGCCAAAGGGGAAAAGTTCTATTCTCTCTAGCATTCACTCACTGCATGAATAAAACAAAATTATTGTACAGGAAATTTCTCCTCTTTGCCATGATTTATTTCTGAAAACCAGATGGTAAAAGAAGATTACTACAAAACAGATTCTGTCCTTTCTTTCTAAAAAAATAGTTTTTATTTTCTTTTTTTTTTTTTACATCTGTTATTTCCCAATATACTTCCCATCCTGACTACAAAGGACACTACATTGCCTCACCTATTTATGGGAAGAAAAGAAATATTTGTCCCGTTTTCTGTAATTAAAATCAGTATTTGTAATTAATAATATGCACAGTAATTGTGTATATTGTTCTCATGGTTCCAATCACTTTGACCTATAATATATGTGTTATCATGATGCTCTGAATTTCTCCTATTTTGTCAATTATATATTTTTATAGGAATGACATGATAATGAGGAAGTGGATTGCATTCTAAACCAAGCACTTAGTATGAGATAAATTGAATTCCCATGACTTTTCTTAAAAAAAAAAAAAAAAAAAAGTTTTGCCTTTTACTCTTACATCAGTTATTTCCCAATATACTTCTCTTTTTCTTTATTTCATAGAATTTAGAAAATATTTGAAAAGTCCAAGTCACCTTAAAAAATCCTGTCCAGAGAAGTTTGAATTGATGCCTTTTTTTTTTTTTTTCTTTTTTTGCTGAGGCGATTGGAGTTAAGCGACTTACCCAGGGTCACACAGCTAGGAAGTGTTAAGTGTCTGAGACCAGATTTGAACTCAGGTCCTCCTGACTTCAGGGCTGGTGCTCTATCTACTGTGCCACCTAGCTCCCCCACTCCTTTTCTCTTTATATAATTATCCCTGAAGTTAAGCAAGTACATTCAAGATTTTTGTTTTCCTTACAAGACACCACAGAGATTATTTTAAAAAAGAATCATATACCTGGACCCTAAAGATTTAGATTCTAGCTCCAACTCTGTCACTAGGCAGAATTCTCCTGCTCAGCTGACTTGATTTCTCTGGCACTTAATTTGTATATGTGAGATAACTGATCAATCAACAAAGTATTTAACAAGTGCTTGATGTACTACGTGCCAGGCATTGCTGGGAACAGAAGGCAAACATAAAAAGTTGAACCACTTGACCAAGAAGCATACCATCTAACTAAGGAAGAAACAATATATACAGGTACATACAATAAAGAAAGTAGCAGCCCGGGGAGA
This sequence comes from Myrmecobius fasciatus, assembly GCA_023553655.1. NCBI lineage: Eukaryota > Metazoa > Chordata > Mammalia > Dasyuromorphia > Myrmecobiidae > Myrmecobius > Myrmecobius fasciatus. Next base: position 241,350 of record JAJPUD010001134.1, read on the forward strand.
ATGAAGTGAGAGGAGAATCAGAAGAAGTCTCCTGTACAAGGTAATGCCTAAGCTGAGATTTAAAATAAACTAGGGATTTTAAGTGGTAGAAAGAGAAAGAAGCACATTTTAGGTATGGGGAATAACAGCACAAAGTGACAGATGCCTTGTACTACTATGAATAAGGAACAGTAAGAAGGCCTGTTTGTCTGAACCATAATACATGTGAAGGGAAAAGACATAGAGTAGGACTGGAGAGGTTGGGGCCAGGTTGTAACGGGCTTAGATTAAGTGATCTCCAATGTCCTCCCCATGATTCTGATTTTAGATGTGAAGGCCTGGAAAGCAGAAGTCTCTTGATAGAGTTCTCTTAGTCATCTTTTCTGTGTTTCCTCTACCAAATAAAGAAGCTATCAAAAGGAATCCTTAAAAAGATTGAAGGACAATCATATTCTTGCTCCAGCAATGCCGAGACATGCCTATGAATTGAATGTATGGCTAAGTTGAGGTTTTTGGCTGGCTAAGCAAACTCTTCCAATTAGTCTCAAAGTCACAGCCCCTCATAGGACTTACAAGGCAAAGACTTTGAAAAAATGAAGTAAAAAATGTTAATTAGGTAGACCTGTCTGATCAGAGCTGCAAAAAGCTTGCCTAATAGTGAATTAAAGATGAATATAACTACAACTGAAATTAATATTAACTTGGAAAAAAGTTAGGTTTCTGCTGTCTTCCTACAAAAACATCCTTTTCTGTATGTTAGAAAAAAATAAAAACGTGATCAAAAAAAATGTTGACATCTCCCTCCGAAGCCATTCAATTCTAAGTTGTCACATATAGTAATTTCATTACAAAAATATTCTTGAAACATTATCTTTCAATGGTTTAATTATGGATAATGTGAGCATAACATTCAAACAGTGCATCATAGCTTTAAAAAGGTAATTATTCTGACATATAATACTTGTAATATAGTATTTTAATTATGGTGCCCTTCAGGTAGGACTACCGTAACTCATTTGGCAGAAGGAGGGGTGGAATACTGAAGTTTTATGATTCCTAAAGCTTGAAAGGATATAAGGAGAACAGGGAGAAAATAATCTGTCAAAAATTCACAGTATGAAAGCTAAATGTCAAGTTATGAAACTCAATTGCATAAACTTAATAGTCCAGTGCTTCTCAGGCATTATTTTTTTCAAGAAGCAAAACACCACTTTATAGAACAATAGAATTTTAAAGGGGAAAAAGAATCTTAGAAATCAAAAGTCTAACTTTTCATATAGCAAATAGGAAAAGTGGAGTCCAGATAGTTCTAGTAATTCTCCTTGAGTGAGTAAATAAATGAGCAAATTAATGAAGGAAAAAACATTTAGCACCTTCTCTGCACAAAGTGTTCAGGAAAGAGAGAAAGATAAATGCAATGAAGCAAGAGAATTTCTGTCTTCAGGAAGTTTACATTCTGATGGGGAATTTATAAAGGGGAACAATAAAGAGGGAAGAGAGAGGCACTGGGCAGCAAGTTTTAGAAATGGCTAGGAGGCCTAGTTCTAAGCAAGATAAGTTGGAAGCTCACTTATCAGGACACTAGTAGAGCCCCAGAGGCACAATTCAGGATCTAACTGAAGGGGAATTAGGAGGATGACCCAAATGTAGGTGGCTTAGTTTGGAAATGACTAGGAAGTGATGTAAAGTCCAGGCTCTGGACAAAACAAGATAGAAGCATTTGTGATGAAAAGATCTTCCCGGTCTTTTCCTTCCATTTTGTTATTTTTATTGTTTCCAGTTATGATCAACTCTTCCTCGTGCCATTTGGAGTTTTCTTAGCCATTTCCTTCTCCAGCTCATTTTACAAATGAAGAACTGAAACTAGTGGATGAAGTTACATGTCACGCTCAGGATCACACAGCTACTGTGTCTGGAGGCCAGATTTGAACTGACAATATGAGTCTTCAGGCTTGTCACTCTATCTACTGTACCTGAGCAGAAACTGAATGGGGAATGGTTGAATCAGAAAAGCCTAGAAAAACCTACATAAACTGAGTAAAGTGAGCAGAACCAAAAGAAAGAACATTGTATACTATAACAAGAAATTGTGATGATCAATTGTGAGGGATATGGCTCTTCTCAACAATGTAGGGAATTCTGGGGCAGTTAGTTGATGCAGTGGCTAAAGCACTAACCCTGAAGTCAGGAGGACCCAAGTTCAAATCTGGCTTTAGACACTTAACACTTCCTACCTTCCAAGTCACTTAACCCCAACTGCCTCAGCCAAAAGAAACCTAACAATGTAGGGAATTCCAACAGACTTGGGATGGAAAATGACAATCACATCCAGAGAGAGAACTAATGGAGACTGAATGTGAATTAAAGCATAGCATCTTCACCTTTTTTTTTTTCTTTCTCATGGTTTTTTTTTCCCCTTTTGATCTGATTTTTTTTTTTGCATAACATGACAAATATGGAAATATGTTTAAAAGAACAGCACATATTTAACCTATATCAGATTGCTTGCTGTCTTGGGGAGGGGGAGGTAAGTAAAAGAGGGAAAGAGAAAAATTTAGAACACATAGTTTTATAAAAATGAATGTTGAAAACTAACTTTACACGTATTTGGAAAAATACTACTAAAAAAAATGCCAGTTAGGAAGAAAGATATATGAAACAAACCCAAGTACAAACACTGGAAATTTCTGCTGGCAGTTATATAAGTTTGAAAGTGTTGAGAGACCTTTTGATAAGTTAGTTGAGGAAGGGGAAAACACACCCAAAATAGAAAAGACCATGTATGACGGAGAAGATATCAATAATTACCAATTCAATATGCCTTTCTAATTTTTATAAAGTCTTTATGAGAAATATATACAGAGTATTTTTTTTAATTAATACTTTTTATTTGCAAAACATATGTATGGGTAATTCCTAAACATTAACCCTTACAAAGCTTTCTGTTACAAATTTTTCCCCCCTGCTCCCCACCCCTCCCCTAGATAGCAGGATATCCACTACATGATAATTATGTTAGAATACTTAAATCGAATATATGATATACAGAGTACTCTTAATAAAAACATGAAAAGAGGCAAACAATTTTCTATAGCAGACCACATCTTTACAGTCATACAACCAGTTAAAAGGTACAGAAAATAATATTCCACATGATTTATTGTTTATTGATTACAAAAAAAAAATTAACTCAGTATGAAATCTTAAAGTCTTTCTGGCCACAAGAATATCATGCATATTTTAAAAGCACACAGAATTCTTTGGTAAATGAACCATAGAGAACCATTGAATGACTTTGATTATTGTACCAACTGAGGCATAAAATAGGAAGATGCATGTACAATGAAGACATTCATCATCACCATAGAGAATTTTTCTTTAAAGGAAGAAGGATTCCCAATGAGGTTTTTAAGATTCCCCTTCTTGCTCGTGAAATTGTAGTGACTGCATCAAATCTAGGCCACCAGAAGTCCTAAGTGAGATTTACAAATGCTGAAGAAGGGTGACTGGCCTATCAGTTCATACTGGAAAAAACTAAATGAAAGAAAAATGTCCAGGTTAGGATGTGTATCTAGATGGCCAGTCTACTGAACCACTACATCAGTACAAATATCTGGATAGATATTGCAGATGAACAAACATGAATTAGTTGAAGAACCATTCTGAGTTGCATTTGGGATACTATGTCATGATCCCAAACTGTACCTCAACTCAAAAATCCATCTTTTAAATTCCAGTGTACTCTTGAAGCATTTAATTTTAGTTCTTTTGTTGTTGTTAATGTATATTGTTTTCTTGGCTCAGTTTTAATGATTTGGTATGATATCATGTGTGTCTTTCCACACAGACAGCATCTTTTAAATAGCAGGTAAGCATTAAAGCATTAGAAAGCTTGGAATATAATATTCTGGACAGCAATGAAGGTAGAACAACACCAAGAATCACCTTCCCAGCAAAAATGAATATAATCTTTCAAGGAAAAACATGGAGAGTCAATGAAAAAGAAGAATTTCAAGAATTCATGATGAAAAGACCAGAGTTGAATAGAAAATCTGATTTTCAAATACAGGACTCAGGAGAAGCATAAAGAGGTAATCAGGAAAGGGAAATCATAAAGGACTTTAATAAGTTTATCTCTATGATATTTGTAACTCATAAGAACTTTCTCATTATTATAACAGGAGTATACATAGACAGAGGTGAGTTGAATATGAAGGGATAATATCTAAAAAAATAAATTAAGGGGTAAGAGAGGAATGTCCTGGCAGAAAGGGAAAGGGAGAGGTAGAATGGTGTGAAATATCTGCCATAAAAGAGTTAAGAAAAGCCTTTTACAATAGAGGACAAAAAGAAAGGGGGAGGAGTGAGTGAACTTTATTCTCATCAGAATTGGTTCAACAAGGAAATAATACACACATTCAAAACGGGTATAGAAATTATCTTGCTTTATAAGAAAGTATTAGTAGAAAAGGATATAAGAAGGGTGAGGGAAAAGAGGGAATATTAGGGGAGGAGGTAGTCAGAAACAAAATACTTGAGGGACAGGGTAAAAAGAGAGATAATAGAATAAATGGGGAAAAGACAATAAATAATCATAATTATGAAAAGAATTCTGAAGCAAGTTTCTCTGATGAAGGTATTATTTCTCAAATATATAGGAAACTGAGTCAAATTTATGAAAAACAAGAGCCATTCCCCAATTGATAAGTGATCAAAAGATGAACTTATACCTAAAGAACAATAAAATCATGCATATCCTTTGGTCTAACAATACCACTGCTAAGCATGAATCCCAAAAGATATTTTTTTTAAAAGGAAAAGGGACTATATGTGTACAAAAATATTTATAATAGCTCTCTTCTAAAGGCTAGAAACTTCTATACTAGAAACTGAAAGGGATGCCCATCAATTGGGGAATGGCTGAATAAATTATGGTATGTGATTATGATGGAACCCTATTGTTCTATAAGAAATGATAAGCAGAAAAACCTGGAAAGTCCTCCATGAGCTCAAGCAAAATGCAATGTACTGTGTACAAAGTAATAGCTGATCAGCTGTGAATAATTTTACTATTCTCTGCAATACAATAATCCGAGATTACTCTGAAGAATTTGTGATGAAAAATGCTATCCATATCCAGAGAAATAACTGATTGTGTCTGAAAACAGATTGCAGCACACTTTTTAAAAATTTATTTCTTAAGAGTTTTTTTTTTTTGAGGGGGGAAAATCTTCATTTTTTTCCACAACATGACTTTTATGGAAATTGTTTTGGTTTTCTTTTTTTCTTTTCTTTTTTTTTCTTTTTGCTGAGGCAATTGGGGTTAAGTGACTTGCCCAGGGTCACACAACTAGGAAGTGTCTGAGACCAGATTTGAACTCAGGTTCAAAGTCCAGGGCTGGTGCTCTAACCACTGCGCCACCTAGCTGCCCCCTTTTATGGAAATTGTTTGCATAACTTCACATACTTCTTTTCAACGGGGAAGGGTGGCAATAAGGAAGAAGGAACAGACCTTGAAACTCAAAGTTTTAAAAATAAGTGTAAAGTAATTGGGGAAAATAAAATATTAAAACCCAAATAAATAAATAAATGGCAAGCAAGCTTTGCCTATTCAAAAAAAAAAAAAACTGATAAAAAGATTCCTTTTCAGTAAATGAAGAAATGAAAGAATATTTATTAAATCTTTATTATTTCCCAGGGGACTGTCTAAAGAGGCAGTCTCTACCTTTGAGGAATTGTGGTTGAGTATACAGTCAGCATGTTCTTATCAATAAATGATAACAAAGTGCTTATCATTCATAGTGGTAAAACCACTACTTTAAGTGTTATGATGATAACTATAAGATGTTATTAAGATAAAGCGCATATTGAAAGTAGCTATCCCAGAAAGAGCTACAACTACAAGCAAGTTCAAAAAAGAAAAAAGAAAAATCTCCCTCTGAATTTCCCAAATTTGTAGAGTAAATTGCTTTTTCTCCACATTTATATCTATACTCTAAATATCCGGGAGTGCATCTTCTTTCCAATTTTCTCTCTTGCTTTCCATTATCCTCAGAATTTAGAAATATTCACTTGTAACCTACCCCCTTTTCTCCTAAAAAGAGCAGACAAATGAAGCTATTAAATTCAAGATAAGTTTCTGTCTCCTTAAGAATATATGATAAGGGGCAGCTAGGTGGCACAGTGGATAGAGCACCAGCCCTGAAGTCAGAAGACCTGAGTTCAAATCTGGTCTCAGACACTTAACATTCCCTAGCTATGTGACCCTGGGCAAGTCACTT
>JAJPUD010001134.1:247709-282350 GCA_023553655.1 Myrmecobius fasciatus
AAAAAAAAAAAAAAAAAAAAAAAAGAACATATGATAAACAAAAGAGAAGCAATAAATTGGGAAATCATCCTTACATTTAACAGTTCTGATAAAGGCCTCATTTCTAAAATATATAGAGAATTGACTCAAATTTATAAGAATTCAAGACATTCTCCAATTGATAAGTGGTCAAAGGATATGAACAATCTTCAGATGAAGAAATTAAAACCATTTCTAGTCATATGAAAAGGTGCTCCAAATCACTATTGATCAGAGAAATGCAAATTAAAAAAACTCTGAGATACCACTATATACCTTGGCTATAGATTGGCTAAGATGAAGGAAAAGATAATGATGAATGTTGGAGGGGATGTGGGAAAACTGGGACACTGACACATTGTTGGTGGAACTGTGAACGGATCCAACCATTCTGGAGAACAATCTCCAACTATGCTCAAAAAGTTATCAAACTGTGCATACCCTTTGACCAAACAGTGTTTCTATTGGGCCTATATCCCAAAGAGATTTTAAAGGAGGGAAAGGGACCCACATGTGCAAAAATGTTTGTGGCAGTCCTTTTTGTAGTGGCAAGAAACTGGAAACTGAATGGATGCCCATCAATTAGAGAATGACTGAACAAATTATGGTATATGAATGTTATGGAATATTATTATTCTATAAGAAACTACCAGCAGGATGATCTTAGAGAGGCCTGGAGAGACTTGCATGAACTGATGCTGAGTGAAATGAGCAGAACCAGGAGATCATTAAATATGGCAACAAGATTATATGATGATCAGTTCTGATGGACATGGCTCTCCTCAACAATGAGGTGATTCAAACCAGTTCTAATTGTTCAGGGATGAAAAGAGCCATCTACACCATCTATGTTGTGCTCACAACATAGCATTCTCACGCTTTCTGTTGTTGTTTGCTTGCATTTTATTTTTTCTCAATTTTTTTCCTTTTTTATCTGATTTTTCTTGTGCAGCAAGATAACTGTATAATTATGTATACATATATTGGATTTAACATATATTATAACATATTTAACATATATTGGATTACCTGCCATCCAGGGCAGGGGGTGGGGGCAAAGGAGGGCAAAATTTGGAACAGAAGGTTTTGCAAAGTTCAATGTTGAAAAATTACCCATACATAAGTTTTGTAAATAAAAAGCTTTAATAATAAAAAAAGAACATATGATCAAGGGTCAGCTAGATGGTGCAGTGGATACGAGTATCAGTCCTGAATTCAGGAGGACCTGAGTTCAAATTTGGCCTCAGACACTTAATGTTTCCTAGCTGTGTAACCCTGGGCAAGTCACTTAACCCCAAATGCCTCGGAAAAAAAAAAAAAAAAAAAAAAGAATATGTAATCAAGAGGACATGAACAGATTAAAAAAAAAGAATGAGAGAAAAGAAAGAAATGATAACAGTCAATAATAATATGGAGGGAGGGGAGAAACCCCTTATAAGACAAATGCAAATTTTAAGTCTTAAGGTTTTACTTCATACCCAGAAAACTGGTGAGGATGATAAAAGAAATAATCAGTATTATAGGGTTATGGGAAGACTAATATATTATTAGAGCTGTGTATTAGTTGAACAATTATATAGAACAATTATATAGAAAACAATTTTAGATTATGCAAGAAAAGTCTAACTATAGAGAATACTAAAGAAAACACTAAACTATACAGTTTTTGACCTATGATCCCCACAGCCAGATTTATATATTCTAAGGAAGTTAAAGGTAGAAACAAAAGTCCTATAATATATATCAAAATATTTGTAGAAACAGGTCTTATGGCACAAAAAAAAAATTGGAAACAAAGTTAAGATTTTTACAATGTTCCAAGATAGTGTAATATTGTTGTGCCACAAGAAATTATGAATGTAAGAAATTCAAAGTATGGAAAAGATGTATATGAACTGATGAAGAGAGAAGAAAATAGAAGCAAAAGAACAAATGCAAAGACTATGATAATATGAGGAGAAAATTCAAAAAGGCTAGATGAGTTCAGATTAAATACAATTATCAGTCTTAATCCTGTAAGACATATACTATCCTCTTCATCACAGAAGACAATACTGAATATTCTGTTGGACAAGGTCAGTTTTTGCTTAACTGTTTTTCTATGCTTGAAGGAGGAAAGGAGATAAGGAAGCAATTATTTATATAGGATTTACTGCATGCTGGGCACTGTGCAAAGCACTTTAACAAATATCTCATTTGATTCTCAGGACAACCCTACAAGGTAGATGCTGTTGTAATCCCCATTTTGTAGTTAAGAATGCTGAGGCAGATAGCAGTGTTAAGTGACTTGCCCAGAGCCACATATCAAGTAAATGTCAGAGATTCTTAAAGAGAGAGAGTTCTACTTGAGGGAAGAGAAATAGCAGATGACTGAGGAATAAAAAAAAAAAGACAGGAATTAATCTTCAAAAAAATTTTCTCTAGGAAAATATAAAACATCGTTATGCAATGATTGAGGATAATGTTTTTAAAGTAATTCTCCACAGTTTAAAGGATTTATTTTCTAGGATTAGCCTGAAGTGCTTTGGGGAATTTAAGCTTTACATATTTAACTGGAAAGGGTTTAGCTCTAGAATGCAGAAATTTCTCAATTTTGCCACAAAAAAAGGACTATTTCTATACTATGGAAAATAATAGGATTTGCATGTTATTCTTACTCTGAGCTCACTTCTCTTGTAATTACTGGGGGGGGGTGAGGAAAGACAATAATTCATTCTTCTTAAAGGAAAATTTGTAAATTAAAATGTACTTGGAAATAACTTTAGAATATCTTATCCTGAAGTAGGCTTTAAGCATATTAAGAGTTATGAGAACTAAAGCCAATCTGGTGAAATAGAACGAAGCTATACAGCTCAGCTTCTCCAACAATACCAGACCAGAGGACCAAAGACCCAAGCAGGGCTTGGACAGCAGCCTAGCTGCCCAGATTAATTGGGACTAAGCTCCAGGCCCACAACAGGGCTAGTGAAACAGTACAGGTGCTTTGAAACTGCTAAATTCTTCAACCAGTTCAAGGTACTAAGTCTAGTTACAGTCTACTGGAGAGACACAGGCAAATCTGCAGCGGGCTGCCTAGAAGAATTCCAGGAGAGCAATCAGAAAAACCTTGTTATGTAACCTTGATATGACTACATATGATGTCTATTGAAAGATTTCAGCTCCCTAGCTCAGGCCACCCTTATAATTCTTGAATAACATAATACTCAATACCCAAAGAACATAGCAGCAGTACTCTAGACAAAACAGACCAGGACCCATACAAGATTCCAACAGTTGTATACAGAGCTTAGTTCTAAGACAAAGTCCCAATCTAGGAATTAAGGTTAGAAGAAGAGTAAATAAAAAATAGAGAGCAATTATGATGCCAGGGAGGCCCAAGATACAAATCTAGAAGAGAATTAACTTCAAAAAAACATAAGCAAAGCCACAAAAACAAACAGCTTGGTCACAAGAGCAAATATAATTCTTAGAAGAAATGAAAAATGAGCTTAATAAATTATATTACAAATGAAATGAACAATTCAGAGAAAAGAGGCAGAAAAGAAATGAGAGCTCTGGAGTAAAGCCTTGTAAAGAGAATTAACATTTTAGTATAAGGTGGTTTCAAAAACATTACCCTAGTGGCAGACTCCTTTAAAAGTGGACTGGCCCAAACAGAAATTATGACTCTATGGGACCCCAAGAATGAATAGAACTAGACTGCTGGATTTTGGAAAAAAGTATAGTCTATCAACCATTATGCTAGAAGAGCATCTGTCACAATTAATAGATGTACCATGTATTCTCTCTGGAGGCTGTTTTTTAAACCACTTATTCTCTTATTTTCTCTTTAATTTTTTAGAAACTGGGACACATTAATGTGACTTCAATTTCCATTTCTCCTCAGGCACACTAGGGCAATCAATGAATCATTTATTAAACACCTATGTTCTAGGCATGGTGGCTAGAAATAGAGAAACAAATAATCAGGCCATTCTAGTTGACACTTTAGTTCTAAAAGGACAAATGAGGAACTTCAGTTTTTTAAGTATAAAACCAATGCTTACCAACTAGAAATAATAAATGTCACAGAAAACTCCATGATGATTCTCCACTAATTTTAATGAGGGCCATCAATCAACCATCAAGATTAAAAGTATATTACATATAAATAATACCAAGAGTAAGTCAATTTGGCTCTGGGCTGGATTGATCTAATAACAAAGGAAATGATTCTGTGATCATTAATCCACTAAACTGAGCTACTGGTTCATGGATTACACAGTTAGCCCTCTTTAAATCAGGTTAATATAATTTAGAGTCAAGAATTCCTACAAATGTCACCTCAGATCTCTGCAGTAAGCCAGGCCCAGCCCTCCTTTTGCACTGTTCCCTCTTGGCATCCTTTAATGATGTGCTTTTCATAAAGTCAGACCATACAATGGCACAGCATCAACCAGGGCTCAGATCTGTGCTGCTGAGTCTCCTGCTAAACTCATCTTCAGGAAATCATGGTATCATCTACTGGGACATCTGATCATATCCAGTACTCAGCAGAGCAAGAAGATTCTTATCCTTCAACAGCTTGAGATCCTTCATATTACTTACAGTATCCATGTATAAGAAGAGAAATGGCCTATTTAATTATTCTATTTCCTATTATTTAACTACGGTATTCATATAGTGAGGGCACAATAAAGTAATTAAATTCTCTATGAACTTTTAGATATCTAAACTGAAAAAATGAATAGTTCAATTAGAGACTGTTTATCTACCTCACCATTTTGAGGAAGGGGATCTTGTATACTTACAAAGCTGAAAATACATTGAGCTTGAGAGTCAAAGGACCTGCAACTGAGTCCCAGGCTCAGTTATACTTGCTGTATAATCTTGTGCAGTTTCCTCATTTGTAAAATGGGAATAATAACTGCACCCACCTTACAGGGTTATTGTGGGAATCAAGTGGACCACACATTGGACTTGGAGTTAAGAAAAGTGAATTTCAAATATAGCCTTAAACACTTAAAAATTTTACGACCCTGAGCAAGCCATTTAATCTCTGCCTCGATTTCTTCATCTAAAAAAATGGGATCAGAATAGCACTGACTTCACAGGGCGGTTTTAAGGTTCAAATAAAATAATATTTATAAAGTGCTTAGTACCCTGGCACATATTAGATGCTCAATAAATGCTTGTTAAAATTTTTTAATTAAAAAATTCAAGTGCTTTGCAAACTTTAAAATACTATATAAATATCAGCAATTACTATTGTGGAAAGAACCAAAACCTTGGAAAGCTACAATTAGTTTACCAAAGAGCCAAGAGGGTGTTTTGAAGCTTTGGTAGTAGTCTAATATACAGTGAAGGCTTTTACACCTGGTCATTAGGCTGGCCTGTCTAAAAATAAGTAAGTTTATCTCTTCTAAATTCCTCAGAGTAGAAGCTGGCTAGTCTTATGCTGCAAAGTGACTGCAGGGTGCCTATAATGTGTTTTCATTTCCCTGAGATTTAGATCTATTGAAATCCCTGAAAGATCTACTTTTGAATGGTCTGGGTTATGTGCTGGTTCTAACTCTCTCTCCAAGCAAGGTTCATAGCATAGCTGTATATGAAAGACTCCAAAGTGGAAATTACTCTAGAAAAGGAATTCTTAATCTTTTTGTGCATATGCCAAGGACACACTTAGAAGATAGATAAATCCTATAAACTCCTTGTTGTTGTTCAGTCAGTTTAGTCATATCCAACTCTTGGTGACCTCTCTTGGCAGAGATATTGGAGTAGTCTACTATTCCCTTTTCCAAGCTCATTTTACAGATGAGGAAATTTCTGTACTTATATCTGGATGAGGGTAGTCTGAGAATTAGTAATACATCAGACAAAATGTCACCATACACAATTCAAACTGTTTTGAAAAGAAATCTAGTTCTCCACTAAAATCCAAATTGATTTTAGCGCTTCCTTTTAAAATACTAAAATTTAAATTCAGAATTTCCTACACTGGATACATACTTTTAAAACAACAAACAAATGCTATTTTCAACCAAAATGACAAATCCTGCTAAAATTGCAAAATAAATTAAGTGCTACTATATACCACGGGCCCTCTACAGACACTTTCATAAAGAAAACATGTGTGTGTGTGTGTGTGTGTGTGTGTGTGTGTGTGTGTGTATGAGAAGCTGACTAGCAACAAAGATTTTTTTTAAATTAAAATTTTACAAGTTAAACTACAGAATTTACCTTTTTTTAATCTCTATGTCTGATGATACAGGTATGCATCTTAGACCTGTTCCCAAAACCATAAGAAAGGATGTCAGCAGCACAGTTACCCGGAGACCTAAAACATAAAATAATCTGAATTATTTTTCTACTTTTTAATCACATTAATATAACAAATCTGTCTATATGATATACTACAAACACATCATAAGGATATTTAATTCAAAAAATTTTTAGTGATGTTCTCCCCATCTCCACCCAACAAGTAGCCCAGGTCATTTATATCTATCATATAGATAGATCATATAAATCATATATCATATAAATCAATACATTTTTATGTTTATTGAGGTAATAATTGTAAGGTACTTTAGCATAGTGCCTGGTACATAGTATACTTTTCGTTTTGCCTTTGTGTCCTTTAAGCCCAGCACAGTTTTTTTTTATTTTCCCCTTAATATTTTATTTTATCCAAATACATGTAAAAATAGTTTTCAACATTCATCTTTTTAAAACTTTGTGTTCCAAATTTTTCAAGACAGTAAGCAAGGGACAGCTAGGTGGCACAGTGGATAGAGCACAAGCCCTGAAGTCAGGAAGACCTGAGTCAGATCTGGTCTCAGACACTTAACATTCCCTAGCTGTGGGACCCTGGGCAAGTCACTTAACTTCAACTGCCTCAGCAAAAAAAAAAAAAAAGACTAAGCAATCTGATACAGATTAAACATGTACAATTGTTCTATACATATTTCCACATTTATCATGCTGCACAAGAAAAATCAGATCAAAAAAGAAAAACAATATGAAAGGAAAAAAAACAAAACAACAACAAAAAAGGTGAAAACACTGTGTAGTGCTCCACATTCAGACCCCATAGTCCTCTCTCTGGATGCAAATGGTTTTCTTCATCACAAGTCTGCTGGAATAGGCCTGAATCATCTCAATATTGAAAAGAGCCACGTCCATCACAGTTGATAATCACATAATGTTGTTGTTGCCATGTACAATATTCTCTAGATAGAACTCACTTCACTTAGCATCACCCATATAAGTCTCTCCAGACCTCTCTGAAATCATCCTGCTGATCATTTCTTATAGAACAATAATGTTCCATAACATTCATATACCGTAATTTATTCAGCCATTCTCCAATTGACGGGCATCCATTCAGTTTTCAGTTTCTTGCCGCTACAAAAAGGGCTGCCACATTTTTGCACATGTGGGTCCCTTTCCTTCCTTTAAGATCTTTCCCAGCAGAAACACTGTTGGATCAAAGGGTATGCACAGTTTGATAGTTCTTTGGGCATAGTTCCAAATTGTTCTCTAGAATGGTTGGGTTAGTTCACAACTCCACCAACAATGCATTAGTGTCCCAGTTTTCCTACATGCCCTCCAACATTTATCATTGCTTTTTCCTGTCATCTTTGCCTATCTGAGAGATGTATAGTGGTACCTCACAGTTTTCTTAATTTGCATTTCTCTAATAGTTATTTAGGGCATTTTTTTATAAGACTAGAGATGGCTTTAATTTCGTCACATGAAATTTGTCTGTTATATCCTTTGACCATTTATCAATTGGGGAATGCCTTATATTCTTATAAATTTGACACTGTCATCTATATATTATATATGCAAAATTCTTTTAATTCACTGCAATCAAAATTATTCATTTTGCATTTCATAATGTTCTCTAGTTCTTCTTTGGCCATAAATTTCTTTGTTCTCCACAGATCTAGAGTATTCCTTGCTCTAATAATTTGCTTATGGTATTACCCTTTTATCTAAATCAAGAACTCATTTTACTATTTTCCAATATTCCCAGCAGTTTTTGTCAGATATTGAGTTTTTATCCCAGAAATTGAAGCTATATTAATAAAGTCATTGATATTGTGTCTTGTGAATCTAACCTATTCCACTGATCACTATTCCATTTCTTAGCCAGTACCAAATGATTTTGATTATCACTGCTTTATAATACAGTTTTAGATCTTCTATAGCTAGCCCACCATCCTTTGCATTTTTTTTCATGAATTCCCTTGATATTCTTGATTTGTTTTTCCAAATGAATTGTTATTATTTTTTCTAGTTCTATAAGTTATTTTGCTAAATATTTATCGATTACATTTTAATTTGGTTCTGGTTACACTTGCTTTAGAGGATCATATGTCTGATATCTGATCTAGTCCAGTCTTTCACTTAACAAGTGAAGTAACTACTCCAGAAAATGATTTGAAAAATTTGCCTAAAGGCAAACAGTAATTAAGCATCAGAGGGAGCATTTGAATCTAAGCTTTTATAAAATTCTATACTTATGAAATTTGAATATAGTGCCTTAAAGGATGAATAGGATTTGATTAAGTGAAATGGGAAGAAAGGAGTAAAAATTAAGCATAAGAGTGATAATTAATATGTGAGGGATCAGTGAGGAAGAATAAGGAATGGTCACTGGAATCAAAAGATCTATTTTTTTTCTTTTCTTTTTTCTTTTTTTTTTTATTAAAAGCTTTTTATTTACAAAACATGAGTGATTTTTCTACATTGACCTATGCAAAAGCTTTTTTTTTTGTCCCAAGCTTTTCCCCTCCTTCCCCCCACCCCCATCCCTAGATGACAAGTAGTCTAATACATGCTAAATATGATAAATTATATGACAAATCCAATATATGTATACATATCTATACAGTTATCTTACTGCACAAGAAACATCAGATCTAGAAAGAGAGAAGAAAAAAAAAAAAACAACCTAAGAAGGAAAACAAAATGCATGTAAATATTCACAGAAAGCGTTAAAATGCTGTGTTATGGTTCACATTCAGTTCCCTCAGGCCTCTCTCTGGATGTATATGACTATCTTCATCGCTGAACAACTGGTTTGAATCACATCATTGTTGAAGAGAACCATGTCCATCAAAATTAATCATTGTATAGTCTTGTTGCCGTGTATAATGTTCTCCTGATTTCATTCAGCATCAGTTCATGCAAGTCTCTCCAGGCCTCTCTGAAATCATCCTGCTGGTCGTTTCTTATAGAACAATAATATTCCATAACATCCATATACCATAATTTATTCAGCCATTCTCCAATTAATGGGCATCCTTTCAGTTTCCAGTTTCTTGCCACTACAAAAAGGGCTGCCACAAACATTTCTGCACAAGTGGGTCCCTTTCCCTCCTTTAAAATCTCTTTGGGATATAGGCCCAGTAGAAACACTGCTGGGTCAAAGGGTATGCACAGTTTGATCACTTTTTGAGCATAGCTCCAAATTGCTCTCCAGAATGGTTAGATCCATTCACATTTCCACCAACAATGCATCAGTGTCCCAGCTTTCCCACATCCCCTCCAACATTCATCATTATCATTTCCTGTCATTTTAGCCAATCTGACAGACGTGTAGTGGTATCTCAGAGTTGTCTTAATTTGCATTTCTCTGATCAATAGTGATATAGAATCAAAAGATCTAAATTAAAATCTAGGACCTGACAGTGTCACCTTTGTGGTCTTAGGCAAATAACCTCCTGTCCTATTATCAGGGTTTCTTCACCAGTTTAAAAAAGGAGGAAGGAGGAAGAGGAGAAAATAATTGATTTCTGAGTTACCTTCCAGGTCTGGATCATATGATCTAATGGCAAGTCAGATTAGAGAAGAGGGTGTGTGTTACAAAGTGGTAGACATGTTAATAGATAATATGGAGTCAAATTATGGAGGACCTCAAAAGTTTAGCAGAAGAGTTTAATTCTGATATAGAAGAAATATGGAGTCACTAAAGATATCTGAACAAGGAAGGGACATAATGAAAATGGTAGTTAAAGAAGCAAGCTAGGTGGCTCAGTGACTAGAGTGCTGGGCCTGGAGTCAGAAAGACCTGAAGTCAAATGCAGCCTCAGACACTTACTCACTGTGGACAAGTCATTTAAGTTCTGTCTGCCGTAATCTATTGAAGAAGGAAACAGCAAACCATTCCAGTAGCCCTGGCAAGAAAACCACATGGACAGTATTGGTATGCTATGGTTCATCAGGTCACAGAGTCAGATAAGACTGAGCATTATAAGTTAAAGAAGATTCACCTCATATATGTTGACTATGGGGCTAGAAAGGTCACTTAACTTTACAATGATGCAGCCAACTCAAATACTTAAGTTGCAGAGCAAGTGCTGGTGTAAATTAGTAGCATTTATGCATCTGAAGTTCACCAGACCAATGTAATCAGAAAAACACTCAGAGGTTTGAATTAGAGAAATCAGGTAGCTACTGTTCTAATTTAGATATGATTTGATAGCTTGGACTAGGATGATAGAAATTAAGAATAGAAAAAGGAGTTGGAATCAATGGATGCTTTCAAAGAAGACTTTGTGATTCATAGAAATGTGTGAAATAAAAATGAAGAGGCAAGAAAATTCTAAGGCTTCTTTGAACCTTAGGGAAGAAAGCAGTAGCACTGACACAAAAACTATATACTTTGAAAATGGCTCTACTTATGTTGGGAAGATGCGTTCAGTCATTCTAAAATGATTTTTGAGTCTAAAGCAAAATGCATGGCAATAATAAGCAGCAACACAAGTAAGTAGCAGCTAAAGCTGGGCTGAAAACCTATATGTGGAAGCAAGTTTAACAACTGTTATTTTTTCTTTGTTTTAGAAGAGGACCAAAGAGGTCAGGTTGAACTGTTGATTCATAAATTCTCTAAAGGAAAATGTCTAAGGCTAGGGCATGAGAAGAGGAAAAATATTAAGGACAGGAAGCAAAAAGAACTCTGAGTAAAGTAGAAGCTAGGAGAAAAGAGTTTTAGGAAGAGAATGATGCACCCTTACTGTGATTTTCAGTAGGCAAAAAAGTGCTATGGTTATCAGGCTAAAAGCAAGTCCAGCGGAGGAACTAAGAAAACATCTTCTCATCTGTTCATGAAGAAATAAATGAGAGATCTTGGTAAGAATATGTATGTTATGGTTCATCATTTAATCAGTCAATACCCTAATCAACTACTAAGACTATAGATTGTAGGAAAGCTTGGTTGAAATTAGAGAGGGCTTTTAAAGTCATGCAACAAAGTTTAGATTTAATGTCTAAACTAGAAAACAGGAAATCAATTTCTATTTTTTGACTAGAATTATTAATGTAATGGAAAACATGGCTTTATTAATGCTGGTAATAATAATAGCTGGTACTTATATATATGATATTAAAGTTTGCAATGCATGTTCCAAACATGATCTCATTTAATTGTCAACAACAGCATCTCCTTCTGGGAGGAGACAATAGTAAATTGACTTGCCTAGATACACACAACTAAAAAGTATCTGAAACTGGATTTGTACTCAGGACTTCCAGATTCTAAGTACAATGCCCTCTCCATCCTCTGTGTCACCAGATATCTAGAGTATTATTAAGTAACTATTAGCAGAGAGAATAGCTAAGAGACTACTGCAGTAATTCAGCAGGGGGGTGATGAAGCTTTGGCTACAGAATTTAGAGAGAAAGAGAAGAATCTCAGACATTTTTTTTTCCCTGAGGCAGTTGGGGTTAAGGGACTTGCCCAGGGTCACACAGCTAGGAAGTATTAAGTGTCCGAGACCAGATTTGAAATCAGGTCCTCCTTACTTCAGGGCTGGTGCTCTATCCACTGCACCACTAGCTGCCCCAATCTCAAATATTTTAAAGGGAGAAATTACAGGTGGCATTTTGCTAGATAGATTTGAAACCCTATCACATATGAAACACTAAAACATATGACTGTTTTCTGACTTAGAAGAAAAGAAGAAATGATAGTATGCCTGACAAAAAGAGGAAGAGATGAGAATGAAACCATTTTGAATGAAAAGGTGAATTCATTTTCATGTTTTATATCACAGACTGGCAAAGCTGACAAAATACAAAAATTATAACTTAGAGATGCTTTGAGAAAACTGATATACTAACACACTTGGGGGAAAGCTATGAATTGGTACAGCTATTCTAGAGAATGTTTCATAATTCTAGTAGAAAAGTCATAAAACTTTTTTTCTGACCCACTTACTACTGAACATATATCTTAAGGATATATAGGAGGTTAATGGAGAAATGGAAAGAAATATGGTATCTGGCAGTGAGATGGAGGGGAGAGAGACAGAAAATTACCAAATAGGAATCTGTTGCTGGCTATAGGTTTCACAAGAAGTGATAAGGACTAAATCTGGGTGGTGGTTGTATGAATGGAAAGGACTAAGACAATTCAAATACAAGCAATACAGTTTCCTGGCATGGTGCTGGTATACTGTCCAGATTTCACAGGCAATCAACAATGACGTCAGCACGATGACTCTGTAGACCTTCAGTTTGGTCACACCACTCCTCTCCCACACTTTGCTTTGGAATTCATAGATACAAAAAAAATGTCACAGTAACTTACAGCAATATCAAAAAACTGGAAATAAAAGTGAGTTTCTACCAACTAGGAATACCTGAACCAACTATAGAATATTAATGTAATCGAATATTATCCTGTAGACCTACCGTACTACATGTTATTAAAAAAAAAGTGAAGAATTTGAGAAACTTATAGACTTGTACACAAAGCTACAAAACAGAGTAAACAGACTAATTAATGCAGTAACAAGTCTTAAATATGAACAATGAAATATGCTTTGGAAAAAAAGGACTATGGAGCTAAAATATTGCATACATTGTCATATATGTTCTCTGCATTAGTTCTTTTTGCTTATTTTTGTTACAAGAGAGATTCATTGTGTGGCTTGGAGATAGAGGGTTATAGGCAGGAACAACTGTCATATAAAAAAATTAACAATAAAACTCATTTTGAAAAATATTTAAAATGGACTTCTGGGGGGCGGAGCCAAGATGGCAGAGTGAAAACGTGACTCTCTGCATCCTCCTCCGATCTTCTCTCAAACCAAAAATAAAATAAGCCTCTGAACTGATCTTCAAGTCAACGAATTCAGAAATATTTGGACACTGCTCTCTGAAGAACTTCATATCAGGTTTGTCTAACTCGGACAGAGGGATAAACAATCGGACTCGAGCACAGGCTGGAAGTGAGGGTGGGACTCAGCTCAGCGTGGCAGAAACTCCAAACTCCAAATTCCAAACACCTGGAGTTTATCTGATTGGGGGCAGGTGTTCTGGCAGACTTGCCTTGTTTAAGGAGTAATCCGGATTTAGTCCTAGCCCCCACCGGCCCAGCACCTTAAGTTAACTTGCCGAAGTGCCCCAGGGCAAAGAGCTTTAGCTGCCATTTTTGCAAACCTTAAAGAGATATATACACTGTCTAAAAAAAAAATGAAGAAGCAAAAGAGAGCTCTCACCATAGACAGCTTTTAACGAGACAGAGAAAGGCTGACCCCAGATCCTGAGGTTCCTTTAGACAAAACCCCAGAGGAAATCAACAAGGACCATCACTGGTCCCCTTTTCAAAAGGCCTTTCTGGAAGACTGCATAAAGAACCTCATAAGAGAGCTGGAAGATAAATGGGAAAATAAATGGAAATCAGTGCAAGAAGGATACAATATCTTGCAAGAAGGATAAGATGCCCTGCAAAAGAGATATGAAAAAGACACCAATTTATTGAAAAATAAAATTAGTGAACTGGAAAAAGAGTGCAATGAACAAATTGGCCAGTTACAAAAGGAGCTTAAAAAGGTAACTGAAGAAAACAACACTTTAAAAATAAGAATTGAACAAAGGCAAGTGAATGACTCAATAAGACTTCAAGAATCAGTCAAACAAAAACAAAAAAATGAAAAATTAGAAGAAAATATGAAATATCTCCTAGGAAAAACAACTGACTTGGAAAATAGATCTAGGAGAGACAATCTAAGGATTATTGGACTTCCTGAAAGCCATGATGAAAAAAAGAATCTAAACATTATCTTCCAGGAAATCCTGAAAGAAAACTGCCCTGAGATTGTAGAATCAGAAGGCAAAATCACCATTGAAAGAATTCACCGATCACCTCCTGAAAGAGACCCCAAAATTAAAACCCCAAGGAATATCGTGGCTAAATTTCAGGACTATTGCACCAAGGAAAAGATTCTGCTAGCAGATAGAAAGAAACAATTCAAATACCGAGGATCAATAATTAGAATCACACACGATCTGTCAGCCTCCAAAATGAAGGATCAAAGGGCCTGGAACCAGATATTCCAAAAGGCAAAGGAACTTAGATTACAACCAAGAATAACCTATCCAGCTAGAATGAGCATTATCCTCCAGGGAAGAAGATGGTCATTCAATGATATAGGTGAATTTCCCCTATTTCTAATGAAAAGACCAGATCTGAACAAAAAATTTGACCTCCAAACACAGAACTCAAGAGAAGCATAAAAAGGTAAAAAGGAAAGGATACTTAAAGTTTGAGGGTATAATTAACTAGATATTACTTTGATAATATGAAAAAGAAAACTAAAGGGGGAAAGGTTGTCATACTGGGGAAAAGAGGGAAAAAGTGGTAAAATAAGATAAAAAAAAAAGGAGGTAAAAACAAGATAAAATCTCTTGAAGAGGCAAAGAAAACCTAATATAATTGAGAGAAAGAGAGGAGGGAGATGAGCATTGTGTAAATTTTACTCTCATCAGGTTGGGCTCTAAAAGTGTATATCAGACACTTGATTGCACATGGAAACTTGTCTGTTCCTAGAGGGAAGTGGGAGGGAAAGGAGGAAAAAGAAAGGGATAAATTATTAGAAGGAAAAATAGAAGAATCAGGGGAAAGGAGTTAAAAAAAGGGGAGGGGATCTAAAGAGTGGTGGATTGTTTGGGAGAGGGGGTCATCAAAAGCAAAGTACTGAGGAGGGGGGAAGGGAAAAAGGGTAAAGGAAAGGGAAAAACATAACTTGGGTAAATAAGATGGCAGGAAATAAAGAATTAGTTATTCTAACTGTGAATGTGAATGGGATGAACTCTCCCATAAAGCATAAGCGGATATCAGACTGGATTAAAAACCAGAATCCCACAATATGTTGTCTACAAGAAACACATTTAAAACATAGTGACACATATAGGATGAAGGTAAAAGGCTGGAGCAGAAAATATTATGCTTGAGGTGAACAAAAAAAAGCAGGGGTAGCAATCCTTATCTCAGATCAAGTAAAAGCCAAGATAGATCTAATCAAAAGAGATAAGGAAGGAAACTATATTTTATTAAAGGGTACCATAGATAATGTAGCAATATCAATACTAAATATATATGCACCAAGTGCAATAGCATCCAAATTCCTAGGGGAGAAATTAAGAGAGATGCAAGAAGAAACAGACAGCCAAACTATACTAGTGGGGGAATCTCAACCTTGCTCTCTCAGAACTAGATAAATCAAACCACAAAATAAACAAGAAAGAAACTAGGGAGATAAACCAATTCTTAGAAAAGCAAGGTATGATAGATCTATGGAGAAAGTTGAATGGAGACGGTAGGGAGTTTTCTTTTTTCTCAGCAGTCCATGGAACCTATACAAAAATTGACCATGTATTAGGGCATAAAAACCTCAAAATCAAATGCAGAAAGGCAGAAATAGTAAATGCATCTTTTTCAGATCATGATGCAATAAAAATCACATGCAATATAAGGTCAGGAGAAAATAGGCCAAAAGTTAATTGGAAATTAAATAATCTAATCCTGAAGAATGAATGGGTGAAAGAACAAATCATAGACACAATCAATAATTTCATCCAGGAGAACGACAATAATGAGACAACATACCAAAATTTGTGGGATATGGCCAAAGCGGTTATAAGGGGCAATTTTATATCTCTAGATGCTTACTTGCATAAAATAGAGAAAAAAAAGATCGATGAATTGGGTTTATTATTAAAAAAACTAGAAAAAGAACAAATTAAAAATCCTCAATTAAATACCAAATTGGAAATTCTAAAAATAAAAGGAGAAATTAATGAAATTGAAAATAAGAAAACTATTGAATTAATAAATAAAACTAAGAGTTGGTTCTATGAAAAAACCAACAAAATAGATAAGCCTTTAGTTAATTTGATAAGAAAAAGGAGAGAGAAAAATAAAATTGTTAGTCTCAAGAATGATAAGGGAGAACTTTCCTCCAATGAAGAGGAAATTAGAGCAATAATTAGGAGTTACTTTGCCCAACTTTATGCCAGTAAGTTTGATCATCTAAATGAAATGGAGGAATATCTACAAAAATATAGATTGCCCAGGTTAACAGAAGAGGATATAAATTATTTAAATAGCCCCATATTAGAAAAAGAAATAGAACAAGCTATTAACCAACTCCCTAAGAAAAATCTCCAGGGCCAGATGGATTTACATGTGAATTCTACCAAACATTCAAAGAACAATTAATTCCAATACTATACAAATTATTTGAGAAAATAGGGACAGAAGGTATATTGCCAAATTCCTTCTATGAGACAGATATGGTGCTGATAGCTAAACCAGGTAGGGTGAAAACAGAGAAAGAAAACTATAGACCCATTTCCCTAATGAATATTGATCCAAAAATTTTAAATAAGATATTAGCAATGAGATTACAGAAAGTCATCCCCAGGATAGTACACTATGACCAAGTAGGATTTATACTAGGGATGCAGGGCTGGTTCAATATTAGGAAAACTATCAGCATAATTAATTATATTAATAACCAAATTAACAAAAACCATATGATTATCTCAATAGATGCAGAAAAAGCATTTGATAAAATCCAACACCCCTTCCTATTAAAAACACTAGAGAGTATAGGAATAAATGGGCTTTTCCTTAAAATGATCAGTAGCATCTATTTAAAACCATCAGCAAGCATCATATGTAATGGAGACAAACTAAAACCATTCCCAGTAAGATCAGGAGTGAAACAAGGCTGCCCACTGTTACCATTACTATTTAATATTGTATTAGAAATGTTAGCTTTAGCAATAAGAGAAGAAAAAGAGATAAAAGGAATCAGAGTAGGT
Source organism: Myrmecobius fasciatus (assembly GCA_023553655.1). Lineage (NCBI taxonomy): Eukaryota > Metazoa > Chordata > Mammalia > Dasyuromorphia > Myrmecobiidae > Myrmecobius > Myrmecobius fasciatus. The sequence goes on from JAJPUD010001134.1 coordinate 264,831, forward strand.
AATGAAGAAACCAAATTATCACTCTTTGCAGATGACATGATGGTATACTTAGAGAACCCTAGAGACTCAACTAAAAAACTACTAGAAACAATTCACAACTTTAGCAAAGTGGCAGGATTCAAAATTAATCCACATAAATCATCAGCATTTTTATATATTACCAACAAAGTTCAGCAGCAAGAGATACAAAAAGAAATTCCATTCCAAATAACAGATGATAGGATAAAATATTTGGGAATCTATCTGCCAAGGAAAAGTCAGGAACTATACAAACTAAACTACAAAACACTTTCCACACAAATAAAATCAGACCTAATCAATTGGAAAAACATTAAGTGCTCATGGGTAGGCAGGGTGAATATAATAAAAATGACAATACTACCCAAACTAATCTACTTATTTAGTGCCATACCAATCAAACTCCCAAGAAATTATTTTACAGATCTAGAAAAAATAGTAGCAAAGTTCATTTGGAAGAACAAAAGGTCAAGGATTTCAAGGGGATTAATGAAAAAAAGGCAGATGAAGGTAGCCTTGCTGTACCAGATCTAAAACTGTATTATAAAGCAGCAGTCATCAAAACCATTTGGTACTGGCTAAGAAATAGAGCAGTCGATCAGTGGCACAGGATAGGTTATCAGGACAATCTAGGCAATAACCTTAACAATTTAGTGTTTGATAAACCCAAAGACCCCAACTTTTGGGATAAGTACTCACTATTCGGCAAAAACTGCTGGGAAAATTGGAAACTAGTGTGGAAGAAAGTAGGGCTTGACCCATACCTAACACCAAATACCGAGAGAAGATCTAAATGGGTACAAGAACTAGATATAAAGAGTGATTTTGTAAGCAAGTTAGAGGAACGTAATATAATTTACCTCTCAGACCTCTGGAGATGGAATAAATTTATGCCCAAAGAAGATCTGGAACTCCTAATTGAACACCAGATGGATAATTTTGATTATATTAAGTTAAAAAAGTTTCTGTACAAATAAAACTAATGCAGACAAGATTAGGAGGGAAGCATCAAACTGGGAAATCATCTTTACATTTAATGGTTCTGATAAAGGCCTCATTTCTAAAATATATAGAGAATTGTCTCATATATATAAGAATTCAAGCCACTCTTCAATAGATAAGTGGTCAAGGGATATGAACAGACAATTTTCAGATGATGAAATTAAAACCATCTCTAGTCATATGAAAAGTTGCTCCAAATCACTATTGATCAGAGAAATGCAAATTAGGACAACTCTGAGGTACCTCTACACACCTGTCAGATTGGCTAAAATGACAGGAAAAGATAATGATGAATGTTGGAGGGGATGTGGGAAAAATGGGACACTAATACATTGTTGGTGGAACTGTGAACGGATCCAACCATTCTGGAGAGCAATTTGGAGCTACACTCAAAAAGTTATCAAACTGTGCATACCCTTTGACCCAGCAGTGTTTCTATTGGGCCTATATACCAAAGAGATCTTAGAAGAGGGAAAGGGACCCACATGTGCAAGAATGTTTGTGGCAGCCCTTTTTGTAGTGGCTAGAAACTGGAAACTGAAGGGATGCCCATCAATTGGAGAGTGGCTGAATAAATTATGGTATATGAATGTTATGGAATATTATTGCTCTGTAAGAAACGACCAGAAGGACGATTTCAGAGAGGCCTGGAGAGACTTGCATGAACTGATGCTGAGTGAAATGAGCAGAACCAGGAGATCATTATACACGGAAACAACAATACTATATGACGATCAATTCTGAGGTCCATGGCTCTCTGCAACAAAGAAATGTCTCAAACCAGTTCCAATTGTTCACTGAAGAAAACCATACACACCCAGAGAGAGGGATATGAAATATGGACCACAACGTAACATTTTCATGATCTCTATTGATGTTTGCTTGCATTGTGTTGCCTTTCTCTGGTTTTCTTTTTTTCTTGTAGATAGGATTTTTTGTACACAACTTGTCAACTATTATTACATTAACATGTAGTGGACTTCCTGCCATCTAGGGGAGGGGAGGGGACTGGGGGTAAAAGTTGTAATGGAAAGCTTTGTAAAGATCAGTGCTAGGGAACTACCCATACATATGTTATACAAATAAAAAGCTTTAATAAAAAAAATTTTAAATAAAAAGTACAATATACTCTGATGAATCTGATGGAGAACCCCAACCCAATCCAACAAACTTTTATTATGCACTTGCAAAATAGATTCAAGGCCCTGGGGATATAAAGACAAAGTAAAAGCACCCCTGTCCCCAAGAAGTTTACTAGTTAAACTATATTGAATTTGAGATGCCTGTTGGATTTCCAGCTGCAACTGTCCCACAAGCATTTGGAGATGTAGATATGGAAATGAGGAGAATGACTAGGCCTAGAGTAGGACTTCCTCTCAGTCGGAATAACTGAACTCATGGGACCTAATGAGATTACCACGACAGAAGGTTCTGAGAGAGAAAAAGAAGAAAGTTTTAGGAGACTCATCTCATTTTTCAGGACTCTAGAATGTAGTTTATCTGTTCCAGTGATTTGAAATTTCTTGAAATATCTCTTAACCACTTTCAAACTCACCTTAAATTTCAACTTCTATTCTATTTAGAAAATAATTTTTCCTCTGCATCCTCCACACAGCTGATCTTATTGTTCCTTTTCTAGACCAGTGCTTAAATGTGGTCAACCAAATCAGCAGGAAAAAAAAAAAGTTTCTTTTCTACTAGGCCTAAGACTACTGAGATATTGATTCATTAAAGTCAGTCATCTCCGAGAAAGATGATGAGAAAAGTTTTACAATTAATCCTTCAACAATTCTTCATGGCAAACATCACACTGTGATAGAAGTCAGGATTTGCAAATTATTATTAAAGCCTATAACTTTCAGACATGATGAATCACTTCAATTGTGTACAGGCTATCCAACAGTACCTTGCATATGTCTTTTGAATTGTTCAGTGTTTGTTACCAACCTTTGCTAAGGTATGGGACCCTGCTGAGAGGGAGTACAGAGGCCACCTTCACCTGTGGTGCACAATAAGTTTTCTGCCACGTTGCAGAAACGCCCTTGTTGACCAAGGAGCACTGGTGCATGTCATGGGAATGGGTTGAGCCTGAGGTTCACAGCTAGTTGCTCATGAGCAGGGATGCCTTGACAGGGATTCTCATCTGTGATTCTTGTGGGGAGATTCTGTAATTGCACCAAAGAAACATTACATTCTCTACAATGTTACTTCTTGGAATTGTACTGTTAGTGATTGCTTGGACACTGAAAATTGAAAATCAGAGTGTATTTGTTATTACTCATATATCAATGCTTTCTGTAAAAAGGGAGAAATGGTATCATACTAAGACTGATCCTATGTTCAATATCATAATAGAAAAGAAGGAAACAGACCTTAATCCCATTAGAAAAAAGAAATGTATCATCTGTGTCATATTAGGTATCACTATGTAAATTTCACTTATAGTTTCATCAGTTTCTCTTGCAAAGTCCGTATCTAATGTACAAAACAAGCTAGATATAGAAAAGAACTAGATAGGAATGTCTTAGCAGGTTTTACCCAACAAGCTAAGATAGATAAAACAATTGTATCAGATGATAGAAGTTTTAAGAGAAGCATCATTGGAAATAGGAGTAGAAGTAGAGTTATTGAAGCTCAGGACTCAATTGCAATGTTCCTACAGATATACAAAGATTTATGTAACCCTTTTGCTGTATAATCATACAGGACAAGATTATGATTGGGACAGTATCAAGAGTCATTTGAATGGTGTATTTCTCAATAACACAATTGAAGATGACACAGAAGTTTTATATAAATTAGCATCTGACATAGAGAAAGCTTCTCATAAAAAATTTGAATCCACATAAAATTGTTGAAAAAAAATCAAACAATGGTTTGACAATACCTCCTCATGGTGGTTAAAATTAGAATCATGGATTGCCCTGTGTGTTGTGATGTTGCTATTGCTTTGTTGTTATTCTGTAATATAAGGATGCTTTTATAGATCTTTCTCCACCATCTTTTCAGGAGTTGCAGCTCAAGAAACTTCTTATCTAAAAAAGATAAAAAGGGGGAATTGCTAGGATATGGGACCCTGCTGACAGGGAGTACAGAGGCCACCTTGACCTGTGGTGCACAATAAGTTTTCTGCCACGTTGCAGAAACGCCCTTGTTGTATAAGGAGCACTGGTGCATGGTATGGGAATGGGTAGAGCTTGAGGGTCACAGCTAGTTGCTCGTGAGCAGGGATGCCTTGACAGGGCCTCTCACCTGTGAGCGGGTTGCTGAAGTGGCTGGGTCGGCTCTCCTTGCATTGGCAGGTACCATGCATATGCAATGCCCATAAGCTGCTTCTCTGAATGGTGATTGGGGATTGCCTACTGTTCATGTGCTGATCACGCTTGCAAAACTGTATATCAACAAGGCTGTGTGGCATGATAAACTGGAGCTCTTTTCACACCCTACAAGTTCCCCTGCCTCATTCATCTCGCCTCTGACATCAAAGAACTCATGCAAGGACCGCAACAATTATTATTTAGTTGATTAGTCAATTCTGACTTTTCATGACCCCATTTGGGGTTTTCTTGGCAAATATACTAAAATAGTTTGCCATTTCCTTTTCCAGCTCATTTTAGAGATGAGGAAACTGAAGCAAACAGGGTTAAGTGATTTGCCCAGAGTCACATAGTCTTATTACATACTTACTATTCATACACTCTATATTCCAGTCAAATTGGTACACTTGTTTTCCTACTGACATTTCATCTCTTTTCCCCATGCTTTTGCACATGCAGGTTGTCTTCTAGAATCCCCAGCTTTCTCAAAAGCTCAGCTTACATCACCTCTTAGAGGAAGTCTATCTCATTCTTCCAGATACTAGTGCTTTACCCTCTGGAAAATTACTTTTCTGGAAAATATGTTATTTCTGCCATTAAAATGTTATGTCCTTGAAGGCAGGCACTGACTGGTTCACTTTTGTTCTATTATCTGAAAAAAGTCAAGAATATAGCTGATGCTGAATGACATGAAATGGATTGATGCTCCATTGAATTAATTAAGTGAAATGCCTAATATGACTTAATATAGCTGGAGTACCGGCATATCTTAAAGGAAGAAGCTTCTAAGGAAAAAAATATGGTCTAATTAGTTTTCCTTTTTTTTTAATCAAAAAAGTATAACCCAGATTGATGAAGTCCCTTATTCATAACAACTGGTTCTAAATGACTTTTGGGAATTTCCAGTCCTAAGTTTCAGCTTCAAAAAACAAAGATTTGCCACCATTAAGAATATTCTAAAGAATATGCCACAGATTTTAAACATGATTGCAAAAAATTTCAAAAAAATTTTCATAAATGTTTTGAGCAATGACAACATCCTTGGAATAAGTGTATAGTTTCTCAGGGTAACCATTTTAAAAGAGGCAACATGTATTTCAATGTATGAATTCTAGTAGTTTTATTTTAAAACATTAGTAATAGTTTATACTCATTCTTTATATTACCTTATAATTATGTATCTCCTAAGCTTCTTGACTAAATATTCTTCAATTAATCAAAAAGGGAAAAAAAGACCTTTTTGCTTGTTTATCCTTGAGAAAACCCCATAATCACTTTCCATAAAATATATATTCTTCCTTTGCCTGCCACTCATTGACTTATTCTTTACCCACATCCAATGTGAATATTTGCTATTCAGTCATTTATTTGTTTATTCCATTGACTGTGTTTTATTCATCCCTTTTGAGGCATTTGTATTAGGCTGTAAGCTCCTTGAAGAGTGAGAAATACCAGGTCCAAGCAATTCTTTACATTATTTGATACTAATATGTTCCTGCATGCAAATAGATGTATAACAAATGCTTTTCAGTCATAATGCTTATATGAAATTGGAAGTTTGAAATAAGAATTATAGATAGTACATATATGAGTATAGTAGAATATGGAAGTAACTCCTCTACATGCATAAGAGATCACATTCCTTCCATCTCACCTACTCCACATAATTCCTCCCTCTATCATCCCTACTTTCTCCCTTATCTTCAATCCTTCCTAGTCTATTGTCTGCTTCCCTGCTGCCTATAAACATGCCTATATCTGTCTCATCTTCAAAAAACCTCAAGTGATTTATTCCTTCTCCATAACTATTGAGCTTTACTGGCTAAATTTCTTAAAGAAGGCTTCCTACAATGAGTGCCTTTACTTCTTTTTCTCTTACTCCTTAATTCTTTTTAGTCTAGCTTTTAATCTCATCATTCAATTGAAATTGGTCTCTCCAAGGTTAAAGATGATCTCCTAAATACCAAATCTAATGTCCTTTCCTCAGTTCTTATTCTTCTTGATAGCTCTGTAGTCTCTGATATTGTGACCACTCTCTTCTGCATTTTTCTCTCTAGATTTTTTAGACACTGATTTCTCTTGGTTCTATGCCTATAAGTCTTTCTCTTGTGCTAGACCTTTTCCAGATCATATCCAGAATTGTGGTTGTCCTCCAAGACAATGTCCTTGGTCCTCTTTTTTTTCCTCTTTATATATTATTTTACTTTATCTTACCAGTTCCATTGTTTCAGCTCCTACTTTTATGAAGATGACTACTTGTCCAATCCTATCTTCTCAGGTCCTCTAGTTTCACATATGCAACTGCCTATTAGACTTCTTAAACCAGATATCTCATAGATACCTTACACTCAAAGTGTCAAAACAGTACTCATTTATCTTAATTTTTCCCAATTCCTCTATTTTTCCTAACCTCCCTGCTACTGTCAAGGGCATCCCATCAGGGAGCTTTCAACCTGTCATCCTCAACACCTTATTCTCTCTCAGTCCTATATCCAATTTATTGCCAGTTCCTGTCAATTCAATCTTTCCAACATCTCTCACAAACAGCTCTTTCTCTACTCTGATCCTATTAAAAACCTAAGGGACAATCACATCATCTCATCTTAGACCATTGCAATAATTTGCTAGTTAGTTGTCACAATGTTGTTCCTCTTACAATATATCCTACATTCATCAACCAAAGGGAGCTTTCTAAAAAGTGCTGGTTTGACCATATCACCCCCAGTCAATAAACTCCAGTGGTTTTATCACCAAGATCAAATATAAAATTGCTTTTTGGCTTTTTAAAGTCCTTCATAACTTGGCTCCTTTCTATTCTCTTTTTAGACTTTAGTCCTCTCAACATACTTAGTAATACAATGATATACAACTTGCAGTCCCTCTCAATTTACTGATCCTATCTCTTTTCACTAGCTGTTTCCCATGCTTGAAATGGTCTTTCTTCTTACCAAAACTTTCTGACTTCCTTCAGAAATCAGCTTAAATCCAAACTTTTTAAAGAGACTTTTCACCTACCCCTGCCCCATATTCTCCATCTGAGATTACCTCCTATTTATCCTGTATATATTTTACATAGTTTCTTGCAACTTTGTTTCCTTCATTAGAATGTGAGCTCCTGGAGATCAGAGACTGTTTGTTTTTAATTTCTTTCTTGCATCTTTAGCACTTAGTACATGACTAACAGAAGACAAATCCTTAATTATTTTCATCTTACTAGAATCAACAAAATTTGGCCAGTTATCTGGTTATAGGGGAATGAAGGAGAATGAATAGTTGAGAATGACTTACTCTGATAAATGGGCCAAAGAATGTGCCCTCAAAAAGATATAGAAGTTAAATGGAGGTGTGGATTAGGGGAAAAGTTAACTTATTTAGGACTTATTTACTGAATTTGATAAGAGTTTGATATCAATGAAGATGTCCAACAGTCAGCTAGAGAAGTGGCTTGAAGCTAAGGAGAAAGACAAGGGCTAAATATGGAGAACTGGGAGTCACCTACATAGTCAAATCCATGAAAGTTGATGAACTCACTGAGAGACTAGAGAGAGAAGCTAAGAGAGTCAAGGACAAAGTCTTGAGGAACAGCTAGGCACAAAGTACAGGATGGAGACTGTGATGATCCTGAAAAGAAAACTGAAGAATTTAACTACAAAAGGATAATATCAAGAAAATCTAAGGAGAAGAGAGTACCTAGTAGGAGGGTATGACCAACAATGTCAAATGCTACAGAAATTCAGGATGAGGACTGAGAAAAGGCTACTGGATTTATCAATAAAGAAAATCTACTAAACTCAGAAAGAGCAGTTTCAGTCTAGTGGTAGTGATGGAAGCCAGATTTTAACAGACTGAAAAATGAGTGGAAGGTGAGAAAGTGGAGGCAACAAGTGTTGACAGCTTTCTCAAGTAATTTGGCTGTGTGAGAGAGAAATATAGGATGATATAGCTCTCTATATAGAGTTTGCCTCATATTTCACTGTAAAAATTAAGGCCATCTATTGTGAATTTCCTTTTCTCTCCTCTAACTACATACTTCAGATCATCTCAGCATCAATCTGTTATCTTCTCTTTTCTAGTCTTAGTTCACAAGGTGACCTTTTTTCCTTGTCAATATTAACCTGTTTACTTGTGCCCTAGACCCAAGGGCACCTAAACCAATCACCCATTTCTATTTCAATTTAACACCACTGCTTGCCTAGTTTAGAAGCTTGATTCTTAGAGTATCTCCTCTTGCTCATATTCTCAATCATTTCTTATTCATTAGCTCCTTCCCTGTTGCCTTGAAACATATCTTTCATGTCAAATAGTAGCTAAGCAGTATAATGTCTATAGTTCTGCTCTTGAAATGAGGAAGAAAAGAGTTAAAATCCCACCTCACTCACATTTTATGTGATGCTGGGCAAGTCATTTAATCTAAACTTCAGTTTCCTTAGCAGTAAAAGTAGAATAATAGAATCTACCTCCCAGAATTATAAGGATCAAATAAAATAAAATATGGTCAACATTTTTCAAGCCTAAAAGTACTCTATGAATGCTAGTGACAATGACAGATTTATTTTTAAGAATTTTTTTAACCTTCACGTTCCCCTACCATCCCTTGAAGCTATCTTCCCATATCCACTCAGTGACTCCAAGAGTGCCTAGTCATTTTAGTCATCTTGCCAACTGTCTCCTTTCCTCCTAATCTATTCAGTTTTTGGACTTGTCCTAGGCCAAAGGTTAAGAGATTGCTGACTGAACCATATGGTAAACCTTACTACAACCCTTTATAATTAGCCTGCTGTCTGTTGCCTATAATAACAAAGAATGAACCTAAATCCTCCTCCATGTCAGAGTCCTTCAAATATTCAATCTCTGCCTAAATTTTCTCTAAACTGAATCCCTCAAGTCCTTCAATTGCTACCTAAATAACATAGTTTTAGGGCTTGCTATCATTTCAATGACTTTCTCCTGGATAAAATCCAGGTAATAAAAAGTATGACACTCAGAACTGAGAATCATATTTCACATGTAATTTGGCCAGTACAATAGCAATATTTCTTTTAAAAACAGACTGAGATTGCATCAGTTTTGGGGGCAGCTCGAACTTGTTGGTAGCAGTAACTTATCCTGTTGTGGCAATTAACTATATCACTAACAAATCTAAAAGCCAATCCAACACTATATTGCTGCCAATCTATTACCAATAAATATTTATTAACTGTGTTCTTTGTACAAGACAAGCTCTAGGTTCTGGCCATAATCCTGATATTCAAATCAATAAACCCAAGAAAAACTTAGCATCTGCAAGGAATTGAGAAAACAGAGACCAAAAAGAATTTTTTTAAAAAATTGAAAAAAAAAATCCCTGCCTTCACAGATCTTACATTCTCCTATGAAAGCAAATAGATAACACAAATAAACAAATACAAGGTTAACTTGAGAAAGGCTAGAGGAATAAAACCTTGGATAATTAGAGAAGGCTTCTCAAAGAAGTAGCACTTAAGCTGAATCTTACATAAAGATAAAGACTCTGATAGCCAGGGAATGGTCCAAAGTGTCAAAAACTTCAGAAAAATCAAGGAAGAAAAAGCCTAAGAAATAGCCACTGGATTTGGCAGGTAAAGATCTAATAGAATTATTAACATAAAGCTAGAAGATACCTCAGGCTCATCTAGTTTACTTCCTTATTTCACAGACACTGAAATTAGGGCCCAGAGAGTTACCCAACATCCCAAAGAGGTTAAGTAGCAGGATGAGAATGGCAACCCAAGCCGTCTAATGTCAGTTCACTTCACTGTACCACATTGCCTTTCATACTGATAATATTTGGGACAGCAGTTTTAGTCTAAGAGTGAGAGGGTCAGAAGCTAAACTGTGATATGTGAGGAAGAGGAGACAGGCATGTTGATCATTCTCTGAGTCTGATAGTGAGAGGAAGGAAAGTTATGGGATAACTTGGACCTTGAATCAAGTAAAACATTTTAAAGAGAAGAAACAACTGGGGACATCTGTAGGCAGATAGGAAAGAATAAGTAGAGAGAAAGAGTCTGAAGTTGAAAAAATGAGGAAAAAAATGAATAAAGAGCAAGCTCTAAGGGATGAGAGACTTCACATGAGCCACCTTTCTTAGAGGTGGAACAAAGGAGGAAAGAACAGGTGAAAAATATAGAGTTTGGGAAGGCGTAGTGAGGGAGTTCAGGAAAGTTATCCCAAATTGATCAGTAAAGGAAGTGAGGTCATGTTCTGAAAAAGAGGAATATGAAGAAGGGGCGGAAGAAGAGAGCTTTAAAAAAAAAGGTTTGGAATTGATGCTGTGGAAAAACATATTAAAGAATCAATTTAGGGAAGACTAAAAGGATTGTCATATAGCAATGAGGGCCTAGTTGAGATTGAATAATAAGAATCAGTAGTGATCTTATTCAATATTACTGCTGAGAAACCCAAGAGTAAAAATAAAGAAGGCATATTGGTAGAACAAGAATGGCTGAATGACAAAGGGTAAGAAATTATTGGGTATTAAACTATATAAAGCTAAACTGGTTATTTCTATAGTCAAGATTGTAAAGAAAAGAAAATGAGGTCAGAAATGGTTAGTTTAGCAGCAGAATCAGGAGAGAGTATGATAACTGGGGGGTTCTATACACAAAAAAAAAACTGGAAGAAGCATAAAGAAGTGCTTGCTTTTTCAATAGGAGGGGGAGATAATTTAGAACTCACATTTTGAAAATGAATTTTTAAAAATAAACATTTAAAATAGGGAAAAGGAGTATGAAGAAATGGAAACATAGGAGATCATTATGAACAAAGAGGAGAATCTCAGAGATCAAGATAAAATAAATGACAGTGAGATCTAAGGAACAAATGACTAAAAATAGAATTAAAGATATAGAAAATAGAAGTGGAAGAAATTAAGGAATTAGGATGAGAAGAGTCATCAAGAGATATAAAAGTTTCCAAGGAACTCTTTCAGCATGGAATAATAGTACCCAGGTACTAAAAGGAAAAATTTGAAAGGGATAGAAGAAAGCAAGGAGTTTTACATTTATTCTCCTGGCACAACAACTTGGGTCCTAACTAACTCTTTAGTACCTGGGTACTAAACAGACTCTTCAAGATGTATTTTGGAAAAAAAAATCCCTGTTTCAAAGAACACGAGATGAAAAGTTTCTGAAGATTTAGGTTCAGAGGCAAGTAAACAGAACCAAGAGAATAATATACACAAGCACCATAATAATTAAAGGAAAACAACAATGCATGACATCATATTCAAATCAACAGTGCATGACCAATAATTACACCAGAAGACATAAATCATATTTCCTTTTCCTCAGTATGGAGGTGGTGAATTATGAGAATGGAATGAGGCATTCAATGTTGAACCAGGTAAATGTGTTGCTTTGTTTTCACTGAACATGCTTCTTTGTTACATGGGTATGTTTTTAAGGGGAAGGGTCATCAGGAAGTGTTGTTGAGATGAAAAAGAGAGACAACAATAAAAACAATTGAAGAGACCTGGGGTGATCTAAGACTACTACTGTGCATGAGAAATTAAAGCCATCTATAATCATGAAAAAATGCTCTAAATCACTACTGACTAGAGAAATGCAAATTAAAATAACTCTGAGGCACGATCTCACACCTCTCAGATTGACTAAGATGACAGGTAAAGATAATGATAAATGTTGGAGGGGATGTGGGAAAACTGGGGCACTAATGCATTATTGGTAGAATTGTGAAATGCTCCAACCATTCTGGAGAACAATTTGGAACTGTGCCTGAAGGGCTATCAAACTATGCATACCTTTTGATCCAACACTACTGGGTCTGTATCCCAAGGAAATCATAAAGGGGGGAAAAGGACCCACATGTGCAAATATGTTTCTAGCAGCTCTTTTTGTGGTGGCAAAGAATTGGAAAATGAGTAGTAGATGCCTAACAACTGGGGAATGGCTGAATAAGTTATGGTATGTGAAGGTAATAGAATATTATTGTTCTGTAAAAACTGATGAATGAGCTGATTTTGGAAAGGCTTGGAAAGATTTACACTAACTAATGCTTAGCAAAACAAGCAGAACCAGGAATATATTGTATACAGTAACAGCAAGATTGTGCAATGATCAACTATGAAAGACTTGGTTCTTCTCAGTGGTTCAGGGATCTAAGGCAATCCCAATAAACTTTTGGATAGAAAATGCCATCACCATCCACAGAGAAAATTATGGAGACCAAATGTAATAAATCAACACATGCTGTGTTTACTTTTTTTTTCCCCTTTTTCTTCTGTTCTTTTTTTTCTCTTGTGGTTTTTTCCCTTTTGTTCTGATTTTTCTCTCCCAATGTGATTTATAGAGAAATATTTATATTAAAAAAAAAAGAAATGATGAACAGGTTGGTTTTAGGGGAGAAAAAAATGTAAAGATTTGCATGAAATAATGATGTTATACACCTCCAGAGAAAGAATTCAAAAATAGAAGTATGCCCAATATGGTTTTATATATACACACACACACACACACACACCCCTAGTGTAGGGTGGAGAGGAAGGGAGGGAGGTAGTTTGGAATTTAAAATGTAACCAAAAAAATATATATTAAAAAAAATAGAGATCTAAGATGGAAGGAAGTTGGCTAATGTAGGAATGATCAAGATTTCAAAGTACACAATAAAAATGGATGGCAGAAGATTGAAGGACTTAAGAGAGCAGAGCAGACCAAGATGAGAATGGAAGTTTGGGAAATGGGAGATTTTTATCCCAACAGCCCAAGTACCACAAGAATTAGGAGAGAATGAGGTAGGAGTTTTTTAGCCACAAACTGTTGGGGAGGGGGGAAGACCATATTATGAATCCCTACTTTCCAGGATTTGATAATAAAGGGGGGCCCTGGCACAGTCATTTGGTCTCAAAATACTAAGGAGATGGGGATGTAGGTGGCAGGTTTTTCAGTATAAATACCTGATGAATGGATTTCAAATGTATAGCATGAGCTCTGGAAACTCTTCCCAAGACAAGCATCAATAGGACACATTCAGATATTTCCCTTGGTATTCTCTCTACCCCCAAACACACAGAATACAATGTATTATGCTCTAAGTCTAATGAAGAGGCTTTGGTCCAAGCCACATGGATCCCAGTGGCATAAGACCTATTCTTAAAACCAATTTGCCCAAGAAGAGGAGAGACATTTAGCTTTGGTAATTTGCCTAAAAGGACTTGAGACTTGTTAATAGTCTCAGCCCTTTAGTAAGTTCACTGCTATGAAATTTCATCTTTTACTTACAAGGGAGTATTAGATATGAATTCTTTAATATATCTAGTGCTAATGCTTAATTCTAAATAACTTCTTTTCATTACTCACTTGTAATAGAGTACTCATTAACTAAAAGCCTGATTACTAATTAACTAAAAGAGAACTGAGTCAAAATTATAATACAAGCCATTGCCCAATTGATAAGTAGTTAAAAGTTACAAACAAGCAGTTTTCAAATAAATCAAAACTACATATAGCTATAAGAAAAAAATGTTCTAAATCACCATTGATTAAAGCAATGCAAATACTTCAAACCAATCAGATTGTTTAATATGACAAAAAAGGAACATTACAAATATGGGAGGGGATGTGGGAAATTGGGACACTGTTGGTAGAGTTTTAAACTGATCACTAAGCCATTATGAAGAACAATTTGAAATTGCCCAAAGGGGTACAACTTTTGTTATTTTTGTTTTTTTTAACATAAGGGAATATTTTGTAATTCAGAATCACTACAACAAAGAACATACTTTCTTTGGAAAGATAATATAAATATATTTGAAAGGATTATTTTCCACATTAAACAGGTATTACACAATAGTGGTAGTTAATATTTTCCTGCTTTTTATTTTTTTTTAATTTTCACTAATATTTTATTTTCCAAATACAAGTAAAAATAGTTTTTAACATTTGCTATTGTAAGACTTTGTGTTCCTAATGCCTAAAGGGCTATCAAACTGTACATACCATTTGATCCAACAGTGTCTCTACTAGGTCTATATCCCAAAGAGATTATAAAAAAAAAATGGAAAAGGACCCATATATGAAAAAATGTTTGCAGTAGCCCTTTGTAGTGGCAAAGAACTGGAAACTGAGTGGATGTTCATCAGTTGGGGAATGCCTAAATAAGTTGCAGTATATGAATGTAATGGAATATTATTGTTCTATAAGAAATAATCAGTTGAATGATTTTAGAAAGGCCTGGAGAGACTTACATGAACTGATGCTAAGTTAAGTGAGTAGAACCAAGAGAACATTGTACACAGCAACCACAAGATTATGCAATGATCAAATGTGATGGACTTGGCTCTTTTCAACAATGAGGTGACTCAGGTCAATTACAATAAACTTGGGATGGAGAGAGCCATGTGCATCCAGAGAGAGGACTATGGGAGGGACTGAATGTGGATCACAACACAGTATTTTCACTTTTTTTTTTTTGGTTATTATTGTTTGCTTGTTTTTCTTCTCATTTTTCCCCTTTGTGATCTTATTTTTCTTGTACAACACGATAAATGTGGAAATATGTTCAAAAGAATTTCTCATGTCTAACCTATATTGGATTACTTGCAGTCTAGAGGAGGAATAAGATGGGTGAAAGGAAGAAAAATATCAATACAGATTTCTGCAAGGATGAATGTTGAAAATTATCTTCACATATATTTTGAAAAATAAAAAACTATTATTTAAAAAAAAAAGTCTGTTCTAAATTTTTCTCCTTCCCTCCTTTATCTCCCCCCCTCCCCAAAACAGCAAGTAATCTGATACAGATTAAATGTCCATAAATAACTTTTGATACAATAATCCACCATTAGGTTTGTATCACAAAAAGATTTTTTTTTAAAGGAAAAGGACTTAAATGTACAAAAATGTTTATAGCAACTCTTTTTGTGGTGGCAAAAAATTGGAAAGCAAGGGGATGCCCATCAATTGGGAAATGGCTGAACAAACTGCTGTATATGATTGTGATGTGATACTATTGTGCTATAAGAAATGATGAGCAGGATGCTTTCAGAAAAACTGGAAAGACTTACATGAACTGATAAAAACTGACATGAGCAGAACCAGAAGGGTACACAGAAATAGCAATACTGTTCAATAATCAAGCTGTGAATGACCTAGGATTATTTTCAGTAGTATAATGGTATAAGATAATTCTGAGAAACTTATAATGGAAAAATTCTGTCTACCTCCAGAGAAACTCACATCGAAACACCACACACCCACCTACACACACATATTCAGAACCCCAGCACATTCCCCAAATATTCTGTCCAAATACGTAATGGCCCCTCATAGACCAAACACTCCTACTACCTTTCTAACACCCATGCTAAATACCTCCCCAACAAAAATATTCCTGATACCCAATACATACCCCCAAAGCTGTGAATGACACTTTCCCAAGAGACATACTCCCCAAACATACCCCCAACATACCCCTTCAATAACCCTCCCCCTTTTACTCAGGAAAGGTGTGGGATGTGTGTGTTTGTGTGTTCGTGCGTGTGTGCTTAGTTTTGTACCTCCAAAGATGGATGAAAGCAAACTGAAGTATACTTTTTCTTTACTTTCTTTCTTTTTTGCTTTTTTTGGTGTTTCCTTTCACAACATGACTAACATGGATATGTTTTGCATGATTGCAAATATGTAACCTATATCAAGTTGCTTGCCTTCGAAATAAGGAGGAAGGGGAAAGAGGAAGGAGAGAATTTGGAACTCTAAATTTATAAAACAAATGTTAAAAAATGTCTTTTCATGGAATTGGAAAAAAATAAAATATTGAAATTAGAATCCTCATCAACTCAGAGATGCCCCTGACTTCTCATCCCCAAATGCCTTAGGAAGTGAAAGTACTCACCAAGGGCTAGTGGAATAAACAACAGTTTTATATATTATATTTTAGAATATATGCTTTCTACTTTATCGTCAGAAAGTAGGAACTTTCTGAAGGCCTCAAATCCTTGGTATTACATAATAGTAACCCCTTAGATATTACAAACTTAAATGAAACCTTCCTAAATGTCCCCCAGCCTAATAGGGATTTTTAACCTTTTTTGAATCAACCCTCTGGCAGTTTGGTGAAGCCCATGGATTCTTTCTCAGAATAAAGCTTTAATATGCACAAAATAAAATATATAGGTTTTCGCAGGAAAACCTTGAATTGAAATCTTGTATTGAAATAGTTATAAAAACATTTTTCAAGTTCACAGACCACAGGTTAAAAAATATTTTGAAGGTGGGGGGAAGGGTTGAAGGGGTATGTTGGGAGTATGTTTAGGAAGTGTGTTCTCTTGGAGTAGTGTAGTTTACAGCCTTGGGGGTGTATCAGGAATGCTTTTGTATGTTTTAGAAAGGTAGTAGGGGTGTCTGGGTCTGTGTGAGGGGGAATTAAGGGTGGAAGTATTTGGACAGAAATGGGTGTTTGGAAAGTGTACTGGGATGTCAGTACTTGAGTGGGTGTTTGAGTGTATGTG
Organism: Myrmecobius fasciatus; assembly: GCA_023553655.1. Classification (NCBI taxonomy): domain Eukaryota; kingdom Metazoa; phylum Chordata; class Mammalia; order Dasyuromorphia; family Myrmecobiidae; genus Myrmecobius; species Myrmecobius fasciatus. Next base: position 281,652 of record JAJPUD010001134.1, read on the forward strand.
GGGCCTTTTGAGGGTGTCTTTAGGCCTTTTTGATGTGTTTGGAGGGTGTCTCCAGTTTCTGAGAGTATACTGTGTTTGGGTGTGTTTTGGAAAAGTCTATGTGTGTGTGTTTGGGTTTGTACATTTGGAGTGAAAGTATTTAGGCAGCATTCATGTACTTGGGGATGTCTTGGGGTTTTGAGGGCAGTGTTTGGAGGGGTGCATAAAGATTTTAAGGGGAAATATTTAGGCAGTGCTGGGTATTTTGGGGCAGTGTATTGGGCTTTCAGAATGTAGGTGGGGCAGTGGGTGTCTGGGAGTGTGTATGTGTGCTGTATTTTGGGGTGTGCTCCTGTGTGCGTGTCTGTGTCTGGGTGGGTGTAGGAGTGTTGGGTCGTGCTCCCTCCGCCGCTTACCTCTTTTGTCCAGTAGCCACATGAAAGCGAAGCAAGGTAGGAAGCCGATGGGCCCCCAGAGCACTAGCAGCGCTATGTCCCAGCTGGAGAAGCCGTAGGCCCGGCGGGCCGAGTTCTGAATGGGGCCCCAGGTGTTCCACACCAGGCCCTGCAGGAAGGCCAGCAGCGAGAAGAGCAACAGTACCAGCCAGCGACGCCCGTACACGCGCCCGGGCCCGGCCAAGACCTGCGCCGGCACCGGAGGCATTACCGGCGCCGCCGCTCCGCGCTCTGCTGTCGGCGCCCGGCTCCTCCCGGTCGCCCC
>JAJPUD010001134.1:282750-392198 GCA_023553655.1 Myrmecobius fasciatus
CCGCGCTCTGCTGTCGGCGCCCGGCTCCTCCCGGTCGCCCCAGCGCCCGCCCCGGGCCCGGGCCTCAGCAGCGGCCGCCGCTCCTCCTCCTCCTCCCTTGCGACGCTCCAGCTGGAGCCCATGGTCACGTTGGGCTGGCTGCCCGACCTCGAAGCCGGGTGCCCCTTGCCCTGTCCTGCCCTCCTCACACGGGCGGCCGGGTCAAAGGCTGCTGAGCTCCTGTCCTCCTCCCTGCTTCGCTCCCAAGCAGAGGATCCTGGCTTCTGGAGTCCTGCTACAGCGCCTGCGCAGCGCAAACCGGCCCGGGTGCGGGAGCCTGGGCCAGGGGAGGGAGGAGCAGCGCTCGCGGAGCCCGCACTCTAGAGTCTGCCGGCCGGCCGGGAAGCTCCTCCAAGTCACTTGCGGGCTGGACAACCGGCTCTCTGGGCCACGGTTGGAGGAAGTGCCTGGGCGTGCGTCATGTGTTTCCTTAACATCTCAACCTACTGGCACTGAGTTGTTTGTAACTTCATGGAATCACGGGACTGAAAGGGACATTAGGTCATCTAGGATCAGGAATCATCGGACAGAGAGACTAGGTTCATCTTTCATCTCTTCACTCCCTCTAATCAAAGTTGAGGAACCTGAGCTCCCGAGAAGGAACACTAGCCGGCAGCAGAACTGGGACTGGAACCTAGACTCCTCCCGAATCTCAGTCCACTTATGTTGGTGCTTGCTTTATTGGATTTATATATCCTAAAAGGCTGCAGTCAAGTCAACATTTATTAAGCATTTAATTTAAAAAAAAATGGTTAAGTCAGGCAATGCAAACAAAAAGACAGTCCTGGCCCTAACTAGAGAAGACAAAGCATGGAAGGAAGCTAAAAAGGTGGAGGAGGGTTGAGAGACGGGAGAGATATAAAAAATAAAGACCAAAAAACTACAAAAATAATTTTACATAAAAATATTCCGTTCCTTTTCGTTATTTTTTTTCTTCCCCCTCAAAATGAAATTATCTTTTCCTTTTTTGAGTTTCTGTAGTATTTAGCTGTCCGTAACGTTTAACCACTTATCATAACTTTATTTTTTTAACATATTTTAAATATATATCCTTGTGTCCATCGAGATTATAAATTCCTCGGACAAGAAGCATTTTTTCCTTTGTATTCGAAGCAATCGGTATCTATTGAATGACTTGACTAAAGGATGCTTTGGATAAAGTTAATTGGTAAACTGGAAATTATGGGTAACTCAGTTCACTAGTTTGGACATGCAAACTCAGACCTGAGGCCAGTTCAAAGGTCATTCAAGCCCAGTGATCTGACCTGTCAGGAAAGCCAAATGAGTCACACTACAAATCGAGCAGCACAGCTTGTCTGAACTTCGCGTTCCCAGGCCCGCATTTAAACCAGTGGGGACACGACATGCAGTGATCTGCGGCAGGAGACAAAGTGAGGCCAGTATCCATGGGGTGCGGGAGCCTCAGACAGACTACATGGCCGCTTTCTTTCCTTCTGGCCTTCCCCAAAACACAAGTATGAGCGTTCTTGAATGGAGCCAAAACTAGAAATGGAAAGGGAACAGAAAATGGGAAGTTTGAAACAAAGCGAGAGTCCATCAGCAGCATTACAACCTAAAGAGGAAGGAAAGTCCAACACTTCTGGAAAAAGGAACACAAACAAAACCCACGTGTTCTGGGATCCTTCTCCAGGGAAGAAAAACAAACAACCCCACGTGGTCCAGACTCTATACTCTGCCGGCTGGGCGGGGCCATAGCTCACTAGCACGATATCGAGCCGGTGGAGACTTAGGGATGTATCACGTGATCGGCGCTGAGCGTTTGGTCGTTTCCGGAGCATCTTGGGTAACGATCTCCTGGGGGCTCTACTCCTAATCCTTCCCAGGGATGCCTGAGCAGCTTGGCTGAGGAGTGGCCATGACTACCGTGGAGGGAATGGGTCGGGTCAGGGACGGTGACAGAGGGGAAAAAAGTAAGTACGAGGCTAGGATCCTAAGAAATGGAGAGGGGGAAGGGTTAAGGAGAGAGAATCAGCCTGATCTCGGTCCTCGGACTCCTACCCCGGAGTGCGGGGCAGGCCTTTCGGCTTCCACTGTGAATGTTGGGTGAACGCGCTGTAGACCGGATATTCCTGACTAGGTGGCGGATGAGAATTTGTGTTTTCCGTAATGTCGCTGATTTTTCATTTAATGAGAGAGTCCTCTCTCTCCTGTAGTAGTAGTAGTGTGTGTGTGTGTGTGTGTGTGTGTGTGTGTAACTTTATATTGCACAGAGCAAGCCTAAAGATATTTTAAAGAAAAACTAGCAGTTTAATTACTTTCAGAATGAGGAATACAATGTTCAAGCTGGAAGTTCTTCTGGGCAAGGGACTTCTTCCTGCTGCAGGAAAGATCGGGATTTTATAGACAAATCACAAATGTGAAGGTGCGATCATTTTTAGGGCCTGAATGCTTGCCTATTCAGTATGGGTCTTCTCCATCCTGTGGGAAGAGTTCATAAGCAATTGTTTCAAATCACGGGGTTGTTGCTTGGTGGGGGGGACAGGAGTGGAATAATGTGCAGGGACCAGGTTCTGTAATCTTTAATTCACTTCCCTTGATGTACACAGGAGTTCTTTATCAAGAACTGATTGGGTGACTCCCAAGCCAAAAGAGGTAGTTTTGAGAAATTTCAATTATTAGTATTTTCATTTACACATATCACCTTACTAATTACTAAAGTTATATTTTTTTTCCCATTGCCTCCTCTTGGATCAAAACATTAGAACAGCCCTGAAGATGGACAAAGAGCATTCATTTGAGGCATGACTTTGATTTTATGTAAAAATAGGTGAGTGCCAAGATAGCTGGCAAGGCAAATAAAAAAGAGAAACATCAAACCAGGGAAAACAGAACAGAAAATGCTGCCAGTTTTCAGGCCACTAGGAGAGTAGATCAAAAGAAGGAAAGGGGGAGATAATTCTTTAGAATGATCTGATCCCTACTCCATAAATCTTCAGCTTGCTTGTTTAGAGCACTATGGTCTTCCTCTAAGAGGATTGGTTGACATAGAAACACCATTCCTCCCCAATGACAGTGCAGCTTTTCTCCCCCCTCTTGGCCTTTAGGGTATCCAGAACTCTATGATTTTGCATCATCTTGGGGTCTTGGGAACAGCTGTCTATCTTTGGACCCAATTTGATCTTCAAGGTCAGGTCACTTGTAGATTCCCTAACAAGTAAGCAGTAATCCCCTTTTAAGATGTGACAGGTTCATTCAGGACTTCACTCCCAGAGTTTGACTGCAGTAGGGGTGGTGAGCAGGACTTCAAAGGTACTTTTCCACTGTGGCTTCAAGGAGGGGTTTTGGAAATGGTGTTTCCAGTAAACCTAGTCACCAGGTTGAATTAGGGCCTGAGCATCACTTTGCAGTCCTTAAAAGAATGGGCCTGCTGACACTTGTACTGAATGGGCATCAGATAATAATGAAGCTTTATGCATTCCTGTGGTGGTGGTAATGCCATAAACAGCAATCATATCTCCTTCCTTATTTCTGAGGCAGGATCCATCAGTATACCAGTTAAAAGTTTAAGGAGTTTCTTCAGGTCCTTGCAGGAGAAAGTAAAACATCCAGATAAATTACACAGTAATGATCTAAAAACTCATTCTCACTTTCCACCTCAGAAATATGACAGAATTGTACTTACACATTTGATGGTCAGGTTAGACTTGAATAACAGTCACTTTCAAGTTGTCTAGTCTGTTAGAGGACAAATGCAGAATATGCTTTGAATTCAAGAGTGTTTCAACTGCATGGGGAACATGTATTGTTAAGGGAGAATGAAGACAAATGCCCTCAGTAGCAGAGACAAGGATTGCTGTGCCATTACTGCCTGAAGATAGTCTGGTGGCCTGTAGCAACATTGTCTAAAGTGTTCATCATGTTTCTGTTACAGCACATCAACTGCATTCCCTCCCTTAGGAAGAGAACTGTTGGGGAGGCCTAAAATCAGTGGCTATTGGAGGTCAGATTTCAAAGAATCAAAGGAATTTTGATGGCAATATGGTTGGTCATTGCTTTAATTAGAATTCTAATGTCTTTCAAAAATGTTTTTCTCTATCATGTTGCTGTCATAAATTATTCTAGCTCTGTAAATTTCACTCTGAACTAATAATAGAGTGAAGAGTATAAGATCATGTACTTTAGCAGTTCTCTTAATTTTTTGCTCTTAGGATCTCTTTATACTCTTAAAAAAATTATTGAGGACCACCAAAAAGCATATGTCATGTCTATATTTACAATATTAAACAGTCTTAATATTTTTAAGTAGTTTTGACTTCTCAGATTCCCCTTAAAGAGTTTCAAAGACTCTTAAGGAGTCCCCATTCCACATTCTGACAATCAAATGATCTGGTCCATTTTCTTCACAGGATATGTATAATATAAATACTAGAATAGGAATAAAGAGCTATAATCTTAGTTCTACAATTGAAGGAAGTTACCCAAATTACTTATCCTCTGAACCTGTTTCCTGACATATCTTATGGGAATTAATAATAACCTGCCTTAAACAAACCTTTGATATGAGAATTTTAAAAAGATAAAATGTTAGCCCTTTGAAAAGCTAAAAATGCTATACTGCTATAAGATGATGGTTTTTAATATATAGCTACATCTCCATAAATTCTATAGCTTAGTACCTATAACTAATAGGCATCAGGGAAGCAATTGTAATATTATAGGAAAGGAAGCTATTCCAACTGGAAAGACCTCTAGAAGAAACAAATAGAATTAATCTCAAGTAAATTGGCAAGTAGCAAGACTATAACTGATTGGATATGTGAGGTGAAGGAGAATGAGGAGCTGAGAGCAGTTCTAAAGTTATGAACCTGGGAGATTGGTGAAATGGTGAGGTTTTCTTTTCTTTTTTTGGTATGTTTTATAAATTTTTAATATAATAAAAGGAAGGATTTGTCAAAATCATATGGAACTGTCTCCAGAATAAAACTATATCTAATAGAAAGAACGTTTGTAATAAAAGGTGGTGCCTTTTTTATAACAAGGTTCCATTTTTGTTTTGGTTTGTTTCAAAAAATTATTTGCTTATAGCAGTCACTTTTATTCCTAATTATGAATTAAACCTTTTTTTCACAAAATAATTTGATGATTTAGAATTTACAGTAAGAAAACTTCACACTATTTAAAAACTGATAGATGTGGGAACAAGTTAAAGTGGTTCTCAGACTTTTTTTTAATAGCTTTTTATTTTTCCAAATACATGCAAAGATAGTTTTCAACATTCATCCTTGCAAAACCTCATGTCCCAAATTTTTCTCTCTCCCATAGACAGCAAGCAATCCAATATAGATTAAACATGTTCATTTCCTCTGAACATATTACAATGTTTGTCATGCTGCAAAAGAAAAATCAGATCAAAAGATGAAAAAAAAATCAACAAAGTTGAAAATACTTTGTTGTGATCTGCATTCAATCTCCCTAGTCCTCTCTGGATTCAGATGGCTTTCTCCATCACAAGTCTATTGGAAATTGCTTTGAATCACCTCATTGCTGAAAAGAGCCAAGTCCATCATAGTTGATTATCACATAATCTTGTTGTTGTGTACAATGTTCTCTTGGTTCTACTCACTTCACTTAGAGTCAGTTTATGCAAGTCTTTACAAGCTTTTCTGAAATCAGCCTGCTCACCATTTCTTAAAGAAAAATAATATTCAATTGCATTCATATACCATAACTTATTCAGCCATTCTCCAACTGGTAGGCATCCATTCACTACAAACATTTTTTGCACATGTGGGTTCTTTTTCCCTTTTTATGATCTTTTTGGGATATAGACCCAGTAAAGACACTCATGGATTAAAGAGTATGCACAGTTTGATAGCCCTTTGATTATACTTCCAAATTGCTCTCCAGAATGGTTGGATTAATACAATAACCCATTAGTGTCCCAGTTTTCCCACATCCCCTCCAACATTTATTATTACCTTTTCCTGTCGTTTGAGCCAAATTGAAAGGTATGAGATAATACCTCAGAGTTGTTTTAATTTGCATTTCTCTAATCAATAGTGATTTAGATCATTTTTTCATATGACTAAAAATGGCTTTAATTTCTTAATTTGAAAATTATTCATATCCTTTGACCACTTATCAATTGGGGAATGCCTTGTATTTTTATCAGTTTGAATTAATTCTCTATATATTTGAGAAATGAGGCTTTTATCAGAAACATTGGATGTAAAAAATTTTCCCCGGCTTTCTGCTTCCTTTCTAATCTTGGCTGCATTTGTTTTGTTTGTACAAAAACTTTAATATAATCAAAATTATCCATATTGCATTTCATAATGTTCTCTAGTTTTTCTTTGGCCATAAATTCCTTTCATCTCCACAGATCTGAGAAGTAGACTATCCCTTGTTCTCCTAACTTGCTTATAAATATCCTCCTTTTTAAGGAAAGGGCCCCACATGTGCAAGAATGTTTGTGGCAGCCCTTTTTGTAGTGGCTAGAAACTGGGAACTGAATGGATGCCCATCAATTGGAGAATGGCTGAATAAATTATGTTATATGAATGTGATGGAATATTATTGTTCTGTAAGAAACGACCAGCAGGATGATTTCCCAACTTTAACTTCTCTGCTGACCTCTAGTTTTACATCTTGCACTGCCTATTAGTCATCAAACTGGATGTCTTGTAGATACCTTAAACTCAGCATGTCCAAAAGGGAGCTCAATCATGTCTCCTTCCAAACCCTCTCCCGCCCCACTCTGCCTTATTGCTGCTGTGGATTCCACTCCCCACCTAGTCTCTCAAGCTCATGATTTGGCTGTCATCCATTAGTCTCAGTCTCTCACTCCTTGCTCCCATCTACTGTTTTGCCAAAGATTGTCATTTTGAACCCTGTAACCTCTCTCATATGTGCCTCTTCTTCTGTAACTCCGCCATCATCCTGGTTCAGGCTCCCATCTCAGCTCTGGACTATTGATCAGCCTGCCACAAGTCTGCCTATTCTGAGCCCAGCCATTCAGCCACCAAAAGGATTTTGCCACAGCCTCCGTCCAGCCGTGTGCTCCCCCTCCTCAGTAAAATCCAGGGATGCCTCATCACCAGGATCAAACAGGACCTAATCCCGCCCCCAAACCTTTCTCCTTTTTTTACACAATACATCCTCTCTTCACCCATTGCCTAACTCTGAGATCCACCAACTGTGATGACCTTGTTTCCTCACTCCATCTGTGTCCTCTGGGCATTTTCACTGGCTGTCTCTTACATCTGCCTTCCTCTTTCCTTTTTTTTCTACCTCCTGACTTTTCTGATTTCTATCAGTTTTGAGCTAAAATCTCATTTTTATGTAAAGTCTTTCAATTCTAATTTCTGTTTTTTTTTTTTTGTATTCTTTATTTAGCATGTTTGTATAGTTGGCTTTTCCATTAGGTTGAGAACTCCTTGAACAGGGTATGTATTTTGCTTCTCTTTCTATATTGAAGTGCTTTCATGTAGGAAAAGATTTAGGTGACTGTTCTGCATGGTCCCAGGGAGCAGACCTAGGTAGGAGTTGTGGGTGGAAGTTGCAGAGGGATTTAATCTTACTGAAAGGAAAGGCTTTTTGACTATTGGAACTGTCTATTGTCTCTAGAGTAGAAAGAATGGGGCTCTGAAGGCAAGTGTCTCCCTAACCCCAGAATGTTAAAAGCAGAAGATGGTTGGTAGTTTATCAGGATGTTCTACAAGGGAATAATGGTCAGGTGCACATTGGATGACCTAGGAGACCCTTCTAACTCTTTGATGTTATATAATTGCTTTATTGTTCCAGTGTACCTTTGCCTTTGAGCATGATATTTCCTTTGCCTGGATTGGGAAGTAGTGGGGTGTAGTGTAAATAAAGCACTCAGAATTTGGTTTTGTTCTTGCACTTGTTAACATTTCCCCCCAATTACAAATAAAGATTGTTTTTGACATTCATTATTGTAAGATTTCTGAGTTCCAAATTTTTCTCCCTCCTTAGAGCCTTTCCCATGATAGCAAAGAACCTAATATTGGTTATATATGTACAATCATGTTAAACATGTCCACATCAGTCATGTTGTGAAAGAAGAATCAGAAAAGGGAAAACCACAAGAAAGAAAACAAAACAAAAAGTGAAAATACTATGCTTTGATCTGCATCCCTAGTTCTTTCCTTGGGTATGAATAGCATTTTTTATCACTAGTCTTTTGGAATCGTCTTGCATCATTATACTGCTAAGAAGAGCTAAATCCTATCATAGTTGATCATTGCACAATCTTGCTGTTACTATTTAGTGTTCCCCTGCTCGATTTACTCAGCATCAGTTTATCTAAGTTTCTAGTGCTTTTCTGAAAGCAGCCTGCTCATCTTATGGAACAAAAATGCTGTATTACAAATCTTTTGCCACAGCTTACACACCCATTCCCCAGTTGATGGACATCTCCCCAATTTCAGATCAGAATTTGGATTTAGTTCTATTTGGATTTGGTTCTATTACTTGCTATGTGACCTTGGGCAACTCACTACCCCAGTATAGTCTTTTCCTGTTTGGAGATAAGGGAAGAACAGGATGACTAAGATGATATCTGGATCCAGTCCACCTTTTACCATATGACCAATTGAATGATATTTCTGACCACCCATTCCTGATGATCCAGAACTTTCGATGTTTTTGTGTGTAGTTCATGTTAATACAGTTGTATTATAGCCTTCTTGAGGGCATTTTCCCCCTGTATTTCCTATATTATTTAATATAGTGAAAGGCATATACACATTAAGTAAATATTTCTGGATTATGTTCTTTCCCTTCTCAAATTACTTTGTTATGTACATGTATGCATCTAGTTGTAAGCTCCTTGAGGGTAGGGACTATTTCATTTCTGTATCCCCAGTTAACTTACACATGGTTAAATGTTTACTAAAGAATTGTTGAAGATAATGCCATGTTGCTGTTAAAAATATATGTGTGGAAAGGAACTCTAAATCACAATTGATAAAGAAAATTTACATCAAAACCATCCGCAGGTTTCATCTCAGATCCTGCAGATTAACAAAGATGGCAAAAAAAAAATTGCAATAATCTATTTTGGAGGGGTGTGAGATAATAGGCACATTGTTGGTAGAGCTGTCCATACCCTTTGACCCAGACTTTCCATGTGTGTGCTTGTACCCCGAAGAGGATATAAGAAAATCTCCATAAACATCAAAATACTTATAGCAGCTCTTTTTGTGAGAACAAAGAATTAGAAATAAATTAGATGCCCAATGAGTAAACAAAATTACATGAATGTAATAGCATATTACTGGGCTATAAGAAATGATGTAAGATAAATGCAAAATGCTAAGGAAATAACATACAGTGTAAGTAGGAAAAATGACAGGACAACTGGTACAGAAGATTACATATATGAAGTCAGGTGAATATATTTCTTAATATATTTCTTAAATTGTTGATATAAATTTATTCCCTGAAAAATGAAATGTGGCTATTCTTTAGCCCTTGAAACAGGATAGAAATAGGGGAGACCTAACTTGTGATGTGATTTCATTGTTTCTGAAAGAAGAGTGAAAGGGCCTTTCTTCCTCTTTTTTTTTCTTAAATCTTTCTGGTTAGAGTCATTTATATAAGTCATTTCAGAACTAAAATATAATTTTCCTTTGTTGTTTGTTTGTGACCCCATTTGGGCTTTTCTGAGTGGTTTGCCATTCCTCCAGCTCTTTTTACAGATGAAGAACTGAAGCAAACAGGCTTGAGTGACTTGCCCAGAGTCACAGAGCTAATAAGTGTCTATGGCCATATTTGACAGTAGTCCAGGTATCAGATAATGTGAACTTGAAACAGGATGGTGTCAGTGGCAGAGGAGAAAAGGAGGATGTATACAAGAAATACTGTTATAAAAGTAGAAATGAAAGGTTTTATCAGGTTATTAAATCTAGGGGTAAGAGGTAGTAAAGAGTAAAAGGTAATACTTAGGTTTTGAACCTGAGTGCCTGGAAGGATGGTGGTATTCCCTACAGTGGTAGAAAAGTTTAGGAGGAAGGGAGGGTTTGGGAAGAAAGAAAATGAGTTCATTTTCAGATTTGTTGAGTTTAAGGTATTTATGAAACAGTCATTTTGAAATACAAGACTGGACGTCAAGAGAAGAAAAAAATAGGTTTGAGAATCATCTAGATAGGGATGATAATTGAATCCATGGGGACTGATGAGACCACCAAGTGTATGGTACAGAAGAAAACAAAAAAGCCAAAGACCAAACTTAAGTAAGGGGCATTCATGAGATGAGGATGAAGATCCAGCAAAGGAAACTGAAAGAGAATAGTCAGATGGAACAAATAAAACCAGGAGAGCAGTGTCATGAAAACTTAGAAGAGAATGTCAAGAAGAGGGTGATTGACAGTGTCATAGTCTGTAGAGAGATTAAGAAGGATGAGAATTTTTAAAAAGTCATTAAATTTGATAATTAAGGGATCATTGGTAACTCGGGAGAAAATAGTTTTTAGTTTGACTAAAATGAAAGTTAACTGTCTTGGAAATAGTGGAAATTTTATCATTGTGTACACACACACACACACACACACACACACACACACACACACACACACACTTCATCCAGAATTCAATCTTCCTTCAAACTTCAGTTATTGAGATATCTGTAGCAGTGCCTTCCTGTATCCTTTAGTAAGTTTTCATGCTGAATTAGTCATCTATTTCCAGAATATTAAAAATTGAACCCAAAGTTCGATTTGAGATATCTATACCAGTGTCTTCCCAAAGAGAGCATTTTTGCCGCCTACTTTCTTTCTTTTTTTTTTTTTTTGCTTTTTGCTAGGCAATTGGGATTAAGTGACTTGCCCAGAGTCACACAGCTAGGGAATGTTAAGTGTCTGAGACCAGATTTGAACTCAGGTACTCCTGACTTCAGGGCTGGGGCTCTATCCACTGCGCCACCTAGCTGCCCCCTACTTTCTTAAATGTGAAGAAGTCTAAGTCCCTATAGTCCAGATAATTTCATATAAAAGAGTTGTTTTAAAAAAAAAGAATTTTAAGGGCAGCATATTATTAAAATTATAATAGCATTTGTTTCATTTTTTAAAAAATTATATTTTTAGAGGAGATAGTTGGCACAGTAGATAGAGCACTGACCCTGAAGTCAGGAGTACCTGAGTTCAAATCCCAACTCCAATATTTAATAGCTATGTGACCCTAGGTAAGTCATTTAACCCCAAATTGCCTTGCCAAAACAAAAATAAAGTAAAGTTAAAAATGATATTTTGCATTTTATATGGGGAAGTTAAGTAATAAAGATATACAAATAAAGAATTTGCAAGAGCTCTCTGTAAATTCTTTTAAATATTTAGAATTGTGTCTTCAGGTTCCAGATTGTTCAAGGATCCTAAAAATTAGAACAGTTAAAATCCCATCTTCTAGTCTTTATCCTCTTCGGTACACTGAACTTGGGTAGAGCTTTCATCTTCTAAATGTTTGAAGGTGAAAAAATTTAAATATCTTTTCTGCCTATGAAGTTACAATAGAAAAAGTTGAATTTTTCACAAATATGATTATCAAGTTATATCATTTCTGATTTATAAGATAATAGGTATAGATCTAGAAGAAAACTTTTTTTTTTTTTTTTTACTTTTTTGCTGAGGCAATTGGGGTTAAGTGACTTGCCCCAGGTCACACAGCTAGGATGTGTTAAGTGTCTGAGGTCAGATTTGAACTCAGATCTTCCTGACTTCAGGGTGGTGCTCTATTCACTGCACCACCTAGCTGCCCCTAGAAGAAAACTTAAAAGGCATTAAGGCCAGTCTTCTCATTTTACAGATGAGCAAATGGAAGCTGAGAGAGATTAAGCAACTTGCCCAGAGTAAGTTTCTGAGGAGTATTTGAATCAGTCTTCCTAACTACACACCTAATTACAAACTACAAATATGGCCACTAGCCTGCATTGTTAGATTATTTCCCATCCAATCCAATAAAAATTTATTAAGCACCTACTCTGTGCAGAGCACTGTGCTAATAATAATAATAAAGATAGCCCCTGCCCTCAAGACATTTATAATCTAAGGGGAAGGAAGAAGATAGCACACAAAAGGAGACAGGAGAGGGGCAGAGTGCGGAGAGATACCCTCATTCATTAGATTTGAAACTAGACAGAACAGCAGATGCATGCACAGTAGAGTGAGCTGAGTCTTGTTTCTGGTCCCTGTAAAGGAAGGCATTGGAAGGAGTTTGGTACTTCATCAACCTAAAAGTAAAAGAGGCTGATGGAGGTAGTATGTATAGAGTTAGCCATTTGGTGAGTTTAGAAATGAGATCATCATGGGAATGGCATCATCTTCTATAGAATTAAACCAGGCAGAACAGCAGATACAAAGTGCAGATTTCCAATTGTACTTAGATACTTAAGATCACTAATTATAAAATTTTAACTTTCTCCAATTTAGAAAAAATTGTCTTTTATTTGTAGAATCTAAGATATACTTGGTATATTAAAAACCATAAATAACTTGCCAAACTTAAAAACCTTTAATATGGAAGAAAAAAAAAAAACACAGTTCAACAACTATTTACATATCTGACTAAAAGATACCAACTTTTGCATATAGAGCAACAAAAAATAAAATCAATTGCAATTCCTCTTGGAAATCTTGTATTTATTGGTAACTTTGTTTTTACAACATATTCCTTTGTGAATATATCCTATCCAACTCCTTACCTAGTCATTCCTTCTAACAAAGATTTAAAAAAAAAAAAAAAAAGATATCAGGGAAGAGGTTCAACAAAAACAATCCAGTCTTGATAATCTGTTCAGGAGACCTCACCTGCAGTCCTACCACCTCTGCAAAGAAAGGAGGGTGCTGTATTTTTCAGTTTTTCTCCAGAACTCATTTTTCTGTGTATAATATCGCAGCATTCATTTCATTTTATTAATCGTAGCCATATTTATTTTCTGATTCTGCTTAATAATTAATTACATGATGTCTTTCCTATTAGAGTGTGAGCTCCATGAAAACAGGGACTGTTACTTTTCTTCAATCCTCAGCTCTTAACACAGTGTAACATAGTATATATTTATTAAATGCTTATTGACTGACTTTATAACTGCATCAATTCATATTAGTCTTTTATGCTTTTTAATTCTTATATTTATCATTTTTCACAAGTATAGTAATATTCTAGTACTTGCTTGTACCACAGTTTTTTAGCCATTCCCCAGGGGATGTTATTACTTTTTCTCATGGATATCACAGAAAGTGCTTTTATGAATACTTAGATATGTAAAAGGTTCCCTTTTTTCTTTGACCTCCTGGGATATGAGATGAGAACCTGGGACTTCTAGATAAGAGGGTATGGACATTTTGGTCACTTTCTTTGCCTAATTCCAAATTACTTTCTATAATAGTAAGACAGCTCCACCATCTGTATATTAGTGTCTCATTCAGTTGCAGTTCAATAAAAAAAATAGTATTCACTAAATTTGCGTTTTCCAACTTTTAGGAAATGATCATTTTACACATTTAGTTAACCCAAAGTTATTTGTTTCTCTAGGTGAACTTGTCAAACCTTTTACTCCAGAGAAAGCAAAAGAAATTATAATGTCTTTGCAACAACCGGCAATCTTCTGCAACATGGTTTTTGATTGGCCAGCCCAACACTGGAATGCTAAATACCTTTCAAAGCTCTTGTGTGGAAAGCAGATACGATTCAGAATGGGAATGAAAAAAATAGATACAGGTAGGATTCCAAGTAGACATGATATTTATAATGCTTTAATATCATTTCCACTTTTTAAGCAGTAGTTTTTGTGTTTCTAGAAAAATATTGAACTCCTTTCTTCTGTTTATCCATTTGCAGTACAGAGATAAGTTTATTGGAGGTTTTGGTAAAAATGTTTGCAGCAATATTTTTCTTTTTTAAAATCAACATATTTCTTTAAGCAAAACAATTCTATATAAAAACTACTTGTACATGCTTTATACACGTGTATTGCTGTTTTATTTTAAAATATTTCTGAAGATACTAATACAGTGATATAAAAAGATTACATATTGTGTGAATTCAGTACATTTTTCTTTGATGCTTTCTGCATAAGTGACTTCAGGAAAGTCACTTCATTTTTCTGAATCTCAGTTTCCCTGTAAGTAAAAAGAAGAGATTGGGGGCAGCTAGGTGGCGCAGTAGATAGAGCACCAGCCTTGAAGTCAGGAGGACCTGAGTTCAAATTTGATCTCAGACACTTAACATTCCCTGGCTGTGTGACCCTGGGCAAGTCACTTAACCTCAATCGCCTCAAAAAAAAAAAAAAGAAGAAGAAGAGATTGGACTGGATGGTTTCTAAGGTTGTGGAAGTTCTGAGTCATAGAATCTAAGTTGTTCTTTCAGTTGCGATTTCACTATCTAAAGAACCTTCTAGATAGATTATTTTGTGATTCTATATCCAGTAGCTGACTTTGGATGTGATTCTGTTCCTCTTTGCCTGAAGGGGCAAGCATGATGTATACTTTGTCATAAAACATCAGATTTTTAATTTGGTATCTCTTATATACACCTCTTGGAATCCCTGGTTTCCTTCAAGACTATGGTCAAAAACATCTCATGCTTGAAGCCTCTCCTGGCTCTCCCTCTCTCTTTCTGGCTACCTGCTCTTCATAATAGTCATTTTGCCTCCCTGCCTTGGAGGCTTCCTACTGCTTCCTGGTGTGACTGAACTCTGAGCCTGAGTCCAAATACAGCCTGAAGTACTTTCTAGGTGTGAACCTGGGCAAATCATTTAACCTATGATTGTTTCAGTTTTCCCATCTGTAAAATGGAAATAAAATTAATAGCTGCTATCTCCCAATGATTTGTGTGAGGACCAAATAAGATAATGATTATTATAAAGTGCTTTGCAACTCTTAAGGTGTTACACTAATGCCATCTTCCTGAGGATCCTTTCCATTCAGCCCCAGACCCTCTTCCAGGCATCCACAACTCCACAATTGCCTGACTCCAACTTGATTCCTCTGCTGCCCCACAACCTGGGACAAGTTCTATAGACAGTAACTCACCTGAATTCCTTAGTGATTAACAAAAGGTCAGTTCCTACTATAACGTAATATGTATGTTCCCAGAAATCACCAAGTAAACTGCAAGATTTATGGGAAAACTGGGAGTGGGACACAATACTCAAACTCCACCAATGATACACAAAAAAATATATAATATGCTTTTCCCCTACCATTGTCTTGTAGGTCTGGAACTCTGTCCTCATCTCTGCCTCCTGACTTCTCTTTGTCTAAGCCAGAGAGCTATATTCTGCCAGAAAACCCCCTCAATTCTCATGCCTTCTCTCTTAGGTTATGAACCCAACATAACTTGGATGTATCCTGTTTGTACAGGGATGCTGGCATGTTGTCTCTCCTATTAGACTGTGAACTCCTGGAGAGCAGGCATGTTTTTGACCTTAGTATCCTCAGATTTTAGCAGTGTGTGCACAGTAGATGCTAGTGAATGCTAGTTGCATGACTCTCCAAATTACTTTCCTTGTATTTGCACATATGTCTTTATACATGTGTGTATATATGTAATATATATATATATGAAATATCTGTATTTAACAAGATTTCTCAAAGGTCTTAATTCAGTTTTAAGGTTAAATAATTTGAGATGCTACAAACATAACAATTGAAAGATTAATTATATAAAATTTCAAAATATTGATGTTCTTTACCAAAATTGAACATAACTATCATCTTGTGGCATAAATCTATTTAGTCCATTTTTTAACTTGGTGAAAAATTTCCTCAGCTGCCATTTAGCAACTAAAAGGTCTTTGTAAACTTAAGATTATCAAGTTTTTGATGCATACATGACAGTTTTTAAGGGCTTCCATGAGAAAAAGTCTAGTAGAAAACAGATCATGTGACCTAGGTGGCTAAGCAAGTGGACCTCCTCCACCAGTCTGCTGGTCTGAAGAGTTGTCATCCAGAAACTCACATTTGTCATACACAATAACAGACTTGTTAAAAAATTTTAAGTTATTGTTCGAAGCTCACAAAATTAAGTGTAAGAGAATTTTTAAATAATTTGATTTCTAAATGATTTTTAGCATTCATATTTCTGAGTATGTAAAGTAAAGCTTGAAATAACATCAAGACTTTGGGGGGGGGTTTCAAAGTAAGAGTTTGTCTTTATATCTCCAGTTTAGCACATAACAAATATTTGTTAATTGATTGTGTTCATAATCCTCTTAAAGAGGTAAACTTTGGCTATTTACTTTTCATTCATAAATATCTTCTAAAATTTTTCTTTTTTTTTTTTTTTAATTAACTTTTAGTATTAGGGATAATGAATGGTAATTCCCAAAGTAGTGATTAACTTCTAGTTTGTTTTTATTTTACTTTGTAAAGCATTTTTACATTAATTAATTAAAATATTTCTTATGTTCTAGGACATGTATGCAGTATGCCCTGCTTTTCTTGCCAACACATTATTTCCTATTTGAGAAATGGCAAAGCTGACACTTGAAGTTTTCTTTTCTCCATAAACTTGTAGCTTAGGAGGCAGCTGGTAGAGGGGAGAAAAAAATGGGTCTGGAGAAAGAGGATCTGAGTTCAAATTCCACATGTAATGTTAACTTCCTTTCTGGCTTGGAACAAAACATATAGCCTCCTTATGCCCCAGTTTCTTAGTTGTAGAAAGGGAAGGATTATTGGAGGGGGAGGGAGAATGTTGAGGACCCGTGACTCTAGGTCTAGAATCACAGAATAACAGAGCTGAGAGCCTTCTGGAGAGGTCTGATTTGAAGAATTTAAGTGGATTCTCCTAAATTTAACTCCCCAGGGAGAATAGTCACCTCTTTGTTTAGACAAATATCATAGTAATAGATCTTTGTGAAGAAAAAACATAAAGATTTAAACAATAGTACAAATAGATAAGTAGTTTTCAGCTTGAGCTTAAGACTTTTCTTTAAGTCTTATACACTTATTGTATTTAGTCAGTGACTAAATTATATTGATATTTTTCTTTCAGAATTTCTCTTCTCACTGGCATACCTGGATTATTTTCATAAACATTCCTGAATTCAGGTTATAACCCATCTTTCATACCTGTAATATACAACAGTTTTTATTGTTTATCTACCACATTAAATCTTGAGTAGACCTGTTTCTCAACAGTCTTTTTCCATTATTCCTCAATAATTTTCTAACGTGCTTGATTTCCTCCCTATCTCATAAACATACCATGCACATTGCATTGCCTTCTTTCTTTGTTATCCTTGGAATCTCTTCCGCTCTCTCTGGCTCTGATAGAAATAAGACTCCATCTTTCAAGGATAACTCAAATCCTCCTTTGTTATTCCAATTTTTATTCTTTTCTTTATCTAAATTCTAAGGGCATTTGTATTATATAATTTGATGTGATATTATATATGCTCTAAAAAGTTTGTCATCTTTTTATGTGTGATATTCTTGTCAACTAAAGTAAGTGGGTAACTCCTTGCTCATTGAGACTATTTATCTTCCTTCAAAATATTTGTCACAGTGATGTACAGATAGACAACCAGGGAATGTTGATTGAGTGTATATAATTTGTTCTTGGATAATTGAAAATTTAATATACCTTAGAAGTCTTTCCACTATGTCTATGTATGTTCTGGTTGTTGAAACAGGGTAGTTTATCGTTCCCTTTTCTTTTGACTTGATTCCTTGCAAGGCCAGGGAAAAAATTATGAGCACATGAAGCACCTAATATGTTTGCCCTAAATATTCAGTTGTCATCAGCTAATGGTGAGTTTGACATGCTTCTCTTTTATTACCACCAAGAAAATTCTTATTATTTTGGAGTTCTTTAATCTTAACCAACTCTTGGATTTCTCTGTCAGTGCTGTTCTCCTAACCTTACCCCATGCATATTATTTGGCCATGTTAAAAATAATATCTATTTCTATGGCTTTATTACTTTAGATTAAATATCAGACAAAAATTAAAATAAAATTAATCTCATCCTTTTAAAAAATTACTGAAACATATATTTATACTTAAGGGTTTTCAAATATTTTAGAGACTAATGTGAATTTAATTTCCTTTAGTTTAAATGTTCAAACTCATGTTCTAGGTTACAATGCCTAAAATTCTCTATTACATGAGAAACTTCAAGTACCTTTTGTAGTAGTCATTTATTCTTGATTTAAGAAATAAGATCACAGACTTTTAAAGTTGGAAATAGGCAACCAATGATAATTATCATGGTTCAGCCACTTAAGCATTAGAAGTAAAACATTTTTATATGTTGGGATCTAATATGTATTGAGTGATAGGAATAGTAACACAATTATCCTAGTATCAACTGTAGCATTGTTTTACCTTCATGTTCCTTAATGTTTTATAACCTTATGTTTGGGCATCTTTCTCTTGGAGGAGATAGTTAGCTGGGGATAAACAATACAGGCATTGACATCAGAACAGTAAGACATCAACATCTACTTGCCTCATGTCAAGAAATCTTTATCAGCAATCTAAGTGGTAGACAGATTTAGAGTCTTTGGAAGAAACAGATTTCTGTACATTTGTTGTGTACATACCATGATGAATAACCATTGAAACCAGGTCTATGATTCAGCTCAAAAACCATATCCCTTTGTTGGGGGGGGGGAGGGGAGAAGAGAGAAAGAAAGAGGGAGAGAGAGAGAGAGAGACATAGGCAGAGAATGAGGGTGTGAGTGAGTGTTGGTGGGTGACTGAACTGCCTCTGAATTTCTAAGAAGAATAAGTACTTAATCTTCTTTGAACTACTCAAGAGCCCTTAGGATATAATGTATATTTAGCAAAGAGGGAACATTTGTCTTTTTGGGGGGAGGGGGGAATGATAAGAAGGGTTGAAGTGGGGAGAATACCATTATAGAAGTAAGAGATGGGACTGCAAAAATAATGGAAAGCATTTATTAAAGCCTCACTATGTTCCTGACACTCTGCTAACCTTTGGAACACAAATATAAAAGGAAGACAGTCCCTGCAATCAAGGAGCTTGCATTCTACCAGGAAAAGAGTTGTTTGTCCTTCCATGTAAGAGAATGATGTCTAGGGAAAGAAGTTATGGTTTAGGAAGTCACAGAGATATGGTGAGTGATTAGGAAAGCAATGGATTAACACATCTTTTCCAGGAGCCATGGTATAGTTGATTTGATCCCTCTTGCTAGAAGAAGAGATAGAAACCAAAGTTGAAGGCAAATTATCAAAAGGTGACCGGGATAGCCAACTGAATGGGCTGGCTGAAGTGCTCTGGGGCCGATTAAATAGAACATTCAGGACAATTGTATGGTTTAATCCCCTGCCCTCTCAGGAGTCAATAAATAGCGCTTTTAATATGCACTCCACATTGGTAAATGAATTTTTTGGTTTACATTTAGCGGGCCTTGCTGACACAGAAAATGAAAAACAAGGATTAGCCAAAAAGTAGGGTAGCTGCAATGCAGATTTTTCCAGGATAACTGAGCTTGACTGAAAAATGATGCTCCATTAGCCCTAGGGGCAAGGTGTTCTATTAATAGGTTTAGGTGGTTCACTTGGGGCTGAATTTTGTGGAGTGAAAGCACATCAGTATTTGTTAATATTGCCAGGCATATTGAAATAATTACCCAATACACAGTAAGAGTTGTTTTCCTGTTTTCTTAAAAGTAACATATCATTAAATTACTTTATCATCTATGGATTGTTTTTGGTTTGATTTTAAACCACCAAGATACATATAGCTTCTGGATAAAGGTTACTCTAGTACAGAGATTCTTAACTTAGGGTCCTTGAAAAAAAAATAATACTCTGATAGATGAATTTCAAAATAATTGGTTTCCTTTATAATCCTATGTATTTTACTTCATGTGTTTGAAATGGACGAAAGACTGGGCCCCACATCTGGGTTATAGGGCTTTGGAAATCTCTTGTGGGTCAGAGTGTTTTGAATATCTGAAAAATATTTGCCTATCTAAGTCTGGTCTACAGTCAATGCAATAAGGCATTTTCCATTGTATTTCCCATATCTTGTTATCTCCCCATTGTAAGTGAGATGTCAAAGTCAAATGTAACCTAGGGGGTAGCCAAGGACTTTAAAAGTGTGCTCCTCCCAAGGCTCAGTCGGCTGGACTCTTCTAAAGGATCCAGTCCCCTGGCCAGGGTAATAAAGGCTCTCAAAATTCTAATTATGTCGGCTGTCCTTTATTTTATTGCCTGGGCTATCACAGTGTTTAAGGACATTCTGAAAAGGAATCTCTATACTGCACCATACTAACAAAGGAATTGATGACACTCAAAA
The DNA here is from genome assembly GCA_023553655.1 of Myrmecobius fasciatus. Taxonomy (NCBI): domain Eukaryota; kingdom Metazoa; phylum Chordata; class Mammalia; order Dasyuromorphia; family Myrmecobiidae; genus Myrmecobius; species Myrmecobius fasciatus. Next base: position 303,037 of record JAJPUD010001134.1, read on the forward strand.
GTTAATTTCTACCAATAGAACTTTTCATGATCTCTTGTAACAGCAAGTCTTAAGGTGAGCAAGAGCAAAAATTGAGATGTCTCCTTGCTTCATCACCTCCCATCATGTTCTTCCATTGAATGTGTTTTGGGAAATGGGAGAGGAGAAAAAATAAAAGCAAATAGAAAGGCTGGTTAGATAAATTGAAGAACTGTTCAAGGGCAATTTCTTTAGAAAAGAGGGAACAGCATAAAAAATGAACCAAACAAGAGAGCTTTTCTCTGCTTGCCTCTTTCCTAGCTCTGAGCATCACAATATACCTCTAGAGGACTAGCTCTTAAGTTTGTTTAACTTAGATCTCCACAGGAATCCCATAGCAAATACTTAAATTAATAGGTATTTTTTTTCACTGAAAATGAAGGTATTTATAACATAAAGATTCTTAATTGGATCTCATTAAAGATAAGGAAGAATATATAAATCTGTCTAACAGCCAGTTTCTTGCTTTTGTTCTCTCCACAAATATATCGCATTAATATAAGAAAATAAACAACATGAGAGATTTAGAGCTGGGTAGAACCTTCAAAGAACATCTAGTTGAATTACCCTCCTTTTTTACAGTTGAGAAAATATCTGTCTCAGGTTAGGAGCAGCAGCTGAGCCGACGAGAAAGGGTGGTAGAATTAAAACCTTACTGAGACTTCCAGACTGACTCTTATGCAAGTCCCTCATGCTCTCTGAGCTCCAGTTTCCACCTTGATAAAAGAAATAACAAGGAAAATACTTAGTAAACCTTAAAATGCTACAGAAATGGGTAATTTCTGTGACTGGGCCCTCAGCAACAAGCTGTATTCCCCATAAAGATAAATTAGAAGATGCTTGTTTTTTTAAAAGGACCCATTATCTGATACTTTAAAAATCATCTTCTCTAGAGATTGTGTGGTACTCTGGAGTCTAAAAGATTCCTATACACTGCTTCCTGACCTTGGGTAAGTGATTTAGATGACTTTTAAGTGCCTCAGGCAATACTGTAAAACTAGAGATTGAAGAAGAGGTATTGATCTGCATTGGCAAAGGAGTTCTTTATGAGGAGCTTACTACTATACACATGAAATCACTACTTCAGTGAAAAACAAATAATCAGTTTTCCCTGGTACATTTAAAATATCCTGTTTACACATTTTCAGGAGGTTCACACAGCTTTTCCAAAGCACATATATCTGCTGTATAAAATGAAGCATTCCTCTGTAACACTTCATTGTGAAAAGATCATAATCATAATAACTGTAATAATTAGCATTTGTATGGCATTTATCATCTTTGTCACAGATAATGTGGAAGAGACCATTAGATATTTGTGTCTCTTCCTGGAACTACCCATAAATGTGTCTGCAATCAGAAGTATAACTTCTGAAAACAGGACTATTTGTCAGATGCATTTGATTTACTCAAAGCATATCCTTTGTTATTTAAATTGTTAGCCAGTCATTCTCTGGTCTGAATATAAGGTTGTATAAAGAGCTTTATTTTGCATAAACTTTATTGGATCCTCTAGCAAAATAATAACTCCAGTTTGTGGATAACTGACTGAGATTAAATATTATTAGTCTTTTGTACATAGAGGAACTTGGATGGGGGGGAGGGAGAAGGAGGGACTTATTTGATTACTTATACAGGCATTTATAATCTTGAAAAAATAATGAAGTTAGATTTATTGTGATATCATTATGGCCTCTGATCATCAAATTCATTTCTAGGCAAGGAAAGGATCTCTTGCCCTATAAATGTCTTTTCTCTTTTGGAAGATCTACCAGGGTTCATGTTTAAAATTCATTTCAGTAACTATTTCGTGTGTCTCACAGGTTGCTTTGCGGTTAAGATTCAGAACAAAAGACCAGAATAAGGGAAGAATAAATATGGGGACACATATATATTTATTTAATATTATCTTAAAAGCCAGCTAAGAATAGGTAATGTGTAGAATGGATATTGTGGTTTCTCAGAGACTATCTGCTAAAGTATGTGAAACCTTGGGCCTCAGTCTCAAGTCCTAAGTTTCAATTTCTAGAAATCATCTAATTTTATAATAATGAAACTTTTGCTTTTAACCTGTGTTTCTCAGCTCCTAATGGGCACTCCTCATTCTTGACTGTCCAGGAGGGGGGACTGCCTGCTTCTCCAGAGATTCTAATAAACCTATACCTTCACTTTGTGAAGTCTCCAAGTGGTCAATTTGGTTAGGGTCTCTTTGCCTCACAGTAAGAATACAATATCTAACAAGATATCTAATTTAAAAACTGGATCAAGTAGTAGTTTGTTAAGATCAACATTCTTTGACAGAAGATTTAATAGTTACCTTCCATAATACCATTTTAATAAGTTAGAAATATGTGCAGAACATCCATAGGTTCTCCTTAATAATTTGTTACAGATGTTATCTATTATCTAGGTATTGTTCTAAAACTTTGGAGATAAAGATACCTATTGGTAGTCTCATAGCTTTGGTGTAATGTGTATGTGTTTATTATCCACTGTGTAAAACAAAACAAAAACAGAAACCTCAATGAATTAGAATAAATGGAGGAAAGGCCAGTCTGGATTATTAAATAATATGTTAAAGAAATGGAGTCATTCCTTTGAAGTCTGTTTTCATACTTTGAACTATTAACAGGATCCCATAGGACCTTCTCCAATGAATATTTAAGACTCATTTGTCTGAATAGCATCCATTTTCATTTATCATGTTAAAGTTCTAAGTAGGTTAAACATGCTCCTTTTAAACTATTTATTTTTAAAGACTACTTCATAGATTAAGAAAAAATAAAATTTTTATCTATGTCTTATCACCAATTCTGAAATGGTAGACAAGTTCCAGAGATATTCATGTCTCAAGATCACAAAATGTAAAATATGAGTGGGCTTCAGAGATTATGTCCCCTAACTTCTTCATTTACCCATAAGAAAATTAAGTCCCAAAGAAGTAAATTGATGTATTGAATTTCATGTAGCACTCGATAGACAAGTAGATGGACATATATATATATACATATATATACATATACATATACATATACATATACATATACATATACATATACATATACATATACATATACACACACCTAGGGTCTGAACTCAGATCTCTTTGATTTAATTTTTAAATGATAAATGGTACTGATAGTTTTGCTTTTATGTCAGCCTTTTCTGATCATACCCTTCCGTTAACCACATCTGCCAGCATGTGCAACTTTCTTCTCATGGTCCCTTTCACCACTCTTCCAGGAGAGAACTATGTTTCTTTATCTACTCTTAGGCACCCAATTTTTCTCTCTTGACATGATAGTATTCCTAACAACACCATTTTTTTCCTTTTATTTTCCTTAAGATTCCAAGGATAACCCTTCCTCTCCCTTTCTCCTAAGTTCTAATACTTAAAATTGGGAAAAGCAAGTATAATGTCATCCTATCACATGAGAATTTTATAGACTTGGATTATATTTCTTCAAAAAAAAATTTTTCAGACAAAAATATGTTTTGTACAGAAGCTACTACATTTCTTTGAATGTTCTGAAAGATGTTTACGTTCAAGATAGTAAAATTCAGTGTGCTGTACCTCAAACACAGACATAGTGGAGCTGGGGAGGACGCTAAAGGATAATCAAAATCCTTGAAGGATTAAAAAGCAAAACACAGTCATTAATGTTTTGGAATGGACTATTCTGCTGCACCGTCATTTTACTTTTATTCTAATAAAGAAGCTCATGATAGACAATGGTTTTTTCAAAGGAAACTACAATTGTCATTGTTAAAGTCAACTTCCATTTTTGTTCTTGGAATGGATATTCAGTATACATTTAACACTAATTTCACTTATGTTCCAGTTCCTCAGTTTGAAACTGTGTGCAGTTATGTAGATGCTACACTTGAGGAATTTCTAGCCTGGAACTGTGGCCAAAGTGTTAGCATTGATGGGCCATTTAGCCATTATGATAATTCCAAGTTCTGGGCTTATGCTGACTACAAATATCTCGCCAGTATATTTCAAGATAATACAGATGTTTTGCAGGTAAGGCATTATCTTTTCATCTGGATGATATTTTTACTTTAGGAAAAATTTACAATTCTTAAAAACTCCTTAAAAATTGAAATCCTTTGTAAGTGGTTTTAACCTCTTTTATTTACATGTCTTCCCTCTTAATCATTTAACAGTGTTTATAGTGTTTTGTAGTACCAAGCAAATAGTATTGACACAGTCTGAAGACAGCCAAACACAATTTATATGAGGACACCAACTTTATAAAAAATACATAATTGATTCTACTTTACTTTCAATTCCAAATTCTCTCCTTCCCCCACCCCATTACATATATTATAATCATGCAAAATAAATTCCTGCATTATCAGAAAGAGGAAGAGAGAAGAAATTCTGTATGTTTGAATCCATCAGCTTTCTGTCTGCAAGTGGCTGGTATGTTTCGCCGCAAGTCTTTTGGGCTAACTTTGGTTAGTCATTAATGATCAGTTTCTAAGAAACACAACTTAGAAAAGTTTAAGAATTTTGAGCAAGCAGTGAGCAAACATGTTTCTAGAGGATTTGTGATGAAACACATTAACCTACCTCCTCACAGACAAGTGATGAATACAAGATAACAAAGAAAAAAAAAAGATAAAATTTTGGACATGGCCACTGTGTAGATTCATATTGCTTGACTTTGCCTAAAAAGTGATATGCCAGAAAGGTAAGTATCCTCTGTATACCAAAGGAATACGTGTGAAGAACTGTACTGCAGGGGGAAGAAGAACCCCATTCATTTGGAGTTCATAGATTCTGTAGGCTTCTTGGGTTGGCTTAGCCACTTAACCACCATGTCCAACTTCATACTTAAGGGACTGTCTCTGGAGTTCAAAAAAACAGATTTTCAAATGAACCAACTTTTGTAATGCATCTTATCAAGTAATTAGTTGATTGAATCTTTATTTGGAACTTCTTTTTTCCAAAACAGAATGTAGTATGGTCTGACTTTGGCTTTCCTGGAAGAAATGGAAGAGAAAGTACATTGTGGATTGGCTCAGAGGGAGCCAACACACCCTGCCATTTGGACTCCTATGGTTGTAACTTAGTATTCCAGGTACAAGGAAGGTAACCAAGAATGTCTTTGTGAAGGTAGCATGATGTAGCACGGTATTTTCCAAACTGTTTTTAAGGAACTTCGGCGTTTCTTCACTTTTAATATCAGTAAGGGTTTCATGAAGATGAAAATAGTCTTAATTTCTTTCCTTCTTTTATTCCATCACCCTGAAATAAATATTGAGGAATAATTCCAAATTATTTTCCAAACCAGCCATATCAACTTGCATTTCTTATTCAGGCTTATACCTAATACTTATTTTTTTAATCCCTTCCTACTTTCTTTGATCATCTTTATTTTTTCCTTTTACCCTTAAACGGTTTTAAACATGCTACAAATAAAGTTTTCCTTGACTTGCTGCCCTGCCTCAAACCAATCCATCTGTCTTCAAATCCTTTAATTGCTAAACAGCTAGCAAAAACTAATGCACATTGCTTCTTTCTTATTGTCATTCTTCATCTTTCTGAAATGCATCATTACCACACCACTGAAATCATTCTCTCTAAAATTGTCAGTGACTCAGCTGACAAATTTAAAGAAACTCTTTTTCTCATTCTCCATTCTGTCTCTACTTTTCAAAGTATTTTACACTTTAGACTATCCCATGCTTCTAGGAAAGAGCAGTATCACAAGGACCTAGAGAGATGAAACTATCAAGGAAAAGAGATTGATCATTGTCAGACGCAGAGAGTTTCGGAAAGGATGAGGATGGAGGAAAGGTCATTAGATTTGGCAAGTAAGAAATCATTAGTAACATAAACAGCAAAAGAAAATGCAAAAGACCAAAAGTGTTCACTTGTGGCACAGTGCTCCAGTTCAATAATATGTCATGATCTATTTATATATTCCCCACATATTGGGCACTTAGTTTGTGTCTGCTTTTGGCGGGTTTATTTTGATTTTGTTATTAGTTAGTTCTATTAGAAATATTTTCTACCAATAACATTGCTGTCCTTTTTTATTAACGGAAAAAAATGGATTATCTGAATGTGCAAAAACCTCAGAACCATCATTATTTATTAAACTCCTTGTTCTTTTTCCTTTAACAAGTGTATATAAAATGCCTATTCTGAACAAAACTTCCCCATCTATTAAGACTGTCAATCCATTGTGAGTAAACACACTTGAAAATATGAAATAAGCATTTCCAAAGTCTAATCTGTTAGCTTAGTTTCTTGAGAAATGATGGAGAGATTATTAGACCTCTCAAGTTTAGATTCATGATTAGTGAAATATGACAGTCTTCATCTCAAGGACAAAGATAAGACTGTAGTGTAGTTTCTTGCATGTCAGAGGAATATCAATAATCATGTAAGTTGAGGAATAACTCAAAGATTCAGAAGTAAACTACTAAAAATCAGGGTATTTTTGTAATACACAGTCTTGTGATAGAAAACTATAATATATAGTACATTTCTAAAACCAAAACCATAACTTTACCCATATATAAAAATTCTTCACAATTTTATGAGGTAATAAACCTTTATTTTAAAAAAACTTACTTTGAAGTTTGAAAAGAAAAGCAAAAAATGATTGTTTTATTTTAACTATTTGCTTGTGGAGATGGGGAAGGGAGATTGTGACTAGTATAAAAAGACAATTTTTTTTTTTGAGAAAAGTTTTAAAAATCAGGCTACACATAGAATGTGTAAATATAGAAAATAGAAAGGCTAAATAGAATGCTGGATTTCTTAGGAAAAATTCAGTTGGACTTGTACTTGTGTTACTAGTATGTGATTTTGAACAAATCATTTACTCTCTGAAACTCAGTTTCCTCATCTATAAAATGAAGATAAAACACTGGTGCCAACTCTCCTATATTGCTATCTTATTGTTGAGGCTCAAGTGAGAGTGAACTGTGACATTCTTTTAAAGCGTGTGTGTGTGTGTGTGTGTGTGTGTGTAGTGCCACATCCCACTTGGTTATAACACCAGTAGCTTAACACTGACTCTTTCATCTGTCTTATAAGCCTTTTTATTCTAATGCTCTATCCTCATTTCTTAGTTTCTGTTTTATGAGTGAAAAGAGATGCTTAAAATTGAAATAACACCACTTCAGAGAAAAATGAACACCTCGTCATTCTTCTCTTTCCACCTCTCTCTTTCCTTACACTTTATTTCCTTTTTTCTCCCAACATCTGTCTTGCTGTTCTCTAATCTCCCTCATAATTAACTAGCCATAAAAATCTGGAACTAAACAATGTGTTTACACATTTAAATGTGTTTATACAATTAAAAAAATTAAAAGTGAATAGACTGATTTCCTGTTTTTCTGTAGATCAGCAATCTTCAGTAGGTAGTCCTTATATCTGTTTTAAAGGCACTGTACATATCTTTTGCTTAAATGACACTCATTAAAAAGATTCTTAACTTGGGGAATTCCTGATCAACATAATAAAACTTCTAGAAACCATGTCATAGTTGGCATGGTTGAAAGCACTGATTTCATTTACCCTAAGAGAAAAGACTGAAAGCACATTTACTACCTATCTTTGAATATTTGAAGAGCTATCATGCTGTAGAAAAGAAAAAGGACTCCACCCGTAGAACAGAACAGGGTGTAATGCACGGAAGTCACAACAGTTTAGACTTCGGCTCAGCAGAAGATAGACATTTAAAAATTAAAGTCTACTAACAGTGGAAAAGGATGCTACAAGCAGTGCCATCCAGTACATAGGATGGATGTAGTATAGAGAGAATTTTTGTAGTTTAAATAAGTTGTCCTTTAAGGTCTTTCCCAGATCTAAGAGCTTATGATTCTTTGAAATGAATTGATTTCACTTCAATTATAATTAATTTAATTAATTCATGACTTATATTGTCTGTTATCTAGTACATAGAATATTAACCGTGATCTTTTTTTTTCCCCCATTAGGAAAAGATGGCATCTCTTCCCTCCCGAAGATACTGCTTTTCTTTATCCAACCAGAATCCCCTATGAAGAATCTAGTGTTTTCAGCAAAGTGAATGTTGTCAATCCTGATTTAAAACATTTTCCTCAGTTTCTGAAAACTCAAAGACATATGGTTACACTGTACCCAGGACAGGTAATTCTTTTATTTAAAATGAAGGGAGGAGATGACATTCCTTCTCATTCCTATATCCTTTCTTCTTGTAAGCTGATACAGTTTCCTTCTTTTCACTGCCCCTGCCTGCCCCTTTTCCTCTTAAAATGATCTTCAGAGAAACAAGTATCTTCCTGACAATATTTTGGAAATGGGCTGAGGAAGGAAAGTTTTGTTCCTGTGACTGAGGAATGGGGAAAAATAAACTTCAAAGAGCTCACTGTGGCTCTTGAGCCCACTTCAAGAACTCTCAGATTGTCCTCATAATAATTTCTTCAGGTAGACTAAGTGTTAGCTAGGAGGAAATGCAATGATGATTTGGACCAATAAAGTGATCCATGAGGCAAAATCGGATAAAATTTTAGGGCATCTCAATGACTTGAGATAGTTAGGTGAGTGTAGTGCATACAAGCAAACTGAGTTCAAATTCTACATCAGGCATTTATGAGGTCTGTGACTCGTGGCAGGTGATTTTAGTTTTTCTTGATTTCTTCATCTTTAAAATTGGAATAATACTAACTACCTCCTCAATTAGGTATAATTGTCTACCACAGGGTTGTTTTGAGAATCAAATGAAATGACAAACTGTTGTTAACTGTGTTATGTTAATGGCTTACATTTAGATAATACTTTTAGATTTACAAAGCATTTTCCAAATATTTTATTTTATCTTTATAACAACTCTGGAAGGTTGGTGCTATAAATATAAAGAGCTTTGCAAACCTTTAAAGCACTTTGTAAAGGCTAGTAGTTATTTTGTTGTTGTTATTAAAATGAACCTATTGTAAAGAATTGCCAAAAGTGAAATGGGTATCTGAATTAACTTCAAATAAATTATATTTAGTTAAATTCTCTTAACTATATAGTTCTTTCAAAATACATTGTTGTTTGCTTTCTGGTATTTGATTACTTGTTAGGAAAGTTTTTCTAGTCTTCTATTAGTTGCCTTGTTCTGAAATCCCCTAAAGAAATATAATTGTTACAGATGTTATGTTCCCATTCTTGTTTGTTCCCAGACATTGGTGATATTTGAAGTTACTGAGACCTAGTAGTTTATAACGTATATACTTGATAAATAGGCCAGTGAAGCAGAAACTCACTTTAAGTTTCTTTAGATAAAGGGAAAAAAAAGCTTTTCCTTTAGATAGTGAAGGATAAACTTTACAGTTAGATATTTATCAGATTATAATAAAAGTACAAAACATTTCATTTCAAATATGGAAGTGAAGTAAAACCTTCTGAAGAGATGATAGATTTTTTAAAAAATAGTTTCCCAGAATTTATGATATTCAACTACTATTTGACATTCCTGTCTCTGGGTACATATATATATATATATATATATGAATGCATTGTCAAATGTGAACATTAGTTTAGATACAAAAGAGAAGTAAGGGAGCCGCATAGATTTATCTATTCACATATTGTCAGGGAAAAAAATGAAAAAGAATTTCTAAGCCCAAGGTATCTATGTTGAATACAGCTCTCTCTTCCATACACCCAGAGGGTTTTAGAGTTTATGCCCTAAGATGATCAGATCCTTAGCCTATATATATGTTGTTGGATCCCCAACCCAGTAAATTATCCCTGTTATCTCTGGTTATCCAAATACTTAAGAGAATTCCTATCAGAGATAAATTGAAAAGTAAAAACCTTCTCTTTAAACTCAAAGTCCTGTCATATTAATACAAAATAATGCCTTATAGTTAAATTTGGCTTTAAAAATATTGTTTAATTTTGCAAATAGAAAGTCTTCTCAAAATAACCCACTGTTTAAATTCTCTTGTCCTCCTTAGGCCTAAGGGAGCAGGTATTCTTCCTTTCCTAGTGATAACTCTCTCATCTTTGTTTTTAATTTCCCTCTTCCATCTGCTCTGCCTCCTAGAAAAGGATGAATAAAATTGAAGACAGGAAGAGATGAATAAGATGAAGACAGGGACCAAGTTTCTCTCGGTTTTTTAAAAAAGTTCTTATTTGACCTTGTAGTCTGTCTCTAGCTCCTCTCCCATTTCTCTCCGGGCGGGCCCCGCCGCCCCCCCGTTGCTAAATCCACATTGATAGTCTTTAGCTGTTCCTTCCATTTGCTGCTCACTGCCAACTGACTCTCTTAGTCTTAACTTCACCACCTTTCTCCTGAAATAACTCAGGACCTTTTTTAAATCTTTGTTTTTCTTTGCAGAATATTTCACTGCAAACCCTTTCCTTTTTTCCCTAACCATCCTCAATCTTCATGATGCCACACATTCAAGTTCTTCTGTGTCTTTTTTCTTTAATCTTTTTTTTCTTCTCACTGACTGTTTGAAAAGGCTCTACACTCAACCTTCTGTTCTCCTTATATTCTATCCCTTAAAATCCTTTCTGCTACCATTTAAATCTCAGCTTGTCTAAAATAGAATTCTTACCTCCCTATCTCTATTTATCTGAATCCTAATCTTTAATCACCTACTATGAAGCATTTCCTAATTTTTCCAGCTTTACTACATATTCATTTATCCTCTCACCTTTTTTTTAGCAACCTGAGTTATATCCCTGTTCCTAAATATTCAAAATTAATTATTTTATTAATGTGCTAATAGCTATTTTTCTTATTTTCAGGTCTTGTTTGTTCCCAGGCACTGGTGGCATTATGTAGAATCCATTGACCCCATCACTGTCAGTATAAACTCATGGATTGAACTGGTAATTTTCTTTTTTCTTTTGTGAACGAAAATACTTTCTTTAGAATCAGTATGTGTAAAAATAAAGTCAATGTTACTGATGTTAACAAACAATAACTTAAATAAATGAGTAGGGTTGATCTCTTGAAAACAATCACCCGAAAAATTGCACACTTAATCAATGCTTAACTCCAAGCATTTTTAGAGTCCTTATAATTGCCCTTCCAGCCAGCTACATGTTCTTTTGAAGATCTACCCTGATGGCAGGTCATTTTCTTAAAATTTATGCAAATCCATTGGAGTATGGTACCATTCATAGGAGTAAAGACATGATGGGCCAGATGAATATGAACAAACTTGATTTAGGTCAGGTAGGGAGACCTAATGAAGCTAATGGAATTGGAATAGTTTTGAATGAGAAAAATTAGGTTTTCATAGAAAGATAAGAAACACTGTTCTAGAAAAATAAGGTTACATGAGAGAAAATGGACTTGAAGAATAGAGACTAGTTGAAGCACAGAGGAAGGGCTCAGAAACAAGTTTCAGAAATGACTTTAGAGGTTATCCAATCCAGTCTCCCAGCTCAGTATAGAAAGTACAGCTCCACCTTAGCAGATAGTTTTAATAAGTAGACTATTCCAATCTGCAGGTAGGTGCAGTAGAATCTAAATCTTAATCATATCCAGTCATATTTATACTGAAGACCTCAACAAGTGGTCATCCGAACATCTCCAAGAAGGAAGTTGCACAACCACCAAGACAGCCCTTTCCCTTTTAAACAGCTCTGATTCTTGGGGACTAGGGAAGACTTCCTCACATGAAGCCTCAATTTGCCTTTTTACAGCTTTTTTTTTACCCATCACTCCTAATTCTGCCCTGTAAGCCTAAGGAGAACAAGTCTCCTTCATCCCTCTTCTGTATAATAGCCCTTAAAAAACTTGCAAACTTTTATCATTCCCTGTCTTTACTTCTTTAGGCTACACATCCAGGCTTCATGTGACATGTTCATAGTGCAGTTACCCACTTCGGGACTTACTTAAGTTTGTCTGATTTTCTTTGAAATCTACTTCAGATATGGTCTATCCTTACCTTGTACAATGGTTTTCTTTTCTTGCAACCTAAGGTATAGAAAATTTTTTGACCTTTTTAGCAATTTGCTGACTCATATTAAGCTTGTAATCTACTAGAATACCTTTTTCATGGGAATTGATTTGCCTCCAGTACTGACCAGCCTGTACTTATGAAATTAATTTTTTGAACCCAAATAGAGAATTTTACATTTATTTCTATTAAATTTGATATTACTATTTTATGCTGAATATTAGTTTTTCAGGATTCTTTTGTATCCTAATTCTGTCACCACAAGTTTTCTCTAGTTTCCTGTTGATATAAGATTTAACGTGTTCCATTTATGTTTTTAACCAAGTGACTGATAAAAATATTGGAACAGCTCAGGGCCAAAGCTTCCTGTGGCATTCCACTTAAGACCTCCCTCCAAGATTAATGACTGTTTGGAGGTCTAACTGTTCAAACAATGCCAAATGCATGTAATATTGTATTATCATCAAACTTATGTATCTTTTTCTAGTCCATTAAATTAGTACTCAGTGAACTTAGATTCTTTTCATGGCTTTAAAAGCATGTTGTGTATATGATTTTAGAAAAGAATCATTCTCTGGGTTTCAACAAAGACTCATTTTCTGGGTTTCAGTGTTTTCATCAAAAAAAATCAGGGAGTTCGACTAGATGAGATCTTAAAAGGCCCTCCACACTCTAAATCTATGATCATACAGTCCTAAGATTAACAAGAAATTGCTAGTATGCTTTTCTGAAATAACATTCCTTTCATTTCCCTGTCTAGAAACCCTTTTAAAAATTTAAAGAAAAGAAAAAAGAAATTAACTTCATTTGGCATTACCTGTTCTTAATGAAACCATGTTGGCATTTGATGAACACTGCTTCTCTTTCTAAATATTCCCAAACTATCTCTTCCATAACATGTTCTTTATATGGGATAAACGGGAAATAAATCACAGAGAGAAGACATTAAAATTAAAAGGAATTAGGAAAGGCTTCCTCTATAAGGTACAGTTTTTTTTTTTTATTAAAGCTTTTTATTTGCAAAACATATGCAACATTGATCCTTGTAAAGCTTTCTGTTACAAATTTTTACCCCTCATCCCTTCCCCTAGATGGCAGGAAATCTAATACATGTTAATTATGTTAAAATATTTGATAGATCGAATATATGTATATATATTTATACAGTTATCTTGCTGTACGGGGAGGGGGGAGGGAAGGTGGGGAGAGACCTGAGAAGGAAAACATAATGCAAGCAAACATCAATAGAGAGTGTGAAAATGCTATGTTGTGATCCAGACTCAGATCCCACAGGCCTCTCCCTGGGTGTATATGGCTTTTTTCATCACTGAACAACTGGAACTGGTTTGAAACATCTCATTGTTGAAGAGAACCATGTCCTTCAGAATTGATCATCTTATAGTCTTATTGTTGCCGTGTACAATGATCTCCTGGTTCTGCTGATTTCACTCAGCATCAGCCACTACAAAAAATGGCTGCTACAAACATTCTTGCACATGTGGGACCCTTTCCTTTCTTTAAGATCTCTTTGGGATATAGGATAAGGCACAGTTTTAGCTGGGATTTCAGGGAAGCCAGGAGGTGGAGATGAGGAGAGAAAAGCTCACCATGGGGGACATACACCAGCCAGAAAAATGCCCAGATCCAAAAGATGGGATGTTTTGTTTGAGGAACAGCAAAGAGACCTCTATCACTGGATGAGAGAGTTATGTGGGACAGCAAAGGAGTGTGTAAGGCGTAAGAAAACAGGAATGGTGGCAGGGGGGATAATTTTTTTTTCCCAATAGTATTTTACTTTTCTAAATACATGCAAAGAAAATTTTCAGCCTTAACCTTTGCAAAACCTTATATTGCAAATTTTTTCTCCCTTCTTCCAAAGACAGCAAACAATCCAATATAAATTAAGCATGTGCAGTTCTTCTAAATATATTTCTGTACTCATCATGCTGCACAAGAAAAATTAGATCAGAAGAGGAGAAAACCACAAGAAAGAAAAAACCACAGCAGTGTCTCTACTAGGTCTATAATCCCAAAGGGATCATAAAAAAGGAAAAAGGATCCACATGTGCAAAAAATTCAGCCCTTTTTTAGTGGCAAGGAGCTGGAAACTGAATGGATGCCTACCAGTTGGAGAATGTTTGAATAAATGATGGCATATGTATGTAAAGGAATATTTTCTTTTATAAGAAACTATCAGCTGGATGGTTTCACAAAGACCTAGAGAGACTTACATGAACTTATGCCAAGTGAAGTGAGTATTACCAAGAAAACATCGTACACAGCAACAAAAAAGATTATGTGATGATCAGCTGTGATGGACATGGCTTTTTTCCAATATTGAGGTAATTCAGGCCAATTCCAAAAATCTTGTGATGGAGAGAGCATCCAGAGAGAGGACTATGGGGACTGAAAGTAGAGCACAACCTAGTGTTTTCACCTATTTTTGTTGTTGTTTCATTGTTTTTTGTTTTTTTTTTCTCATTTTTTTTTCCTTTTTGATCTGATTTTTCTTGTGTAGCATGATAAGTATGGAAATATGTTTAGAAGAATTGCACATATTTAACGTATACTGGATTACTTGCTCTCTAGGGGAGGGAGGAGGAGGAAGAAGAAAAGGAAGGAGAAAAATTTAGCACACAAAGTTTTTTTTGTTTTGTTTTGTTTTTTCTCTTTTTTTTATTAAAAGCTTTTTATTTACAAAACATATGAGTGATTTTTCTACATTGACCTTTGCAAAAACTTTTTTTGGTTCCAAGCTTTTCCCCTCCTTCCCCCCACCCCCACCCCTAGATGACAGGTAATCTAATACATGTTAAATATGTTAAATTATATGACAAATCCAATATATGCATACATATCTGTAGTTATCTTACTGTACAAGGAACATCAGATCTCGAAAGAGAGAGAAAAAAAAAAACAACCTAAGAAGGAAAACAAAATGCAGGGAAATATTCACAGAAAACGTTAAAATGCTGTGTTGTGGTTCACACTCAGTTCCCACAGGCCTCTCTCTGGATGTATATATGACTATCTTCATCGCTAAACAACAGGAACTGGTTTGAATCACATCATTGTTGAAAAGAACCATGTCCATCAAAATTGATCATCGTATAGTCTTGTTGCTGTGTATAATATTCTCCTGGTTCTGCTGATTTCACTCAGCATCAGTTCATGCAAGTCTCTTCAGGCCTTTCTGAAATCATCCTGCTGGTCGTTTCTTATAGAACAATAATATTCCATAACATTCATATACCATAATTTATTCAGCCATTCTTCAATTGATGGGCATCCTTTCAGTTTCCAGTTTCTTGCCACTACAAAAAAGGGCTGCCACAAACATTTTTGCACATGTGGGTCCCTTTCCCTTCTTTAAAATCTCTTTGGGATATAGGCCCAGTAGAAACACTGCTGGGTCAAATGGTATGCACAGTTTGATAACTTTTTAAGCATAGTTCCAGATTGCTCTCCAGAATAGTTGGATCCGTTCACAGTTCCACCAACAATGTATCAGTGTTCCAGCCTTCCCACATCCCCTCCAGCATTCATCATTATCTTTTCCCGTCATCTTAGCCAATTTGACAGGTGTGTAGTGGTATCTCAGAGTTGTCTTAATTTGCATTTCTGTGATCAATAGTGATTTGGAACACCTCTTCATGTGACTAGAAATAGTTTCAATTTCTTCATCTGAAAATTGTTCATATCTTTTGACCATTTATCAATTGGAGAATGGCTTGAATTCTTACATATTTGAGTCAATCCTCTATATATTTTAGAAATGAGGCGTTTATCAGAATCTTTGAATGTAAAAATATTTTCCCAGTTTATTGCTTCCCTTCTAGTCTTGTCTGCATTCATTTTGTTTGTACAAAAGCTTTTTAACTTGATATAGTCAAAATTATCTATTTTGTGATTAATGATGATCTCTAGTTCTTCTTTGGTCACAAATTACTTCCCCCTCCACAGGTCTGAGAGGTAAACCATCCTACATTGTTCTAATTTGTTTATAATATCATTCTTTATGTCTAGATCATGAATCCATTTTGACCTTATCTTGGTATATGGTGTTAGGTGTGGGTCAATGCCTAGTTTCTTCCGTACTAGTTTCCAATTTTCCCAGCAGTTTTTGTCAAATAGTGAGTTCTTATCCCAAAAACTGGGGTCTTCAGGCTTATCAAATACTACATTACTATTGTCATTGAGCATTTTGTCCTGTGAACCTAACCTATTCCACTGATTGACTACTCTGTTTCTTAGCCAGTACCAAATGGTTTTGATGACCACTGCTTTATAACATAGTTTTAGATCTGGTACAGCTAGACCACCCTCATTTGCCTTTTTTTTTTTTTTCATTAATTCCCTTGAAATTATTGACCTTTTCCCAGATGAATTTTGTTATTTTTTCTAGGTCAGTAAAATAATTTCTTGGGAGTTTGATTGGTATAGCACTAAATAAATAGATTAGTTTAGGTAGTATTGCCATCTTTATTATATTCCTCGACCTATCCAAGAGCACTTGATATTTTTCCAATTGTTTAGATCTGACTTTATTTGTGTGGAGAGTGTTTTGTAGTTTTGCTCATATAGATCCTGACTTTCCCTTGGCAGATATATTCCTAAATATTTTATACTATCGAAAGTTATTTTAAATGGAATCTCTCTTTGTATCTCTTGCTGTTGGATTTTGTTGCTGATATATAAAAATGCTGATGATTTATATGGATTTATTCTGTATCCTGCAACTTTGCTAAAGTTGTGGGTTAATTCTAATAGTTTTTTAGTTGATTCTCTAGTGTTCTCTAAGTATACCCTCATATCATCTACGAAGAGTGATAATTTGGTTTCCTCATGACCTACTCTAATTCCTTTAATCTCTTTTTCTTGTCTTATTGCCAAAACTAACATTTCTAATACAATATTAAACAGTAATGGTGACAGTGGGCACCCTTGTTTCACCCCTGATCTTATTGGGAATGGTTCCAGTTTATCACCATTACATGTGATGCTAGCTGATGGTTTTAAATAGATAGCACACAAAGTTTTGCAAGGCTGAATATTTAAAACTATCCTTGCATGTATTTTGAAAATAAAAAGCTATTATGGAAAAAAAATTTAAAGATGAAAATACTGTGCTTTGATCCACATTCAGTCTCCATAGTTCTCTCTGTATGAGAATGGCATTTGCCATCCCAAGTTCTTTGGAATTGCTTTGAATTCACTGCATTGTTGAGAAGAGCCAGTTGTATCACAGTTGATCATCATATAATCTTGTTATTATTATGTACAATGTTCTCTTGGTTCTGTTCACTTCACTCAGCATCAGTTCATGTAGGTCCTTTCAGGCTTTTTTGATTTAGCCATTCTCCAACTGAAGGACATCCATCCAATTTCCAGTTTCCTGCCACTACAAAAAGGGCTGCTACAAACATTTTTGCACATGTGGGTCCTTTTCCTTCTTTTATGATCTCTTTGGATACAGACCTAGTTGTGAGACTGCTGGATCAAAGGTCATGGACAGTTTTATACACACACACACACACACACACACACACACACATTTCCCTCTCTGGGTATAATTCCAAATTGCTCTATAGTATAGTTGGATCATTTTACAACTCAATCACTAATGGATTAGTATCCCAGTTTTCTCACATCCCCTCCAACATTCTCAGAGTGGTCTTAATTTGCATTTCTCTGATCAATAGTGATTTAGAGCATTTTTTTCATATGATTAGAAAAGGAAGTAAGTTAAGAAGAACTTTAAATGTGAGAGGATTCCGTATTTTGATCCTTAGAGTTGATAGGAGTTGCTGGAATTTGAGTGAAATGACAGACGTGCATTTGAGGAAATCAGTTTGACAGATAAATGCAGTGGGACTTGAGGCAGACCCACCAACAAGCTATTACAGCAGTCTACTTAACCCCAAATGCCTCTTACCTTCCCTCTAAATCATATGCAAATATTTTATATATATCCCTTTTTATCTATTCTTTTGCTTTTGAATCAAGAGTTTCTCCTTATAAAAACTTATTTCTGTCTTTTCTTTTACATTATGTTCTCTTTACACATTTCCCAAGATTTTCCCAAGAAGTTTTCCTTTTTACACTAGTTTACCTTATTTATTACTCATATTTTGTCCATTTTTATGGAGACATGAGACCTTGGATTTTATACTTGGTTCTCTTCTTAGATATTGTCACTCATGGGCAACAAAGTGGCACAGTGGATAGAGCACCAGCCCTTAAGTCAGGAGCACCTGAGTTCAAATCTGGTCTCAGACACTTAACACTTCCTAGCTTTGTGACCCTGGGCAAGTTAACCCCAATTTACTTAACCCCAATTACCTCAGGAAAAAAAAAGAGATATTGTCACTCATGAATCCTCTGGTACTCTTCCCTTTTCCACCTCCCATGTTGTACTTGCTAATCTTTGTGGTATCGGTCTTCTCAAATCTGTATGTAGCTTTCTTAGTTGCTCCATTTTAAAGCCCTCTTTAATTAGATTAACAATATCCTAGTCAGATCTACTTTTATTAGTCCTTTTTAGCTATGCTTTATCCTTAGCCCCAATAATTCCTATGTTCACGATAATGTCTCAGAACTTTGAATCCCATTCTCAGCCCTATCTTAACAGCCAACCATCCACTTTCTAAATCTCCCTCTTCTTAGTTCATCTGCTTTCATTCAGTTGAGCTTTAATTTTCCAGGTGATACTTTTATGGCACTATTCCATCCTCCAGATGATGTGTTTTATTTATCCCATTACCTACTCTTATTTTCCATCTTCCCTTTTGTTTAATGAGTTCCTCTGTATCTATATCAGTCCTTTCAGACAAGTTACCATTTTTCCACATGATTATTTCTTGGCATACATACATAGATAGTTCCAAATTCCTCTCTATTAAAAGAGTTTGACATTTATTAACTAATTCTAAATGTTAATTATTTCATTTTCTCTTCCTTCTCCACCTTAGATTTTTCTGTATTCTAGCCTCCTAACATAGGTGAGAATTTCCTTTTACCTCTTTATATACTTTTTCTTAATTTTTTTCTTTGAAGACCTTTTTTCTGTGTTCCCCTTTCCCCATTCTGAGAATATTAACCATATCATCTCTCTCCCTCACCTCCCATATCTAATCACTTGCAAGGCCTTGTCATTTCAGCCTCCATAGATGTGTCAGATCAGTCCTACTTTCTCCACTCTAGACTCTACCCTTGTCCCCTCTTTCCTGGACTTTTGCTTCTAATTGATCTCCTTGCCTTTAGTCTTCCAGTAATCCATTTATCACACTATTGCGAAAATTATATTCCTAAATCCTATATCTGACTGTGTTAGCTCTCCTACTCAGAAAACCCTCTTTGCTTTCTAATTCCTTGAGGATATAATACAAATTCCTCTGACTTTTAAGCTCTTCACAATCTGATTACAACCTGTTTTTCCATATTGATTTTAAATTACTCTTCCTCACACCCTCAGTATCCTGGCAGACATTGCTGCTGTTCCCCATGCACAACCTTTCATCTCTCAAGTCCACTTTTTCATAGCCTGCCGCAGTGGTGGAGTCTTCTCTTCTTCCTCACCCCCACCTCTTGAAATTCATGGCTTACTTCAAGGCACATTTCAAGGACCACTTGCTTTTCACAAGGCTTTTGCTGACAGCCTCCCAGTTGTAAGCCCCTTCCAATCCCTTTCTGCTTATGATGCATATTTTTGTTTTTTGTTTATCTATGCACATGTCATTTCTTCCCCCAGTTATCCCCAGCATCTAGCATGGTACTTCACACTAGTAGACATGTGGTGGTAGATAAACCTGGAACATTCCCTGCACCTTGCTTTCTGAATTTGCTTGAAGCAAGAATAACAATTTTTTGTCTTTTTTGTGGCTCTTTTAATCAAATTTAGCTTAACAGCTGTGGCAAACAAGGCATATAGTGTAGATTTTGTGAGATGTACATACCTCATTTCATTTTGCCACAGGTCTTCAGATGTGTCCCTCTGCTTCCCTGCATGCCAGGTTCTCTGTCCTCATAAGGGGATGAGTTTTACTTATTTCAGAGAAAATAAGACATACATAGATAGTACCAATGGACATAAGAATACAAGTGTGGGACAAACTCTAGTTATCTAATGAGATACTCTAACCCTATTTCACCTTACTTTCTTTTTTCTACATAACCCCTTTTACTTCCCTGGACTTGTAGGCTTTATGTCTTTTCTGAGGAAATGAAAGCGTAATTTAGTTAACGATCAGAAACAGACAAATAAGGACATAGGGTGGTGTCCAGTTATCTGAGGTTGTTCTTACTTGCCTGGCTTCTAGATTTTATGTAATTGTTATGGGCAAAAGTCTTTTTCATATCAAACTAAATCCTTGTAACTTAAGTCCAGTTAAATAATCAGTTTCATTTTTAGAATCTCCTTTGCTATGTATTCTCTGAAGTTTTTGAAATATATTCCTAAAGTCTAGAGTTTGTGCAATGTATTCTCTTTCCTATTAAAAAGATAAAATTGACCCTTTGTCTCTGACTTCCTGTTCACATCAGCAACTACTTCTTTCTTTTGAAGAATTACAGAGTGGAAGTTCTTACTGCTGCCTTATCTACCTTCTGTTATATTACCTGAATAAGGTATGTTGTTGTTGTCAGGGAGGAGTCAGGGATGGGACCTCTCTTAGGCCAAGCTGAAGCTGAGTCTTCATGGTAAAGCTGAAGCCTGCCCATTCAGGGATTGAGAAAAGACCCAGGGACAGGCCAGAAACATCAGAGGTTATTTTTAAAAACCAGAGTTAGTAGTTGGGGGGATGGGTACTGAGTAAAGGATCCAAAGCAGGGGAGGCAGTATTGGGAGGAAAGTCCAAACTTTGTGTCAGATTTAGTCTGAGGTTCAAATGAAGAAGCCTCACATTTGTCCTGAAAGATCCAGAGTCTTGGAACTAAGTTATAAAAGATATTTTAAAATGATTCCCATGTTTTTCATATGTATCCATTGGCAAAATGGAGCAACTATTAACTAATATAGGAAGACTAGTCATAGGAAAGATTTGTAGGGAAATCTTCCTGGAATTCTGCAGAGGTGAAATAGGGATGAAGGTTTATTGATATTTTTTTCTTTTCTTGATTCTTTCTTGGTTACATTTTGTTGAAGTGACAAGATCATGCAGCACCTTTTCCTTTTATCAATTTTAGATGTGTAATACCTATATATTTTAACATGTCTTTTGCTTTTTCATTATCATTTCAAGGTATATGTACCTCACTACCACCAAATGAGCCCTCCCTCTTAACAAAGTTGTAACAGTTAAGCAATATCTTCATAATGCCTTTTTGATAATGTAGACATTTTCACTTGTAATCTCCCACTTCTTTATCAAAAGAAGAGAGATAACTCTTTAATTCTCCTCCAGGACCAAAATTGGCCATAATTATTCAGCATTTAGTTTATGTTCTTGGAGAAAAAGAGAGTCTATTTTCAACCCATCAAAGTAGTAGTATGAATATCTTGCATTTATATGGTGCTTTTAAAGTTTGCAAAGTGCTTTATAAATATTATATTATTTGATTCTCACAATAGCCATGGGAGGTATTATTATCATCTCCAGTTGATAATACTTCACAGTTGAGAAAACTAAAGCAGAGTTTTAGAGTCTAGAGTCATATAGCTATTTTGAACTCATGTTTTCTTGACTCCAGGTCCAGGTCTACTGAGCCACACAGCTGCCTTTTCTTCCTCTGCCATTCTCATTCCTCACTATCTTCAATATTGTGACCAAAAGTTTGTGAAAGACTACATTTCATTTCCTTTATTTACCCTAAATACAAAAGGAGGGCACTGCCAGATTTTGTTGTGGAAATGTGTACCCTCATGCTTGGTGTGTCATATAGCCATCTAAAACTCTTCATCATGTCAAAATGAAAAAGATTGAAAAAATCTGAAATAAGTTGGATTAAACTAAAATGTTCTGGGCTAATTTGTATACAAATGTTTCTGCAAAGAATATGCTAACTAAATACATCAGAAGTGTCTACTTCTTATGGATTAGCCAGGGTGTTCTAAGAACATCATGTGTCATTGACAAGACACCAGTAAAATTGCAAGAAAGATTAGACACATTTTCTCCAATATTAGTCATGGTTCACAATATAATTTCTTAAAAAGGCATTTTTTCCTCTTGTCCATAGGAGGAGGACCACCAGACTCGAGTAGAAGAGGCTATCACCCGAATGCTAGTGTGTGCCATGAAAACTGCAGAGGATCCCACTAATACCAAAGCCTGGTTAAACCCTACAGAAGTAGGGAATCTCTTATTTTTATTGTATCAGTTGATAATTTATTGGGAAGATAGCTTTAGGTGAAGCTATTCGTTGAAGATAAATCTGCATCTTAAAAAATCTTTCCTTTTCTTTAGGTAGAGGGAACATCTCATGAAATCAATTGTCAGTACTTAAATGGAGCCATTTCTGCTTATTTGGAACACATTAAAGTAGCAGAAACATTAACACCCACAGAGTTCAAAAAAAATGGTGAACACAGAATCGAGACACCTTTGAAAAAGAGGAAGTTGGATATACACACCAGAGCAAAGGAGAAAAAATCATCTTATCATAAGTTAGCTACAGGTACAGCTGAGCCTGAGAAGATTTCCTTTGGCCTGGATCTAATTCCAGTATTACCCAGTCTTCAAGATGAATCTTCAGAAAGAGGAATAGCTGAAAGTGATGTTAAAGACCTTGTCAAGGAAAATGAGGTACATCTGGGGAAATTAAATTCTGCAGAAGAGCAACCAGTTATGAATAAAGCTGAGATACCACTTGCAGATAACACTGTTTCTGACAGCACCACATGCCCTTCTCAACCACTCATCTCTACAGATGATTTGCTAGATTGTTTGGTGAATCCAAAAGTCATCAGTCTAGTAGCACAACTTTTATTACAGAAAAGAACTTATAACTTCTAAGTATAATTTTTTTAAATTTAAGTGATGCTACATTAAAAGGTATTTTTCTTTAAAATATATTTTAAAGTAACTTATTTACTTTTGCCTTGTCATTTAGAGTAAGTGCATCTGAGAATTAGCAAATAAAATATACTACAGCATTTCCATACAGTAATGGTTTCAAAATTAATAATGAGACTGGCATTTAATTGTTGTTGTCATTATATTGATTGCTCTTTCTTCCCATGGCATTCAGGGTCCTGTGCTAAAATTATCCTGTTGGGGCAGCAAGGTGGCACTGTGAATAGAATACAAGCCCTAGAGTTGTGAGGATCTAAGTTCAAATCCAGTCTCAGACACTTGACACTAACTGTAGGATTCTGGGCAAATTATTTACTTCCAATTGCCTCAAAAAAATGAAATAAAATTATTTTATCTATGCCTCTTTTTAATGAAGTAGTAGTATAGAATTGGCAAGATGAAAAAATTGAGTCAGAAAAAGGCAATGATAATCACAGAACAAATGCACTTTAGATCTTCATCCCATAGAACAATAGAATTTTAGATTTGGAAGCAACCATACAGGTTTTTTTGGATTAAAGAACCTCACAGGATTTGCTCAACTCTGTGTGACTGATAAATGATTGAATTTGTGGCAGGACTTGTTCCTGCTTCTTCATCTAGTATGAAACCATGCCATCTGCTTAGGATTGGCTTGCCACCTCAGCCATACTACCCTGTTGTTAAAAGAGAAAAGAACTTCACCTTCCTAATATACAAGCTTGTACTATATCTGTACCAGTGGCATATCCAGAAAGCAAACACAGTGAAAGAGTAGTCTCCATGTGCCTTTTTGGTCTAAGTAACTGAAGCAACTCTACCAGAGAGTGTGATCAGAAATTCAGCTCCATCAGGGAGTAGTCCCTTGTCTCTGCCTCATAACAATATAATTATCTTTTGCTCTAGTCCTATCAGGAGCTAGATTCTCATTAACCCTGGTGTGTCTATTCACCTTTGAACAAAGTTTTCTAATCCTTTTGTCCCTTCCCAATTCATTAGGACCTCTTTCTGATTGCCATGACCTAGCATTAACAAAGAAATTAGAAATAGAAGCTTCCTAATAATTAGAGCAGCTCCCCAAAGCCACAGAATAGAATGCATTGACCTCATGAGAGCATCCAACTCCACTCCAGTGGTAACACTGGGGCAGGGGGGGTGGGGTTCAGGAAATTTTAGAAGGGTCTTCATTATGCATAGATAACAAGATTGGACCAAATAATCTGAATATGGTGGTTTTATGATTCAGTATTTTTCTAGCACATGTAGGTTATACATATGTGGAATAAGAAAATAATCATGTGATGTATATCATTCATATATCATCATTTGACACTAGGTTCTTAATTGCAGTTATGCCCAATCCTGACTTACTAATTGTTGCAGCTGTCTTGATTGAGAGCTCAAAGTATATGAGCCCTTTGATCTCAGAGGCGAGATGAGTGAGGCAGGGGAACTCATAGGGTGTGAAAAGAGCTCCAGTTTATTATGCCACACAGCCTTGTTGATATACAGTTTTGCAAGCGTGATCAGCAAATGAACAGTAGGCAATCACCATTCAGAGAAGCGGCTAGTGGGCATTGGGTGTGCATGGTATCTGCCAATGGGAGGAAAGCCAACCCAGCCACGTCAGCAACCTGCTCACAGGCGAGAGGCCCCATCAAAGCATCCCTGCTCACTAGCAACTACCTGTGACCCTCAGGCTCTACCCATTCCCATGCCATGCACCAGTGCTTCTTATACAACAAAGGCGTTTCTGCAACGTGGCAGAAAACTCATTGTGCACCACAGGTCAAGGTGGCCTCTGTACTCCCTCTCAGCAGGGTCCCATACCCTAGCAATTCCCCCTTTTATCTTTTAGATAAAAAGTCCTTTCTTGAGTTGCAATCTCTGACAGGATGATGAAGAAAGATCTATAAAAGATACCCTAATATCACAGGGCAACAACAAAGCAATAACAGCATAACACAGAGGGCAAGCCATGGTTCTAATTTTAACCATCATGAAGAGGTATTATCAAACCAATGTATGACTTTTTTTTTTTTTTTGCAGTTTTATCGGGATTCAAATCTTCATGAGAAACTGCAGATGCTAGTTTATATAAACTTTCAGTGTCACCTTCAATTGTTATTGAGAAATAAACCATTCAAATGCCTCTTGATACTGTCCCAATCACAATCTTGTCC
Source organism: Myrmecobius fasciatus (assembly GCA_023553655.1). Taxonomy (NCBI): domain Eukaryota; kingdom Metazoa; phylum Chordata; class Mammalia; order Dasyuromorphia; family Myrmecobiidae; genus Myrmecobius; species Myrmecobius fasciatus. Next base: position 328,142 of record JAJPUD010001134.1, read on the forward strand.
TGTATCATTATACACAGAGGGGTTATATAAACCTTTGTACAGCTGTAGTCACATTGTATTTGAGCCTGGAGTTTCAGTAACTCTACTTCTGCTCCCATTTCCAATAATGCTTCTCTTAAATTTTTTATCACTTGATAAAATTGTTCATCTATCTTAGCTTGTTGGGCAAAACCTCCTAAGACATTCCTAGCTATTTCCTCTATATATCTAGCTTGTACTGTACTGTTTTGTACATTAGATATGGGCATTGCAAGAGAGACTGATGAAACTATAAATGAAACCAACATAGTGATACCTAACATGACACAGCTGATACATCTTTTTTCTAATGTGACTAAGGTCTGTTTCCTTCTTTTCTATTAGGATATTGAACATAGGATCAATCTTCTTACAATACCATTTCTCACTTTTTACAGAAAGCATTGATTGATACATGAGCTCTAGTGACAAATACAGTCTGATTGTCAATTTCATTCTCTAAACAATCACTAACAGTACAATTGCAACAAGTAACATTGTAAAAACCTAATGTTTCTTTGCTAACAGTTACAGAATCTCCCCTCATGAAGCATATTTCCCTCCAGACAGGCGTTAGTGTAGAACTGGTATCCAATTCTCCGGCCATTTTCCAAGAACCAGGGCCTGAGAGGTTTTTCCATGTACTAAACTGCTGGCCCAATTATTGAGTGACAAGAATGTGTCCCAAGGAGGCTTGTAGTTTATAAGGGGCCAACTGTTGACCCATTATGTAGACACACTGCTGCAACTCTCCTGCACAGATGAGGGGGTCACTATGATAGGGCATCCCCTGTATATCCAACATGTGTGTCACATGACACCCCATTCCCCATGAGACAGTCCTAGGTCATGGTGGGTCCATGATAACCCATCTTTTGGCCTCTGTTGCCAATCTTAATTGTATGTAACACAAACCCATATAATATATAGAAAGCATCTTGTTAGTAGTCCTACAGACACATCTTTTCCTTTTTGATGTCACCTTTTCTTTTTTCTTTTCTTCTGCTTTATGGACAACTCTGAGATATCTGGTGGGAATCCACTGCTTAAGGTTTTGTCCTGTGGAGATGCAAGCATATCCTGCCCCCCACATTAGAATCCTATAGAGTCCCTCCCATCCTTCAGGACCCTTTTTCATTATCATGGTCTCATTCTTAGGGGGTCTTCTTAATGATGATGGGATATTTTCTTTTTGTTTAATTCTCTGTCTCTTTACCAGAGAACATTTCATAGCTGAACTTAAATCATTTGAATCAAATTTTAAATAATTTATTGTGTACACTGCTTTATCTGTATCTTTTTGAGTGACCCTACCTCCATCTCCCTCTTTTTGTTTTTTGATGAGTTTCTTCAGAGTCTGATCAGTCCTTTCTATAATGGCCTGTCCTATGGGGTTGTAAGGAATCCCAAAAATAGGATGTGTGGAGAATTCCTGTAAGAACGGTTTTAATTTTTTTGAGGTATATGAGGGTCCATTATCAGTCTTGATGGTGTGTGGGATGCCCATAGAAGCAAAATAGTGAAATAAGTGTTTTATTACATGTGAAGCAGCTTCCCCTCTTTGAGAGAATGCAACTACAAAGCCATATGTCATTTGGCCTGTCACTTCGGGGTTAGTCCCCAGCCCTACAGGTCTTTGAGACAAGCTACACATCTTTTTACTATTCGTGCTGTTATTTGTATTATTGGCATATAGTAGGGCTATTTTTCATACCTTGTGGCAATACCTTCCACTGAAATCTCTTCACAGGTCCTTGAAAATTATATTGGTCCTAAGAAAGCAAATGTATCCCTGTCCTCAGGGTTTACTTGTCTCAAATCTGTTAATATTCTCCATATACCACATATTTTCTTTATAACAAATACAGGGGAGTTCCATGAGCTGTTTGTTTCCTCTATGTGTCCTAATTCTTAATTGTTCTTGTACTAATTGATGTAGAGTGGCTGTTTTTTCTTGATCCAGGGGCCATTGCTCCTCCCACACCGGTGTGTTGGTAGTCCAAATCATTTTTGGAGTGGTGGAAGCCACAGCAGCAATGACTCCTAAAAATCTGTAGTGATTTTCATCCCTAATTGGTGTAAAATATCCCTACCCCATAAGTTAATATGTAAGCTGCCTATTATTAAGGGGAAAAATTGTTCCTGTCTTTCTGTCTTTTTGTGAATTTACTGGTCAGCAGACATCAAAGCTTCCTTACTGCCTTCTATCCCTGCCACTAAGTTGCTCAAAGTATAGCTTCATGTCTGCCCCTGAGCAGCAGTCAAATGAGTCTGTTCTAAAAATTCTGTCATCCAGATTTCATTCTTAGGCTTTACATTAGGAGAGCTTTTGAAATACTGTGAGAATCTTACAACCACACAGTGACTATATTAAAAAATGTATTGTCTCCAACATGCTTATCATAGGTAAATATTCTGGAGATAGGTTAGAGTCCTTAAGTCTTTTCAGAGTTGTTTTTCTTTACAATGTTGCTAACTTTGTGCAAATTATTCTGGTTTTGTCACATCAATTCTAACTACCCAGGAAAACTCTAGTGTCTCCTTATCATTTCTTGTGATATAATCATATTCCATTACAATAATATTAACAGATACTTTTATAATATACATTATAGTAATAAATCACAATTCAGTCATTTCCCCATTATCTAAGAAAAAATCTAAACCACCCCTTTAAAATTTTAGGGTTTTTTTGTTTTTTCTTCCTGACCCTGATACTTTCCCTCACACCCCTCCTCCCTTTTATTTCCCTCATTCAGGATCAAGAAGTTTGTTTTTCTTGTGACTTTTCTCTTTGAATGTTACCTTCCCTTAACCCCTACATTGCCCTATTCCTGTATGTTTCTTTATTGACTTTAATATATTTGTGTATTCAACCCTTGTCAGTGAGGTGTATGTGATGCCCACTTCCTCCCCTCTTTTCTCATCTATATTTTCTTCTCATATATCCTAATTATGGGAAATTGCACATTCCACTTCCTTCTTCCTCCTTTTTACACATGTGTGTGTATTTTTCCGCTGGAAGCTTTCACATTAAAATACAAAGGTAAAGCAAGTATATCCTCTATCTCCCCTGTTATTTGGTATCATGCCAGAAATGTGATATGCCAGAAATTAAATAATAAGACAAAGGTACAAGTTAAAGACAATGAAGAGGAAACAAAATTATCCCTATTTGCAGTTATAGTAATAGATTCACTTGAAGGTAGTGTGGTACAATGGAAAGATTATTACTGGCTCTTCAGTTTGAAGATGTAGGTTCAAATCCTATATCTGATGTTTTCTTGTGTGACCGTGAACAAATCTCTGAACCTCTGTAAAGCATCAATTATCAGTCAACATTTTATTAAGTACCTAATGGGTGCCAAGCAACTAAGCTCTAAGGATACAAAAAGGCAACAGACAGTCCCTGTCCTTGAGCTCACAGCAAAGAAATATGGACAAATTATAGATAGGAAAAATGGAAAAGAGGAAAAGCAGTGGAATTATGAGGGGATAGGAAAACCTTCCTGTGATAGGTGGGATTTTTTGGGGGATTTAAAGGAGATCAAGCAGTCAAAGATGAGAGGGGAGAGAATTCAGGAAAAGAGGGACAGCCAGAGACAAAGACTAATAGAGCTGGAATAGCCAAAGGACCAGGGTCACTGTGGAGGAGGAGCAGGGAGGTAGAGACTGAAAAGGAGAGAGGGTGGAAGGTTATGAAGAACTTTGAATGCCAGTCTTATACCCGGGTAATGATAGGGAGCTTAAGAGACTTATTGAAAGGCAGGAGTGACAGTTATCTTTAGAAAAATCACTTTTGTGACCAAAGGGAGAATGGACTGAGTAGGGAACAACTTGAAGCAGGCAGCCCATCATTAGACTTGCTGTAGTCCAGGCTTGAAGTGATGAGGGCCTGAATTATAGTAGGTCCAGTGTTAGGAGAGAAGGGGACCTATTCAAAGGTGATGCATAGGTGACAGTCCTTGGCAGCAGATTGGATTTGTAATTGAGGATGACTCCTAGATTTTGAGTTTATGAAGAAGTAACAACTTGGGGCAAGGGGAGGGTAGTTTAGGGGAAAAGGTAATAAAACGTATACATCTGAATAGGAGAGATAGAAGAAGAAACCAAAGTAGAAGAGAGGAGAATGGTAAAGATACTGCTTCTTGTAAATAAGCTATTTTACAGTTGTCAAAGCTTCAAAACAAATAAAAGGTAACTGACCTGATCATAGATTAAGAAAAGACAGTATAATTTAGGGAATAGAGAGCTGGTCTTTGAATCTAGAAACCTTGGGTTCAACTTCAATACAGTGCCTGGCTCAAAGTAGGAGCTTCATAATGATTTATCAATTGGAGAACTGAAGTCTATGTCCCAAAACTCAATGGCTGAGTGACATCTTCCCTTCTTCCCCAGGAAACACTCAAATGTCTTTGAAGTCGCAAAGATGCATTTGTAGTATGGGTTTCTTCATCAGAAGTTCCCAGTTCTTTTCTTTTTAAACCTATCTGAATTCAACCCCATTTGGGGTTTTCTTGGCAAAGATACTGTAATGGTTTGCCATTTCCTTCTCCAGTTCATTTTGCAAATGAGGATACCTAGGCAAACAGGGTTAAATGACTTGCTCAGGCTCACACAGTTAGAAGTCTCTGAGGCTAGATTTGAACTCAAGAAGATTCTTCCTAACTTCAGGCCTAATGCTCTGACTATTGTACTACCTAGCTGCTCCCTAGAAGTCCTCTATACTAATAAAATCACAAGTCTGGACAAAGGAAAATTTAAACACATATTTAAAGCTGGAAGGAACAGTGCAATCCAACCTCATTTTGACAGGTAAGTAATTTGAAGCCCAGAGAGGTAAAAATAACTTGCCCAACATCACGTAGGTAGTAATTGGCAGAGCCGGGATTCAACCCAAGAGTCTTGATTTAAAATTTAATACTTTTCTTCCATTGCTATACTATGATTCTACTTAAAATTTAATTTTTTAATGACAAACCACTTTTTCTGCAAAGGTTTTATAAATTTTGATTGGCATCTGAAGTATGCTATAATGAATCAGAATTTTATTTGCAGTCATAGATCATAGATCTTGGACTGACCTTTTTTTGCAGAGCACTCGGATTGGTTAATGAAACTGTAAGATTTGCAGTCTAGCTCTTTATTTCTGAATACAATTAAAAAGGAACCACATTCTGAAGGGAAATATGGATTCCATCCTTGAATTTTCAAGTAAACTTTTTAATAAGTAAAATTTACATACAGAATTAAGACTAATTTTAAGAATTGTCAAACATTAAAAATAACTGCAGCTACATAAACCAAAATTTGAAATGTGAACAATTTTCTTTGATCTCATAATAACTCATATTATAATAGCTCTTTATATAAAAGGTCTTTCCATACAAAGCTCTATAATGGGGAAATGAGCTCAGAAAGAGAGGGTCAGTGATTTCCCTGAAGTGATAAAATGCAGCTGTCATTTTAAAAATCAAATAATACTTTTCATGACCCCATTTAGAATTTTCTTGATAGATACTAGCTAGAGTGGTTTGTCATTCTCTTCTCCAACTCATTTTACAGACAAGGAAACTGAGACAAACAGGATTGTGACTTATCTAAGGTCACACAACTAATACAAGTATCTGAGGCTAAATTTGAACTGAGGAAGATGAGTCTTCCCTGATCCCAGGCCTGGCACTCTATCCATTTTGCCATCTACCTGCCCCTATGACTTACAACAAAATAAGTTGTTTATTTAAATTGAATAGCAACTACACAACAATTGAAAATGAATGACCAGCATTACAAAGAACACAAATGTCCTCAAATAAGAACCATATAAAAACCCTCCCTTACCATTTTACTTTGTAGAGATTGGGGTCTATAGATATAATACATTATTTTCAGGCTTTTATATGGCTTGATTGTTTCTTACTGACTTTTCTTTCTCATCTTCTCTTTTTCTCTCTAGAAATATTATTTATTTTATGGGATTAATTTCTGGAAGGAAAGAGAAAAAATGCTGGAAGAAATTCTGGTAGCATAAAAAACTCAATTAAAATTTCTTTTGAGTATAAATCAAACCTCAAAGTCTATTTGCATAATTCTTCATTGATAGAGATTAGTTAATGTTCCATGTTTTTGTGAGAGGCGTGTTGGCAAGAACTTGGGAAAGAAGGTATATCTGATCTTGTGTCTTCCAGCTTTAGGAGAGGAGAAATGGGGTCCTAGACATGATTCAGATCTCTGAAGAAAGAGAAAGAGACACTGGGATGAAGTCAACATGTAGAGAAGCCATCATTTTTGATCATGTTCATATCTCCAGATATGTACACTAGACACTGGAGAATTTTTCCCTAGGTGAGATCTGAGATTAGTTTGATTGAACTGAGTTGTCTTGTTGCCAGCGGGAATACATCCCTTCTAATTCTGATTTCTGATTTGCTATTGACTTGGATAAATGTGTTTACATTCATTGTGGAACTAGCATTTGGTAGAAAGTCAAGTGTTGGTGATAGATATTGGAATCAAGCTTAAGACACTCCATCCCATCAAAAGATAACAATCAGGAACTCACCTTGAACTTATATGTTCCATAGATATGTTCCATAGATGGGACAATGGATAGACTAGAATAAGGAGGACTTGTATTTATTGCAGGCTCAGACCCTTACTAGTTCTGTGACCCTGAGTAAGGCACTTACCTTGTGCCTCTATTTCCTCATTTATAAAATGAGCTAGAAATGGCAAATCATCCTACTATCTTTGCCAAGAAACCTCCAAAAGGGGTCATGAAGTTAGATACTTCTGAAGTAACTCAACGATCATACTAAAATGTGAAAGAAGCTTACCTGCTTAGAATACTTTAGAAGATAGAAACAAGAAAGCTTAGCACCTAATAAGCAAGAATAGTGAAAACAGGAAAGCTATTAGATAGTTGTTGTACCCCAAAAAGCTGCTACCCAACTGTTCCCAGACTGTTTCATTCCATAGCAGTAACCTCCCTAGCAGTCTGGAATATCTCCTCAAGCCCTTCCCAACTAAATTTGACTTTCTCTGTTCCCCAGACATTCTGAGGCATTGACCTGGGAAAGCCAGAATTGTTCTTTGTAATTTCCAAGTAATAAGATTCCACAAAATAGTTGTGTAGCACCATCAAATATGAGAAAATTGACTTTAGGAGGGCCATCAAAGATTGTTCAAAAGAAATATACGTTTAGATTTCTCAGTAGGATGAGTCCAAAGTTGTCAGACTTACTCTCAAAGCATTTTATAATCTCCACCTCCATCCCCTTCCCTACTTAATAGCCATCAACAATTGCTCTCCCAATGCCTTTGATTATACTGTTCCTCCTCTTTCTAAATGCTACCTTCAGCTTGACAATCCAGCTCAAATCCTGCCTTTCCTAGGAAGCCTAAGACTACTATAATACATATCAATTCCCCCTTTTTTGAATTCCTTAAAAAACTTTTTAGCATTTTAATTAAACAATCATTTATTTTTCCTCCTTCCCTGCATTGAATATTTTTTTTAAAAAAAACAATAAAACAATGAAAGGAAAACATGAAAGAAAATGAAATCTTTTGCAACAGATAGTATAGTGAAGCAAGATAAAATCTCATGTTAGTCTTATTCAAAAATGTATATCTCATTCTTTGTTTTAAATCCATTACTTCTTTGGCAAGAATTTTGGCTACACACTCCATTTTCTGTACTCTGGAATTGTGGTTTGTCATTACACTTATCAGAGTTCTAAAGTCTTTCAAATTTTTCTTTATAATGCTGTCCTTGCAAAGATTGTTTTTCTGGTTTTGCTCATTTAATTTTGTCTTTTCCCCTAAAATTTATTTTACTTGAAGAAACAGAATAAGAAAAACAATACAAAACAAAATGAAACAAAACAAAAGAGAACAATATCATGTGCCCAGCAGAACATCAGGAAAGATTAAAAATATATAACAACAAATATTAATTTAATAAAGTATATTAGTAAAAAATATATTCATGACTATCCATTTTATCTTTACTTCCTTGTAAATTTTTATTTTGTTCTCTGCTGTACACTTCCCCCCCCACTTCATTGATCCCACCACCCCTAGGTGGGTTATAATTAATCTCCCTTTCATTCTCCCCACCACTTCCAAGCAAGTTACAGCTAAGAAAAGATATATTTATGTATACATATATAAACATATATGTATACATAAATTCACATACATATACACATACTCCACATATGCACATGTATTTCCTATCCCTGCAGATTCTTTCATTAAATTCTATTCCATAACTTGGTTTACTATTATTTAACCTCTCCCCATCCCAGGAATCCTTCCCTTGTCTTCCCTCACCCTTTGCTTCCCCATCCACCTATCCTTCCCCCCTTATTTTTCATACATTTTGGAGGGTTCTATACCCTTCATGATACATATATGTAGTGTTACCTATTGAACCCTTTGCTGATGTGAGTAGGTTTTCAGAAGTACATCCTTCCTTCTCCTCCAATGCCTCTATTATTTCTCTGCATCTCATTTGTATAACATGATTACTATTTTTACCTTTACTCTGCCAATCTTTCTTTTGAGCTTGCTCTATTGTTGATGTAAATCTTAAACAGAAAGTGAATATTTCCCATGTAGATAAAAACAATTTGTCCATGTTTAAACAATAAGTTTACTGCTGAGTTACTTAAAATTGCTCTTTGATGTTGGCTCTTATATGTTAAATTTTCTGTTAAGTTTGGGTTTGGTTGATAGCAAAACCTGAAAATCTGCAAGTTCATTAAATGTCCATTTTTTCCTCATTGAAAATTATAGATAATTTTGCTGGATATGATATTTTTGGCCACAAGCCTACTTCTTTTGTTTGTCTGTAGATATGATTCCAAGAGCTGCTATCTTTTATTGTAACTGCTGATAAGTCTTGTACTATTCTAATTGTAGCTCCCAGAATATTTGGATTGTTTTTTTTTCTTATGTCTTGCAAAATTTTCTCTTTGATCTGGGTTTTTTTTTTAATTTGGCAGTAATTTTCCTTTGTGTGCTCCATAAAGGATCTCTTTGAGATAGTGATTGGTGGCTTTTTTCTATTTTTACTTTCCACTCATGTTCTATCACTCTAGGACAATTTTTTTCTCTTTCATTAATTTTTTTTAAAAACATTTATTAAAGCTTTTTATTTACAAAACATATGCATGGGTAATTTTTCAACAATGACCCTTGCAAAGACTTCTCTTCCAAATTATCCCCTCCTTCCCCCTACTCCCTCCCCTAGATGTCATGTAATCCAATACATGTTAAATATGTTAAAATATCTGTTAAATCCAATATATGTATGCATATTTATACAGTTATCTTGCTGCACAAGAAAAATCAGATCAAGAAGGAAGAAAAAAAACTGAGAAAAAACAAAATGCAAGCAAACAACAACAGAAAGAGTGAGAATGCTATGCTGTGGTCTACATTCAGTTCCCACAGTCCTCTCCCTGAGTGTATATGGCTCTCTTCATCATTGAACAATTGGAACTGATTTGAATCATCTCATTGTTGAAGAGAGCCACATCCATCAGAATTGATCGTTTTATAGTCTTGTTGTTGCTGTGTATAATGAATGATCTCCTGGTTCTACTCATTTCACTTAGCATCAGTTCATGCAAGTCTCTCCAGGCCTCTCTGAAATCATCCTGCTGGTCATTTCTTACAGAACAATAATATTCCATAACATTCATATACCATAATTTATTCAGCTATTCTCCAATTGATGGGCATCCATTCAGTTTCCAGTTTCCAGCCACTACAAAAAGGGCTGCCATAAACATTTTTGCACATGTGGGTCTCCAGGACAATTTTCTAGGATTATTTCCTGCATTATTGTGTCAAGGTTTTCTTTTTGGTCACAACTTTCTGGCAATCCAGTTATTCTTATATTTTCTCTTCTTGATCTGTTCTCCAGATCTATTATTTTTCTTAATAAGATGTTTCACATTCTGTTTTATTTTCTCATTCTTTATAATCTGTTTTGTTATTTCTTGCTCTCTCATAGCTTCACTGTCTTCCCCCTGTCCGATTCTAATTTTCAGAGTTATTTTCATCTTTGAGACTCTGTACTTCCTTTTCTAATTGGTGAACTTTTTTTTTTTTCATGGATTTAAAATTTTTTTTCCTTTAGTTTTTCCTCAATGTTTCTCACTTAATTTTTGAGTTCTTCTATAAATTTTGTCTGGGAAGACAGCCATTTCACGTTACTTTTGGGGGGTAGAAGCTTTTTTTTTTTTAATAAAAATTGTCCTCCTTAGAAGATGAACCCTGATCTTCCCCGTTCCCATAATATATTTCAATGGTGGAGCTCTTCTTTGCTGGTTCATTTTTTTTTTTAAATAAGAGGTAATAGTGTAAGCACCTACAATCCTGGGGTGGGGAGATGGTGCCTCAAGCTTCCCTTCAGCTCTCTCCTCTGACCAGGAACCCCAAACCAAGAGCTCCACCCTCTTGCAAGTGCTCACAGTCAGTAGTGTTCCTGCCCATTGCTTCTGCACTCAATAGGTGTCTTTCCCCAGGCCGCATCTCAGCACAGCTGGGCCCAGCATTCCCAATTAGTCAAAGTTCCCTCAGTCTTCCGGAACTCAAACCCCTTCTTGACTAACAGTCCAGTCAGTGAAAGTGTCTGTGGTTCTTGCTGAGGCTTCAGCCACACCCCAGGGTTCCCCATGGAACTAGCCTGGAGATGTTTGCACTTCAGACAGGTTAATCCTGATCTGGGGTCTTTCTTTAGATCTTCTCAGATTATATCCCGAGGGCCTCAGTTCTGCCCCAAGTCTTCTTGGTTTTTTACCAATCTACATTCACCTTGAGGTGCAAATTTGTTGTTTGTGGAGGAAATCATCAGAGCTTGAAATTTACCCACCTACTTTGCCATCTTCCCAGAATCCTCTCTTCTGCTCATTTAATTTTGAGTTAGTTCACAGAAGTCTTCCCACTTTTTCTAAAAATGTCAGTTTCATAATTTCTTATAGCACAGTAATATTCATTATATTCATTTATTATTATATTCATTTTTTCCCCTCAATTTCTATAGCTCTTACCAGTATATATGACTCAGTGCTGTATTTTATCTTAGTCTTATGTTGTCCCCTAGTGGCTTCATTTTTGTTGATCCTATCTCTCTATCAAGGCTCTATTTTTAAATTTCTTTGGTAAAGATTTAGGAGAGTACTGAGCAGCTGTTAGGCCTCAGGTAACTTTGCCTAACTATTCTAATCCTTGCTGTTGTCTCATTTTAATTAATTTCTACAGTCAGTCAAAAAGCGTTTATTAAATGCTTACAATGTGACAGACACAATGCTGGGGATAAAAAAGAAGAAAAAAAGAGATGGTCCTTACCCTCAAGAAGTTTATATTTTATTAGAATATAAAAAGGGAACTAAGATGAGTGGGAAGGAACAGTCAGAAGAATTCAAGAAGTAACAAAGGCATTGTGGCTTTCTGTCACTATTACATAAGAAGATGTGGCCTGGGCTTATTATGGTTTTATTGAAATAGAACTTCTAGATGAGAATTTTCTCTACCATTTACAAATCTTAGCTATTTGCCTAGAGCACTGTATGACTTGTGAAGAGTCACCCAGCCAAGATATGCACAGGGTGGTACTTGAGCCCCTCTTTCTGACTCAGAGGCAAACCTATGTTACCAAGGTATAGTTGTCTCTATGTAGTTTATCAAAATTAGAAACCACTTTAAATTGACTAATTATTTTAGTATGTTATCTTGTCCCCATGAAGTGTGTGGGAGTCATGATTCATAATTTGAAAGAATTCAAAGAGATTCTCTTAAAGTCCCCAAAGAGTTTATTTACACCATAGTTGTCAGGCTAGCCTCTAAAGGAGGTCTAGCAAATTAGAAATAGTTCATGTAGCTTTTATATGCTGAAAATTTGGGGCTTAGCCAGCAGCCTACAAGATTGTAAATTATAAAAGATAAAGAGGAAACAGGATGTCTTTTAGCGAGGTACTTTAATCAGACAGGATGTTTTTTTGTTTTGTTTTGTTTTTGCAAAGAAGGAGCAACAAATAAGAGGTTTTATTGCTACACATTCATCAGTTAGATATGCAGTTTTGAGTAGACTCTTGACTCTGACCCATCATTTCCTGCTGTCTTTTGGGGAGAGAAAATTCTAAGGATCCATCATCCATAGGTAGATTATAAACTACTCGAGAGCAGAGACCAAGTCTAATCCTTATTTTCTAGTAGTAATAGAGAGAGGCGAATGGGATAGTGGATGCAGAGCCAGCCTCAGAGTCAAGGAAGATCCAGATTAAGTTCCAGCACTCATGTATATTGGCTATGTGACCCCAGACAAGTCACAACCTCTATCTGCCCAGCTTCCTCATCTGTCAAATTGAGATAACAACACCTAATCTCCAGGGTTGTTGTAAAGCTCAAATTGTAGGGAGCATGATGGAACTGACCCTGGGTTAATCTAGTTTATGAAAATCACTAACATAGACATTTTTAATAATCAATAACATTAGTATGTTTTGACTTGCTGGGTCCATAGAAGAAACATTTACTCCATAAACTATTCTTTGACCCCAGGTAACCAAGTTGCTGTTTTTGACTTACTCTGTTTTTAACAGACCCTGTGGCTAAGCTACAGTCTGAAAAAGATTCTGTTTTTTAGCAGCCTTAGTATCCCAAACACGGCTTAGAGCCAAAATTTTGGTATAAAAGGTTTTTTTCCCCAACCCTAATTGCCAATTAGTTCCCCATGCTATTTGACTTAAAGAGAACTCTTTCGGAAAATAACATCCCCATCTAGAGAGAGAATTATAGAGAATGAATGTGGATCAAGGCATATCATTTTCACCTTTTTTGTATGTTTGTTTTTTGCTTTTTTTTTCTTTTAGTTTTTCCCTTTTGTTCTGATTTTCCTTTCCCAATATGATTAGTGAATGTTTAAAATGATTGTGTGTGTGTATATATATATACATATAATCTATATCAGATTGCTTACTGGCTTAGATAAAGGGGAAGTAACAGAGAGAGGGAAAAAACTCAAAATCTTACAAATCTTACAAAAATGAATGTTGAAAGCTATCTTTACATGTAATTGGAAAAACAAAATACTATTGAAATTTGGGGGGAAAAAAGAATCCTGTGTGAATGTTCTTACTCTGACTCTGAACCAAAAGCTCTCCCACAGCAAAATGAGATGATATATGTAACCAAAAACTCTATATAAACATACATTGTATATGTGTGTGTATATATATATATATATATAAATAAACATATATATATAAACTCAGTAATACCTGAGTTCAACTCTGGCCTCAGATACTCTGTGTGACCTGGGCAAGTCACTTAGCCCTGTTTGCCTCAGTTTCCTCATCTATAAAATAAGTTGAAGAAGGAAATGGCAAACTACTACAATATTTTTGCCAAGAAAACCCCAAATGAGTCATGGCAACTCTTTAAAGCAGGTGAGGCGGTGTTTTCCTACATTGATGAAATCACAGATCCAGAACAAAAACTAAAATGACATAATATACATATTTAAGATTTACTAAGCCCTTTGCAAATATTGCTTCATAACAATCTTATAAGGTTGGTATTCTACATGAAGAAATCAAGACTCAGATATGGTAAGTGATATACTCTTCCTAGGTAGACTATAACTATACAGGAATAATTCAGAGATGTTGCACTTTTGGTTTCCAACCCACCTCTAGGAAATGACTATTAATAAAGCAAGTCACGTGGACTTTTTTGTTTCCTACTACATATAAAACTTAGGTCTACCTTATCCTATAGTCTATTAAGTATGCTCCCTAATTTGCAAGACATTAATGATTAGTCTCTCTATGCCTATTTTTGGATAATGTTGTAAAAAGATCAAGTCCCATGACTAAGATATTTTGGTTCTTGAAAGCTAAAATTGTTTTAAAAAAAAACTTTCAAATTTTATTTATTTAGTTATATTTTTATGATTTAAAAAAAATCTGGGACAATTTTCTTTTACTTCTGTGCAGTTTTCGCTTATGACTTTTTGAAATATAGTTGTGAAGAGAGGATTTTTATTTTTTTATTTTTATTATTTTTATTTTCTCCAGTTAAATATAATTTTTTTGCTTATACATGTATGTTCATTTTTTTACATATTTCCATATATATCATGTTGGGAGAGAAAAATCAGAAAAGGAAAAAAGTAAAAATAGTGGTCTTCATAGTTCTCTCTGTAGATGGGAATAGTACTTTTCACCGCAAGTCTATTGGAATTGCCTTGAATCACCACATTGTGGGGTTTTTTTTTTTTTTGGTGTTTTTTTGTTTTTTAATTAAAGCTTTTTATTTGCAAAACATATGTATGGATAATTCTTTAACACTGACCCTTACAAAGTTTTGCGGTAGAAATTTTCCCCCCTAGTCCCTTCCCCTCCCCTAGATGGCAGGATATCTACTACATGTTAATTATGTTAAAATACTTGACAAATTGAGTATATGTATACATATTTCCACACTTTTCTTGCTGCACAAGGAAAATCATATCTACAAGAAAAAAAAATCTGAGAAAGGAAACCCAATGCAAGCAAACATCGATAGAGAGCATGAATATGTTATGTTGTGGTCCACATTTCACATCCCTCTCTCTGGGTGTATATGGCTTTCTTCACTGAACAATTGGAAGTGGTTTGAGACATTTCATTGTTGAAAAGAGCCATGTCCATCAGAATTGATCATCATATAGTATTGTTGTTGTCATGTATAATGATCTCCTGGTTCTGCTCATTTCGCTCAGCATCATGTAAGCTCAGTTCATGTAAGTCTCTCCAGGCCTCTCTGAAATCATCCTTCTGGTCATTTCTCACAGAACAATAATATTCCATAACATTCATATACCATAATTTATTCAGCCACTCTCCAATTGATGGGCATCCATTCAGTTTCTAGTTTCTAGCCATTACAAAAAGGGCTGCCACAAACATTCTTGCATATGTGGGGCCCTTTCCAAGAGAGGATTTTTGAAAGCCCATTGTGGTTCAAATGGAGCTACTTATCTTCCCCTCCCAGATACATATTTTTGTGATTGTAAATTAGGGCAACTTTTGTCTTAATTTCTAACTTAGCCCTTTGTCATTGAATGGGTATTGCTTCAGATAAACTGAGATCTGAGGAAGACCTTAATTTAGAAAGGCTAAAGTCTTTCACTGTATCCAGAACCATTATCAGTGATCTTTTATCTTGCCACTTTGATGATTCTGGAGGAGAGGGTGAGACTGATGACTTTGCCCAATTCTGTCTCCCTTAAATCCAATTCACTGGCAAGTCAAGACATCATTCTCATGATATAATTGGTCCTGTTCAAGAATGAAGGACATTCTTCCACAACAATAACAAATCAGGATCTTACAGCTAGAAAGTGCCTAAACTGCAACTCAAATTCAGACTTTCTCACTTCAAATCCGAAGCTTGTTCTACTAGAATCTAGACCATGTATCTTTCACTCTTCTGCAGAGTTAAAGATAGTCAATTATTATAGATTGCTCAGTCATTTATTCAACAGGCATTTATTAAGTATCTACTATATGCAAGGAAAAAATAGCTTTGACAGTGGATAAAAAAATCTGCTTTGAAGCCAGGAAGATGTGGGCTCAAGTTCTGTTTCTGACCCAAATTTGAGCAAATCACTTTGGATTCTATCAACTCTATAAACTCTGAGGTATAGAGAAGGTGCTAATGTGAGTAGTTTGGAGTGCCTACATCAGTGAAATCATAGATCCAATCTGTATACAGCCCCTACAATGCACACTGGGTATAGGAAGACAAATTGAAACATGTTTTCTTAAAGCTTTATGAGTATCTAAATTTTATCCTATGGGACCACAGATCCAGAGCTATAAGAGACTTCAAATCACTTTTATTTTCTTTCCCTGAGGCAATTTGGTTTTAAGTGACTTGCCCAGGGTCACACAGCTAGGAAGTGTCTGAGACCAGATTTGAACTCAGGTACTCCTGCACCACCTAGCTGTCCCTCAAATCACTTCTTTTATTGGTGAAGCAGCTGAGGTCCATGGAGATTAAGTGACCTAGGACATCTGACTCCAGAACTAGTGATATTCCCCCTGTACCTTCTGTTATAGTGTATGGGTTACTCCTGAACTGGATATTTTTATATATATATCCTCATGGATTCATCCAGATATAGTACATAGGGATCCATGAAAAGAATCTATAGTTTCCTTTCCCCCCTCCTTTTCCAAAGGAGAGTTTGATTTTGCCAGTAGGAAAAGGAAGAGCCCTCTGATCTTCTCAGGATGATGTTTCCTGGTGATGAACTTTTCCTGGGAGCATAATGGTGGTGGAGTTGAATCCAAAGGAGTACAGTTATTGGAGAAATACTTTTATTAGAAAGCTAATTAAGACCAATTCATTATTAATGGAAAGCACAATAGTAGGAATTCTTTAAATATTTAAATATTGACATTGCATTTCTTCCTCTGAAAACTGTCTATTCATATTCGGTAACTGTTTTGTTGATTGTCTAGACTTAAGAAAATGATGAAAATATTAAATGAAGATTAAACTTAAAAGTGAATTATGGTTAAGAGAGTGTTAAAAATTCGCCTGCATACTCCTGGATATGCCTAAGTGAAGTCCTAGGCTACATTCAATTGCTTATATTGCTTCTGAATCCATGAAGTTAAGCAGAAAAATTAAGATATGTCCTTGTGTATATGCCCTAAGTGGATTCAAGAGTTGGCAGCAAGATTGTCTAATGGTCTATTTGTGAAATACCATAAACTTTAAATGCTTACTTTGACTCAATCCATGATTTCATTGGTGCATGGAGCTACTCATGAGGCACTTTTTCTACCAAATGCTATCGATCCCTTCTTTAAAAGTTATATATAGTTAAATGGCTTTATAAACTATCTTAAGCAGGAATGACAAGGTAAATGGTAGTGATCTTCAAGTGTTCACAGTGTTTAAAGAATAGAGGTAACACTAATATGGAAAAGAAGTTGATTGAGATTCAATATAAAAAAAGATCTTTGTTCCAGTATAAAAGAGGCTACCATTATGACATAGTTGTAAGGCTGTGTTGTGTTGTTGTAAAGCAAGGTTGTGTAATGGAAAAAGCACTGGATTTGGATTCAGGAAGCTCTAAGTTCAAATCCTGCTTTGATCATTTATTGACTGTGTGCACCTTGGCAAGTCACCCAATTTCTTTGACCATCAATTTCCTCATCTATAAAATGGGAGAACACCTAACTTTCAGAGTTGTAATTATCAAGGGAGATAAAACCTTTATAATGCATTGTAAACCTTTAAGTGCTATATAAATGCTACTTGTTAGTGAGTAGTCCCATGAAATTCCCCATGAGAGTTCTGATGTCTATGTTTTGGGATGTTACAGTGGGAATTCCTCCATCAGCTCTAGATGACCTCCTTCCCAATTTGAGAGTCTATAAATTATTCATTTTGCCTGGGTTTCCAAGTTTTGTTTCTCCCAATAGTTAAATTTCAAATTGTTTTAGGTGTGCAGGAGGAGCAAACCCACCCTTTTAAAAAGAACTGCTCTTCTCATTCCAATGTGACCTCAAAGTGTTCCAAGAAAAGCAATCCTTACATTACTCTACCATCTATATCTACATTCTTTCTTTACCCATCATTCTACCTAGAGTATGATTCCATAGAGAAAGAAGACAAACTGGGATTCCCAGAGCTATACCTTTTGCCTCTCATAGTTTTATTTCTTTAAGTAAAAAGGAAAGTATTCTTTATTTTTCTCCAGTTCAAGTGTCCACTTTTTCTAATTTAATCCCCCATGACTTCAGCTTTTGATTGTCTCACAGAAAGCATATCTTAAAACCAAAAACAATATAGTGGGAAAGGACTAATTTTAACAGTAAGGATAAATACACTGAAAGTAATACCTAATGTTTCCTGCCTTTGGTTAATTTGCAAAAAATACACACACACATACATACACACATGTATAAATTACATATAAAGACAAGTTTTAATGTTTTTATTTTCAAAATACATGCAAAGATAGTTTTCAACATTTACCCTTGGTAAATCTTTTGTTGCAAATTTTTCTTTCTCCCTTCCCCTGCTCCCTCCCCTAGACAACAGGTAATGCAATATAGGTTAAACATGGGCAATTTGTTTAAACATATTTCTACATTTATCATGTTGCACAAGTAAAATCAGATCACAAAGAAAGAAAAATGAGAAAAAAAGCAAGAAAACAAAAACACAAAAAGGTAAAAATACTATGCTGTGATCCACATTCAGTCCCCACAGTCCCCTGTCTGGATGCAGATGTCTCTCTCCATCACAAGACTATTGGAATAGGTCTGAATAAACTTATTGTTGAAAACAGCCAAAACTATCATAGTTGATCATCACATAATCTTGTTACTGTATACAATGCTGTCTTGGTTCTACTGACTTCACTTAGCATCAGTTCATGTAAATCTCTCCAGGCCTTTCTGAAATCTTGCTGATTGTTTCTTATAGAACAATAATATTCCATTACATTCATATACCATAATTTATTCAGCCATTCCCCAACTGATGGATATCTACTCAGTTTTCAATTCCTTGCCACTACAAAAACGGTTGCTATGAACATTTTTGCACATATGAGTATCTTTCCCTTTTTTATGATCTCTTTGTGATACAGACTTAGTAGAAATACTACTAGATCAAAAGGTATACACAGTTTGATAACCCTTTAGGCATAGTTTTAATATTCAATTTTTAAAAAATTTGAATTTCAAAGTTTCTCCTTCTCTACCATAACTACTCCTTCCCTAAAATGGTAAGCAATTTAACATATATGTGGAAACATGTAAAACATATTTCCACATTGATCATGTTGCAAAAGAAGAAACAGAGCAAAAGAAAAAAAACATGAAAAAATAAATTTAAAACAATATTTTCTATCTGCATTCAAACTCCATCAATTCTTTCTCTGGATGTGGATAGTCTTTTTCATCATGAGTCCTTTGGGATTGTCTGATCATGGTATTGCTGAGAATAACTAAACCATTCACGATTGCAATATTTGCATCAATTTGTGTAAGTCCAGATTTTTCTGAGATCATTCTGCTCATCATTTTTATATTACAATAGTATTCTATTCAGTTTCCTTTCTTACCATAACAATCTGAGAGGTGTAAAGTAATACCTTAGACTTGTTTTAATTTGCATTTCTTTAATCAATAGTGATTTTGAGCATTTTGTCACATAATTATAGATACTTTTGATATCTGTCTGAAAAGTGCCACTTTTTGTGATCTGACAATTTATCAATTTGTCAATATCTGTAAGAAACACATGTTAAAAGGCACACTGGTGATAATGCAAAAAATACTAATTTCAGCAACAAGAATGAACATTGAGACTTTAAAAATGCACAGAATGCTAAAATATGCTACAAATAAGTGTCTATATAATGTCTCTTATATATGAAACCAAAATCTTATTTCCTGAAAGCAATAAGGTACTCTGGATAATACTGATTATGAAAAAATATGACCAATAAGCTTGGATTTTGTATATTATCAGTGGTACTAGCATAAAGAACGCCAGCATCTTGAGGTCTCTTTGATGGAGGGACAATTAATGATGGGTTTCCAAGAATGTAATCACCAGTGAGTACTCCCACATAATACACATGCTTCTTCCCATTTATATCTGGTTTGGAATATGTATCATCAGCTGAATAGTGGGCATTGACAGCAAAATAAGTTCCTTTCCCCCATGCTGTAGCTGTGAGAAAAAAAGACAAAATTTTTACAAAATTAAGATTATGAAATTTGTATTATTATACCAATTATGATGGTGCCTGGACACATGAGCAAAGTGATAAAATCTCATTTCACTTTGTTGGAATTTTCTCTTTGCATTGATTTCATTTAATTTTTTATTTTAAATTATTCACACACATATATACATATGCATATAAAAGCTCACACACACACACCCCAAAAATTTTAAAAACAACTCACCCTCTTACTAAGCTCTTTAAAGGTTAGATCTTTGTTTTATTTAATCCTTACATTCCTCAGGGTCTAGTATAATAGTTTGCACAAAATATTTGCCTAATAAATATTTGCTAAGTTTAATTTGGTCTCCTTCATCAAGCTACTGTCTCTTTCTATAACCTGTCTAAAAGTCACTTTACTAAAAGCATAGCCAAAATCTCATAGACAAGGACTACAATCATGTAAGCAAAGTTAACATAGAGAGAGTAGAAATCTCTAGTCAAATTCAAGGGCCAATGCTCAAGCAGCTTGTCAGGCAATAAGCATTTTTAAAGCGCTTATTATTTTCCAGGTACGGAGTAGGTATAGAAAACAGGCAGAAATATGGTCCTTATCTTTAAGGACCTCACATTCTTTTTTTTTATTAAAGCTTTTTATTTGTATAACATATGTATGGGTAGTTCCCCAGCATTGATCTTTACAAAGCTCTCCATTACTTTTACCCCCAGTCCCCTTCCCTCCCCTAGATGGCAGGAAGTCCACTACATGTTAATAATGTGATAATAGTTGACAAGTTGTGCAAGAAAAATCCTATCTACAAGAAAAAAAAAGAAAACCAGAGAAAGGCATCACAATGCAAGCAAACATCAATAGAGATCATGAAAATGTTACCTTGTGGTCCATATTTCATATCCCTCTCTCTGGGTGTATATGGTTTTCTTCAATGAACAATTGGAACTGGTTTGAGACAATTCTTTGTTGCAGAGAGCCATAGGACCTCACATTCTAATAGAGAAGACTATATGCATACAACTATGTAAAAGATGGATAGATAGACATAATAAATGGAAGGTAATCTTGGAGGGGAAACACTAATGGTAGAGAGGATCTCCTGCAGAATATATGATTTAGCTAAGTCTTAAAGGAAGATAGAGAAATCCGTTGGCAGAGGTAAGAACTGAGAACATTTAAGGAATGGAATATAGTTAGTGCTAAGATCCAAAATTGGGTGAAGGAATACAGCGTGTGAGAAATAGTAAGGAAGGCAGCATAGCTGGACTGTTAAATGTATGAGAATCAACCAGGAGAAGACTGGAAAGTCAGGGAAAGGCTAGGTTGCAAAGGGCTTTAAATGCAAACATAGCATATTTGATTCTGGAAATAAAAGAGAGTCACCAATAATCATCAAGTAGAGGGGTGATATTGCTGGACCTTAGTTTTATGAAAATCACTCTGCTGGCTGAGTGGTGGATGGATTGAAGTGAGGAGAGACTTGAGGGAGGGACATCAGAAGGCTATTGTCACTTTCCAGGAATGACATGATGAAGACATGTACCAGAGAGTTGGCTGTATGAGTGAAGAGAAAGGGATATATGAGAGATGTGAAGGTAGAAGCATGAATTGGCCCGCAGATACAGGGGGCAGTTTCATACTGTCAGGGATGGTAATGAAAGGACACAGGCTTCCTTTCTGTTGAGTTTTCAGAAAGAGGCTACAATTATTATGCATTGTTATTGATTGTATTTATTGTAATGTTATGATTAATGTTATTTTTGAGCTTTATTTCAGTGTAATTATTGCATCATAACAAAGCAAAATATATCAATAACTTTTTTAAAGATAAATTTGGAAGTAGGTATTAACCTACTATAAAGGGAAGTGATAATTCATGTGAAATGGACACAAAAGGAAAAAACACTAACAAAAGTCTGTTGATTTACCACTGAAATTAAGTGCTCTTTAGGTTTATATTATTGTATATTTGACTATAACCTAGCAATCATTCACACTTTCTAGGTGGATGATGTTTTGGAGATACAGGATGGTATATTGGATAAGAATAGAGAATGGTATCAGGAAGACTTGGCTTCCAGTCCTGACTCAGAAATTTGTCAGCTATGATCTTCAGAAATCTAGTGGTCTTCTCTGTACTCCATTTTTCTTCTATGTAAAGTAAGCAGATTGGATCCACTTGAAGATCCCTTCTCTCTTTAAATCTCTAAGTCTTTGATCACTCTTCTCTATAGTGCAGATTACAACCCATCTAGACCTTCTCATTCTTTGCTCATAAATTCTCTACAAAGCATCCATCACCTGGTTGGAGGCCTTTTTATAGGTCTTTCCTATTATCTGTGGCTATGCAGTATTGGTATGCAGTACCAATCCACTGATTTGTTCCCTACTTCCCCTACATGCTGCCCCACCTCATTTCCTGGTCATGAAGTTCTAGCCTGATATCATTTTTTTTAATTAAAGCTTTTTATTTGCAAAATATATGTATGGATAATTCTTCAACATTGATCCTTACAAAGCTTTCCATTACAAATTTTTCCCACTAGTCCCCACCCCTCCGCTAGATGGCAGGAAGTCCACTACATGTTAATTATGTTAAAATACTTGACAAATTGAATATATGTATACATATTTCCACACATCTTGCTGTGCAAGAAACATCGTATCTACAAGAAAAAAAATTAGAGAAAGGAAACACAATGCAAGTAAACATCAATAGAGAGCATGAAAATGTTATGCTGTGGTCCACACTTCACATCCCTCTCTCTGGGTGCATATGGCTTTCTTCACTGAAGAATTGGAAGTGGTTTGAGACATTTCATTGTTGAAGAGAGCCATGTCCATCAGAACTGATCATCATATAGTCTTCTTGTTGCCGTGTATAATGATCTCCTGGTTCTGCTCATTTCACTCAGCATCAGTTCATGCAAGCCTCTCCAGGCCTCCCTGAAATCATCCTGCTGGTCGTTTCTTACAGAACAATAATATTCCATAACATTCATATACCATAATTTGTTCAGCCATTCTCCAATTGATGGGCATCCTTTCAGTTTCCAGTTTCTAGCCACTACAAAAAGGGCTGCCACAAACATTTTTGCAATTGTGGGTCCCTTTCCTTCAAGTTCTCTTTGGGATATAAGCCCAATAGAAACACTGCTGGGTCAAAGGGTATGCACAGTTTGATAACTTTTTGAGCATAGTTCCAAATTGCTCTCCAGAATGGTTGGTTCCCATCACAGTTCCACCAACAATGTATCAGTGTCCCAGTTTTCCCACATCCCCTCCAACATTCATCATTATCTTTTCCTGTCATTTTAGCCAATCTGACAGGTGTGTAGTGGTACTTCAGAGTTGTCTTAATTTGCATTTCTCTGATCAACCGTGATTTGGAGCATCTTTTCATATGACTAGAAATGGTTTTAATTTCTTCATCTAAAAATTGTCTGTTCATATCCCTTGACCATTTATCTATTGGAGAGTGGCTTGAATTCTTATAAATATGAGACAATTCTCTATATATTTTAGAAATGAGGCCTTTATCAGAACCCTTAAATGTAAAGATGATTTCCCAATTTATTGCTTCCCTCCTAATCTTGTCTTCATTAGTTTTGTTTATGCAAAAACTTTTTAACTTAATATAGTCAAAATTGTCTATCTGGTGTTCAATTAAGAGTTCCAGTTCTTTGGACATAAATTTATTTCATCTCCACAGGTCTGAGAGATAAACTATCCTATATTTCTCTAATTTATTTATAATATATCCAAATCATGAATCTATTTAGATCTTATCTTGGTATATGGTGTTAGGTATGGGTCAAGCCCTAATTTCTTCCATACTAGTTTCCAATTTTTCCAGCAGTTTTTGTCGAATAGTGAGTACTTATCCCAGAAGCTGGGGTCTTTGGGTTTATCAAACACTAAATTGCTACAATTATTGCCTAGTTTGTCCTGTGATCCTATCCTATGCCACTGATCAACTACTCTATTTCTTAGCCAGTACCAAATGGTTTTGATGACCACTGCTTTATAATATAGTTTTAGATCTGGTACAGCAAGGCCACCTTCATCTGCCTTTTTTTCATTAATTTCCTTGAAATTCTTGACCTTTTGTTCTTCCAGATGAACTTTGCTACTATTTTTTCTAGATCTGTAAAATAATTTCTTGGGAGTTTGATTGGTATGGCAATAAATAAGTAGATTAGTTTGGGTAGTATTGTCATTTTTATTATATTCACTCTCCCTACCCATGAGCATTTTATGTTTTTCCAATTGACTAGGTCTGATTTTATTTGTGTGGAAAGTGTTTTGTAGTTTAGTTCCTATAGTTCTTGACTTTTCCTTGGCAGATAGATTCCCAAATATTTTATACTATCAACAGTTATTTTGAATGGAATTTCTTTTTGTATCTCTTGCTGCTGAACTTTGTTGGTAATATATAAAAATGCCGATGATTTATGTGGATTTATTTTGTATCACAACTTTGCTAAAGTTGTGAATTGTTTCTAGCAGTTTTTTAGTTGAGTCTCTAGAATAGCCTGTATCTTTATGGCACCTCTTGAATGCAAGTCCAAAGTATCAATGTTGCAGCCCTTAAGATAAGTAATCAGCAATACTTCCTGAAGGCAACCACGAACCAGATTAAAATGTAATGAGAAAATTACACCTTAGATATTTAATCTGTGGTTTTCTAAGTCAATATGTGACTGCAGAGATCCATTTCTATTTGAGTTTGACAGCACTGGGGAAAGTCATTATGGATCATATGATATATCCTCTTTATACCTACCATATGACTCTCCCTATATCCACTGTGTGTCTCAATTTTGATTGTTTGGAGATTATTGCATCCCATTATTCACAATCATATCAACAAACAAACAAACAAACCAAAAATGATGATGATGTAGTGTGTGTGTGTATACACATTCACACTTGCCTTGGGATAGCTGAAAGTCCTGTGCAATAGAATCTTATTCATTTCTGGACCAAACTCCTTTTTCTGGCATAGTGCCTATCTAAGATTTATGATTTGATGGACTAATTCAGTGAAAAGAGACATTGGATTTTAATCTGGCTGCACTGCTTTGGGACTTCCCCAGGAAAGCTCATTACTGTCATAACTTCATCCCCCTAGAAGATGATCTCAGCCTTGATACTCCACCTCACTACTCTCCTCTGTCTCTCTGATTGGGGCATGATCATGAACTCTCAATCTCCATTTATGAAGGGAGCTCAGCTCAGATAGTTCCTCGTTTCCCCACCTAGCTACACAATGTTGGGTTTTCTCTTACTTCTCCATTATCCCCCCATCCCCTTGCCCTTTTCAACTTCCTTCTTGTATTATCTTCTCTCATTAGATTAAAAGCTCTTTGAAGGTGGGTCTGTTTCTTTTGTTGGTACATTCCTATCCCTAGTGCTTAGCACAGTGCCTGGCATATAATAGGTGCTTAATAAATATTGATTAAGAAAGAAAGGAAATGCTATAGTGACACTCTAAATTGTTCAGGTGCTGATGATGTGATGGGAGAGCCACATCTCACCTTCAAATTTTTTGAAGCAAACATGGTACCTGTTGCTTTACTTACCATTTCTCCCAGCATAACTGCGATTAAAACCTTGGTTATTGACCTGAGGTACTGAGTTAGTATCTGTTCCATGGAAGAGGAATCTTTCATTATTTGTCTGTTTGTTCTGGTCATCCATTGATATTTTCCTTACCTGATACAAATTCCAAAAGTTTTTGTTCTGTATCTTCTGAATCTACAAAGTACACAAGCAAAATCACTTTGGAAATGAGCATAGTGTTAGATATAGAATATTTGTGTAAGTGAATTTAAAATGATCGATCCATAGGAAGTCATTTGAGATTTTGTGTAGGGCAGTTTTCCATTGAGCATAAAATAATACACATCAAGTTTAATAGTATTTATTCTATTTTCCAGATATATTCCCAAATCTAGATAACTTTCTAAACCTAGAGTTTTGTAAAATTTGCTTTGAAAAGAAATATTCTCTAATTTGGTCACTTTTTGAAAGTTTCGTTTTGTTTTGAATTGTTCATCTTATGCCTTTAGTATGTGGCACTCCTGATGACCATCCAAACCAACAAGGATAGGCCCCTGCTTGGAAACACAAAGCTGCTTGGAGGCGGAAAGGTTAAATTATTTGGCTGAGGTTATACAATCAATAGGTGTGAGAGGCTCAGCTTGAAATAAAGTCTTCTCAATTCCAAAGCAAGGTATCTTACAGCACACTGTCTCTTGTTATCATTTTCAATATATTAGATAAGAGGGTATGTCTATTATACAGATTGTCAAATGATAACATTGAATAGATTTTTAAGCTCATTTCTGATAGCCAAAAGTTACCTATCCTTAAAGCACACACACACACACACACACACACACACACACACACACAGAGTGACATATCATTGTGCTCCAAAAGCTCAAGAACAAATGTTGAACACTGTCCTAATCTGCAAATGCCCTTTCATTTTTTAAAAATGTTAATAGTAGGTTGTTTATTTCAATCACATTAAAAGAGAATTGCCAATAGTTTTCTATAAGATTTTTGATTTCTAAATTTTTCTCCCACCTTTCCTTTTGTCTTTCCTCTCTTCCCCCCTCCCACTCTCTGACCCTTCCCCCTATCCCCCACACCAAGATGGGGGATATAAGTTATACATGTGTAACCATGTAAAGCATATTTTCCCTGTGAATTCTTTTTTAAAACCAATTTTGATTCCAGACCATGATCATGGCTCATTACTCTTGTTTCTTAATAGATCTCAAGAGAGGTAGAGTCTGTAATAATGGCTCCCCCATCATAGCCACCAGTTTTAATATCTTGTTATGTTTTTTCTCTTCCCCTAAGTTAAAAATAATTGAAGGGCCACCATCCTAGATTTGATAATGAACTAAACATTGCTGTAGGGTAAACTAGATGAGCTGGAAGAAAAACAAGGTTTCATTTCTCTTTGCTAAATAGAAAATAAGACACAATAACCAAGTTTTGAAATATTTCACTGATTGGTGCAAATTTTATAAAAGCAAGTTGTTTTAATTATGTTTCCCTCTGTTACTATCCATCACTTTACTAAACTTTTAAAAGGAAATTTGCTTGCTTTTTGTATATATAAAAAAGAAAAATACCAACTTTTAACAAAAGCTTAGTATTTTATGTTTATTATTATTTCTTTATTTTGAAGACATTGGGGAGGAAGAACAGGGCTAATGTCTATTTGCAAAGAGGTACAACATTTGCATGGAATTTTTTAAACACTTTTTAGACTTCATAATTTATTTCTTTGGGCAAATTTATAGTTTTCAGTTACCCAAAGAGATATTACTATATCTTTATCACCAGGACAACAAATGGTCATCATAATCTTCCCATTTAAAGCATGCTATAATTCCAATATGGCTTCTTAATAGATCTAATTTTTATCACTTACATGCCAATATAGTCAACCACTGCAAGACAATGCTCACAATTTCAAGATCAAGTTAACCATATTTCTTTACATTGCATGGAGTCTTATAATAAACATAAACTTGAAAATGAATTGTAAGAATGAGTGGTCTTGCCATTTATAAGATAGGTCATTTCAATGACTTGAGTTAGGAAAAGTGGTCAATTTCCTTTTTTTCCTAAAACCAACTCTGCCCCAATCTGTTCCACAACCACAAGAAGAAACCAAAACAAGAGAAAATGGAAGAAGGGGAACAAATAGGAAAAAAAATAACATAGTTCCAAACATCATAATTAGGTGGATTTTTTTTGTCTATTCTGAGTTAGAAAATACTAAACAGTGGTTATTCTTTTTCACTGCTTAATCATGGTATGTTCGGTGGGGCTTCAGAAATCACCTAGTCTGTTACTTTCATCTTATAGATGAAGTGAATTTATTGGCGATCACAGCACAGGCACCAAAGGTATCAGAGCAATAAAAACCAACAAGGGGAAAACAGCAGGAACCCCATCATTTTTTCCCTTTCCAGAATAGTTTGCTCCAGATTCAACTTATCTTACTTGTCCTCTTTCCCCACTTTCCTCATTCCATGTGTCCCATTGATTTGGAACACATTGTCATTTCTTTTGCCATGGAAACTGATAAAAAAGAAATTACCCTCTACATTCCAAAAATATTCAGGAAATTTTGAGTTAGGAAAAGTGGTCAATTTCCACCTAGGTTTCAGTATCCAATTTAACCTTTTCTCAAATCTGATTGTCACTCTTGACAGATTTATAGACTCAAAATGGAACAGTACTAAGATCCACTGCATTAAAAATGTCTTCAATGATATTTTTCTTAAGCTAAATATAACTGTGAAGATGAAGAATTAGCTTAGTAATCATTAGGCATAGGAACAATGGATGGATAAAAGATCATGATCAGATAAATTAATTTCAGAGTTCATGAACATGGAAGTGAAACTTCTAGTGATAGTAAGCTCAAGGATATGGTCATTTCACTATGGCTGAATTAGGAGTCAAAGAAGATACCATGGTAGCAAAGCTGTAAATGTAGAAGAATAATAGTATATCATCAATAACACAAATAATAATTGGGAAGAAAAAAATGAATTCTGTTTTGGAAACATTGAATGTGAAAAGTCTATGGGGCACTATAGTTAGAAAGGTCCAAGAGGTAGTGTGGAGCCAACTAGCACACAAGAAATGAACTCAGATTATCTACATCTATATCTATCTATCTATAAGAGGGAAGATCAGAATGAGGGCTAGATATAACATCGAGGAATGGTGAATTAGAGGTTATGGCAAGAATAAAGAATAGGTTTACATTCTCTATTGTATAGTTGGAACAGGTTTGACAAAACTTGTCTTTTACTTGCTTGTATTCTTGATGTTCTGAAAGTAAATCCACCAGAAGAAGATTCTGGTCTTTCATGTCATCCCAGTAATTAGGGATCTCAACTGAAAGACAAACACTTAGAGATTAATAATTCCTCTCATGTAGAAGAATACTCTTATGCAATTTAAATTCCTAAAGCTCTCTAAAAAGCAGAATAGCATCTGAATTCTTTTGCATTCTCTAATACTAGATTTTATGAATTCAATTCAATTTAATAAACATAAATTAAACATCCATTATAAGAAAGATACTCTACTATTACAAAAAGAAACCCTACATACTCACTGACTAACAAAAATTGACTTCTAGGAAAAATTCTGATGAACTCAGCCATGCTTCTACTAGTGCCCTGCTCTGTATTTTGGTTGTCTGGCCCAAAGAGCTGATCTTTATAGGGTTCTCCAGACAAAAATTACAGATTCAGAATGTTTTTACTGGGTGACCCCCATATCTGGATTTCTTTTCCTTCTCATCTCTGACTATCAACTCCCCTGGTTTCTTCTAAATACCAGAAACAATCTCTCATTTTCCATAAGAAGTCTCTATTGATTCCCCTTAATTCTAATACCTCCTCTCTGCTTATTATCTCCAATTTAGCTATTTAACAATTTAGCTTGTTTAAACATAGTTATCTTCAAATTGTTACCCCATTCGATTTTGAGTTCTTTGAGAACAGGAACTGTCTTTTGTCTTTCTTTGTACTTGCAGAGACTTAGCACAATATCTGGATACATAATAAATGTTTATTGGCTGAAGGAAATAGAGCTAGAGAGAGAGAAGTGGGAGAGAGAGGGGAAGGGGAAGGGAGGAGAGGATGGGGAGGGAGAGAAGGAGAGAGAGAGAAAAGCAGGGAGGGAGACAGGGAAGGAGAGAAAGCATTGAATGATATAAAGTGAAGTTGAACTTTCCATATTGTTTGAAGCAATAAATAGGCAAGTGCTGTCCCTTTCCATTTGTAGCAAGGCTTGTGATAAAATCTATTGTGTAGTTTTCATTCTCAATTTTAACAACAATGTTATTTTTCTTTACTTTTCTTGCATCCTCTAAATGCAGATTAGTTATTTTGTCAAAAGGCTTGAAAACACCATTGTCATTATACTGACATATAGTGGTTTTTCTGAGCTCTTCAGCCTTCAACTCTTCATCTATTCATAAATATGTTCTCTTGATCATGTCTTCAATTG
Organism: Myrmecobius fasciatus; assembly: GCA_023553655.1. Lineage (NCBI taxonomy): Eukaryota > Metazoa > Chordata > Mammalia > Dasyuromorphia > Myrmecobiidae > Myrmecobius > Myrmecobius fasciatus. The sequence continues at coordinate 357,994 of JAJPUD010001134.1, forward strand.
TCCGGGAAGCCATGATCAGATCTTGGGCAGTTCCTGTGACCTCAATTTCTGAGCCTCCATGTTTCACATCAATGATTATATTTAACCTTTTTTGCAGTTCATTCAGTTCATTGTATCCTTTTTCACCAAATTTTTGAATGTACTCATCAAAGAAAGCATTCCTTAGGAGCTCCTTTAAAATCAAATCTTGTATCCAAGAGATAGTGCTTGCAACATTCTTCTTGCTTTTGCCACACACCTGGAAAGTTGTCAATTTTTTTATTTTTTCTAAAACCAAATAATCTTGTTTTGGAGGAGGTTGGCTTCCAAAAACGAAAAATGCTTTAAAATAAATTATAGTAACATGAGAAATTATTCATAAATATTTTCAAGGAAAATCACAGGCACAGTTCTTTTAATGAAGAACTTACATTTTATCATTGAGATCACAGGGTTTGATCTTGATGACTTAGATATAACTGTTTTTTTTTCATAATATCATGAAACACTTTCAGTAGCTCTGGCAGGAAAATGACCACTTTTATTTTTTCCAGTGATTGGCCAGACCCTTTACATGCAAAATCTTCAATGGCATCAATTATAGATTCAGCAACATCAATAGGGTCTTGTTTGGCTTGTCCTGAAAGAAAAACAATTACAAGAACAAAGCAACAAAAAGTAATACCTGCCATTTTCCCTTCTCTTCCCTTGCCCCAAATTACTATTTAAAGTGGTGGGTTTGATACTTAATAAATGCTCCTTCCTCCAAACTGATCACTGCTATTGGCTTGAATTGAGATTTAATGTAGATTAGGGATAATAAAAGGCAAAGGTGGGGGGGGAGAATTTCAGATATGATAACAGACTGCAAAAAACTGTGGAGGAAAGATTGTTATATGTGAAAAACAACAAGTAGATTACATTAGGTTACATTAAGATGAAATATATGATGTTTAATCATTCTAGAAAGATACCTAGAAAGATTCTAGAAAGATAAAGAAGCTAGAATATAAAGGACTTTAAATGTCAAAATGAAGGATTTGTATTTTATTCTAGAGTTAATAGGTGGAACCAATAAGGTTTTTTGAACAAGGAAGCACAATGGTTGTATCAATATTATCATAAATCATGATATTTAGAAATATCAATTGATCATCTATATGGAAGATGGATTGAAGAGGGAAAAGGCTGGATATGGGAAGATTAGTTTGAAAACTACTATAATAGTTCAGGTGAGAAGTGATGAGTACCTGACTTTGGATGATGACTATGGGGAGAGAGAAGGGAACAAATATTGGAAATGCTATAGAGGTGGGATCAGTAAAATAAATGTAGAGCCCTACATCTGAGTTTTACAAAATCTATAGAATGGGAGAGGTAGAGCTATATAACATTTCATATAGATAATGGATTACAAGCTCAGTATAAGGGAACAGGGTTACATGGGAACAAAAGAAAACTCAAAAGTCAAAAAGCACATTAGGCACTGATAGAGAGTCAGTAAGCCCTTATTAAGTAATTACTATGTGCCAGGCCATATGCTCAGCACTGGGTTTATGAAGAGGCCAACAGGTATATAGGTGGTGCAATAAGTGTGACCCTGGGCAAGTCACTTAAGCCCAATTGCCTACCCCAAAAAAATGAAAAAGAGAAAGAAATGAAGAGACAAAAACAGTCCTTGCTCTCAAAGAACACACAATCTAATAGGGAGACAAATACACTATTGTACAGAATTGAAAATAATAACAGGGTAAGGGATTATGAAAGGCTTTTTTAAGAAGATATAATTTTAGCTGTCACTTGAAGCAAGTTAAGTAGAAGCCAAGCAATAGTGATGAGAGGCAGCATGGGAGACAGTGAAAATCCCTGGAGTCTGGAGATGGCATTTCTTGTTCAATCAACAGCTAGAAGACCAATGTCATTGGGTTACAGAGTTCATGGTGGGGTGTGAGAGACAAGAAGACTGGAAAGATAAGGGGAGACAGGTTATAAAGAGCTTTAGATGCCAAACAGAAGACTTTCCACTTGCTCCAGAGGGTGTTAAGGAGCCAGTGGAGTTTAATGAGTAAAGATGGGTGAGATAGAGAGGTAACATGGTCAGATTTATGGTTTAGAAATACCACTCTAACAGCTGAGTTGAGGATGGACTTGAGTGGGGAGAGACTTGTGCGACATCTCATTAAAGTCCTTTGACCATTTATTATTTGGGGAATGAAAGTCACTTTTTTTATCCGTGACTAGAGCAAAGGAGGAAAAAGTGGGAAATGAAGTCAAAATGTTCTCAGATGAAAAACAGAGTAAAAGAGAAAGCCCTTTGCAATTGGTCTAGATTCTCTCTATAAAGTATGAAGGGAGATGCTCTGCTCACTATCAGGGAGAAAGGTAAAATGAGAAACCTAAAGAGCAAAGAGAAGTTCTGAATAGCTGCTGTGATTCCTGGAAAGAATTTGTTAAAGAGTAATAAAAGACTACCTTCCTACATTGAAGTCCCCTTGAGAATAGATACCATAAATCTGTAGCAGACCTGATCAGCACAATTGTGTGATAGCCTTCTCAGTTCAAAAGAAAATAAGGATAAAAGGAGGAGGTAGATGATGGGAGTATTTAGGGTGGAGAGATTCATGGCAAGGCATGTGTCACCAGGACAAAGGAGGAAGGTATTTGAAAGTAGAAGATAGTGTAAAGTTTAACTGTTTCATCAAGTATATAAATTGTAAAAAAATCATGCAAAGGTGAAGAAAGCAGAGAAAAAAGAACAACCTCTTATACAAATTAACTTAGTTAATTTGTATAATACTTGGTATTACCATAAGCGATTTAGTGATTATTACTAAACAGGAAGACTTTTATGAAACAAGACAGAGTAAAACTAGCTGAGTCTAAAGAACAATATACATCAAGCTGATTAAAAAGTAAATAAAGTCAACAAGGGAGAGGCCCATAAAACTCTGCTCTATTATAAAGCCAATGCTAGTACTGTACTGTCATACTCTTACTTTTTGATAATAATAAGATAAATTCTTTTTCTAGGAATGAGCTCTATTAGAGGGATTGTTTGTATGTATGTTGGAAAGTGTCCATTGTGTAGAAAAAAGTTTCAATTAAAAAAGATTAAATGTAAAATCATTATTATTACTATACCCTCTTCCCCCAAAAGAATAAAGATTGTCCTAAAGCCTAATGTAGTAATCCATCTATGAAGTGATGAGGGACTGGAGTGATGATGTGATAGCCATGGTGGTAATTCAAAAGAAGAGTTGAATCTGACAGTATTGTGAAGGAGTAATAAGCAGAATCCAAATACTGAGGGATAGAATGAAGAGAAAGGATTCCAATATAGCATTTATGGTTGTAATCCATGAAGGAAAAAAAAAAGGAAAATGCTATTATTGGCAGGAAAAAGCAAAATGCTGCTTATTTGTAGGGAGGGAAAATAAAAGATCTCTGGAAAGTTACTCAGTCCAACTGGCACTTCATGTTGCTCAGAAAATGAAACTAACTAGTTGTGTAGACCAGTGCATCAAGTGCTGGACCTGAAACTTGACTTCAAGAAGACTTGAGTTCAAGTTCCACTTTAGACACTAGTTTACTAGAGGTGTAATCCTGGGCAAATCACTTTATTTCATTGTCTTACCTCATCTGTGAATTGTAGACTATAATAACACTTGTATGCCAGGGTTATTATAAAGTTAAAATGAAATAATATTTGAGTAGTGTTTTGCAAACCTTAAAACACTATATAAATCTCAGTTATTATTATTACTATGATTATTACTTGATCTCAGGCAAATTGCTTATCTTCTTTGAATCTCAACTAAAATTTAATCAATTAGCCTGGAATTACATAATCTCTTCTACCCATAAAAATTATGTGATTCAATGATAAGTTCAGTATTTGACCTGAAAAGTGTTAAGTGTTACAATTGTCCAATAGATAAAGATTTGGGAGTGAAGGTTTTCAAAGGTTTGGACTTGCTGATTGAGAAGTTATTTGCATGGTAGTAGAAGTTGAAAATATGAGAATAGATGAGTGAATTCTCCTAAAAGGCAAATATGTGAGAGAGAAAGAAAGAAAAGAAGTAAGCCAGGAAATTAAACCTTGGAGAAAAGACAGAAAATGAAAGCATGCAAAAGAAGAGACAGTGAAAGAGACTAAAAATTTTCTTTTCACTTTTTCTCTCTTCTGTACAATTCATTTTTCTGTCCACTTCATTTTTCTGTCCTGTAGTTTTACTCTTTACCAATTTATCTTTTTTTATCTCTTATTTTCTTTTTGCTTATCCATACCTTAAGAATGGAGGCAAAATTCAACAGCATAAGCTCCATGGTATTCAGAATTTAAAAAAACAACAACACACAAACAAATACATTGCCACGACCTAAAATAGATGAAAATAAGATAACATCATTGTCATCACTCTCATGTAGATTCAGCCTCAATTATTATCTTTACTAGAGCATATGTAATCTAGAAGATACTAAGTATTAAAAAAAACCCTAATTCTGATACAAGGTTACAAACCTGTTCCAATGGGTGGAAGGGAAACAGATACATATTTCATTTTTTCACATTCTTGTAGAACTTCAGAGATGGCTTGTTTCACATCATTACCCCCATTAACGTGTATTATTTTCTTGCACCTTAGATTTCCACCTTGTGTTACTATAAAATTTCTGCAACAACTCACACCTGGAGAACAGAAGACACAAAGGCATTAAACCTTATCTGAAATGAAACCTTTGGATAATTAAGAATATAGAATACTTAGATAAAAGAGGACATCAAAACAACAGTCTTGAATTGCGTAACTCCTTTGATTCTTAATGAATGTCAAAGACAAAAGGTACCTTGGGGTCATATGGTATAATCCTGTCTCATACCAAAACACCTTGTAACATATAGCCAATACAATTATCTACCCTGTAGTTAAACATCTCCAATGATGGAAAGCCAACTGATTTATAAAGTAACCCATTTATTTTTTCTTTTTCTTTTTTTCTTTCTTTTTTCTTTTTTTCCTTTCTTTCTTTTCTTTTTTTTTATTTATCTTTATTATTAAGCTTTTTATTTATTTATTTATTTATTTATTTTTGAGCAGCTGCAATGTGATAGTGTGACTTGGGCCAATCACTTAATCCTTCTGGACCTCAATTCAGTCCTCTAGAAATGAGAGGGGGTGGACTAGATGGCTTCCAAAGTCCCTTGCAGCTCTAAGTCCATAGTTTTATGATCTCCTCCAAACCTCTAGCAACTATATTGTGGCACAGTGGAAAGAACAGTTACTTTGGAATCAGAGGACTTGGCCTCAGTTACTGGTTATACCATTATCTGTGCAACTTTAGGCTAAAAGGTTAAGTGACCTTTCTGGGTCTCATTTCCTTCATCTGTTAAAATGAAGGAGGTGGTCTATCAACATTTACTCCATCTCTAACTCTATGATCCTGTGGTCTTAGTCATAGTCAACAAGCTGATAACAACAAAATGCAAGACATCTCTTGCCTTTGAGGAGTTCATAATGTAATCTTGATTGATCCAAGTTTTTCCCTCTGAAAGTATGTGGGATGTTTCATCTATTTTCCATTTAAAAAGACTTCAAATATCTGAAGACAATGATCATGCCATATCCTACCCCTAAATCTTCCCAAAGTTGAAGAGACAAGTCTAAAGCATGGGAGGCTAACTGGGGAGGGTTATGGCAGAGTTCTAAGTAATCTAACTACTATACATATCTCATAGAATCATTTGTAGTAGTATTACATATTTACCCTAAAATTAGTTAGTATTTTTTATGTTATGCTCCCCCAAAACCACCCAAACACATCACCTTAAAAATATATTAATGCCAAACCAGTTAAGTTTGTTGATTTGTTAACAGAAAAGAAGGCAGTGTCATTTAATTTTGACATTATGGTACCAATATAGACAATTGGAATTAACTAGATTTTTCTTTCATCTTCATATTGACTTTAAATATTTATATTCTTGTAGTCTAAGAATATTGAAGTGTTACCTTCCTAGGTACAAACTATAGAGATAATGTCTTAACCTCTAATGATGAACATTTTAGAGAGTTGATAGTTTTGTAGGGAAAATGAGAGAGAGAGAGTTTTCTGGGTGGTTCAGATCATACCATGTGTGTGATTATTGCCTATTATATTCTCACATAGAAATAGCTCACGTTTTGAAGAAAAATCATTATACTCTCACCTTCAGGGCCCCTCTCCTATGGAACACTGGCTCTTAAAGTGTTTCTGACTTTTTACCATCCTATCTCACATCCCCTCCTTCTAGCTACTAGTTATTTCATTTGTACTAGCTTATGGATAAAACTGAAGTTTTAATATCATACCTAATGTAGCACACTCTAATTCTACAACTGGTCCAGCAGCATCTAAAATAGCTTTGGAAACCCCTAGATAAGAGAATAATAATGGAGAGGAAAATGAATTAAAGAATTATATAATGTCAGAAATGGAAAGTATTGTAGAGTTAATCTGTTACACTGTCTTAATTTCATTTATTTATTTTTACGTTAATTTTTCAAAACTAACAAGCACTTATTTTATCTTCCTTCCACTAGTTCTATCCAAAAGAAAAGAAAAATGAAACAAACATGCAAAGTCAAACAAACCAAATTTACATATTGGACATGTTTAAAAATGTAAATCTCATTTTATATCTTGAGACCATCAGTAGATGGGTAGCATGCTTCATTATTAGTTCTTTGGAATCATAGTTGGTCATAATTTTGATCAGAATTTTTTTAAAAAACCCTTTCAAATTACATGTAAAAACAATTTTTAATGTTCATTTTTCAAAATTTTGAGTTCCAAATTAATTTTCTCCTTTCTTCTCTTCCCTGCTCATTAGGAATACAAACAGTTTGATATAGGAATCAGATCCAAGATGGTAGTAAAGGCAGGGAACCATTCAATCTCTCCTCCAAACCCCTTTAAATAATGACTCTAAACAAATTTTGAAGCACCAGAAACCACAAAAAGGCAGAGTGGAACAATTACTGAGGCAAAAAAGGCTTGGAAAGTAGACAGGAGGACTCTTTTGCACTGGGTGGGGCTGAAGTGCAATTATTGCATAGGCTGTACCACTTCAGTCCTGGCCCCAGCAAACCAAAGCTGTGCCTTGGGGCCTCTGAATCAGTGGTAGTGGCAGCAGTCTCCGGATCACTTAGCCCAGAGAAGCCAAGGGTGACTTGAAAGATTGGCAGGAAAGGTTTGTCACATTAGAGTGTGAGGGGAGCCCCAGCAAACCAGGAATTGGCTTTGGAAGTCAGTAAAGCAAGAGGGGCAGCAGCAACAATGGTAGCTTCTGGAGATCCTAGCCCACAGGTAGGGGAAGCCAAATGGCTGATCAAAAAGAGCTTCAAAGGGCCTCTTTCCTGGCACTGAGGCAGGACTCTGTTGGTTTGCCCATTTTCAGATCTGGGTAGTAGTTCTGGTTCACAGTACTGGTCGCTAGAAGGATCTCTGAAAACAGCTGCACAAAATCTCTGAAGCTTGGGATATTCCATCCTCCACCCTGGAAATAGAGCTCTACTTTAACAAAGAATTAAAAGCCAAATAATAGGTTGGGAAAATGAGTAAACAACAGAAAAAATATTCTGACTATAGAAATTTATTATGGTGACAAAAAAAAGATCAAAATACATATTCAGAAGAAGATAAAAAAGTCAAAGCTCCTACATCTAAAGCCTCCAAGTAAATTAAGAATTGGTCTCAGGCCATGGAAGAGTTCAAGAGCTTTTGAAAGTGAAGTAAGAGGTAGAAGAAAAATTGGGAAGAGAAATGAGAGTGATGCAAAAGGAAATACAAAAAACTAATGAGGAAAAGAATGTTCTAAACAAGCAAAATTGGCCAAATGGGAAGAGAGGTACAAAAGCTCCCTGAGGAAAATAATTCCTTAAAAATCAAACAATAAACAAATGAAAGGTAATGACTTTGAGAAGTTAAGAAACAATAAAACAAAAACAAAAGAATGAAAAAATAGAAAACAATGTAAAATATATCATTGATAAAACAACTGACCTAGAAAATAGAACCAAGAGAGACAATTTAAATTTTTTTGGTTTATCTGAAAGTCATGATAAAAAAAGTGTAGACATTATCTTTCAAGAAATTATCAAGGAAAACTGTCCTGATATTCTAGAAGCAGAGAGTAAAATAAAATTTGAAAGAATTCACTGATCATCTCCTGAAAGAGATCTCAAGATCTCATGAATATTATAGCCAAATTTCAGTACTCCCAGGTCAAGAAAAAATACTGCAAGCTTCCAGAAATAAACAATTCAAGCATAATGAAACCACAGTGAGGACCCAAGATTTAGCAGCCTCTTCATAAAGGATTGGAGGGCTTGGAATATGATATTCTGGAGAGCTAGGATTATGACCAAGAATCACCTATGCAGGAATACTTAATGCAGTATAATCCTTCAGAGGAAAAGGTTCAATATTCAGTGAAATAAAGGACTTTCAATACCAGAATTGAAGAGAAAATTTGATTTTCAAATTCAGGACTCAGGAGAAGCATACAAAGGTAATCAGGAAAAGGAAATCAAAAAGGACTTAATAATGTTTATCTGTTTAAGTTCCTACATGGGAAGATGATACTTGTAACTTATAAATAACTTTCTCATTACTATGGCATGGGTATGATTTGAATATGAAGCATAATATCTAAAAAAATAAAAAAGAAAAAATGAGAGAGGAATGTACTGGAAGAAAGGGACAGGGAAAGGTGGAATAGTATAAATTATTTGCCATAAAAGAGGCTAGAAAACCTTTTACAGTGGAAGGGGAAAAAGGAGGGGCGGGAGAGTATTCTCATCAGAATTGCTTCAAAGAAGAAATAACATACACATTCAACATGGGTGTAGAAATCTATTTTATCCTACAGGAAAAGTAGGAGAAGAAGGGGTTATGAAAAGGGAGAAGAGTGATAGAAAAGAGCATATTGGGGGAGGGGGTAACTAGAAGTAAAACACTTTTGAGGAAGGACAGGGTGAAAAAAGAAAGAATAGAATGACTAAGGGGGATATAGTTACCACTAGTAATTAGGAAAAGAATTTTGTTAGAAATTTCTCTGACGAAGGCCTTATTTCTCAAATGCATAGGGAACTGCCAAATTTATTTTTAAAAATGAGTCATTCTCCAATTGATAAATGAGCAAAAGATATGGACTATAACCAAAGGGCTATAAGATCATGTATATTTTTTGACCTACCAAAACCATTAGTAAACACAAATCACAAAAGAGATTTTCAAAAAAGGGAAGGGGTTTATATATACAAAAATATTTATAACTTCTTTTTTTCTGAGCAAAGAATTGGAATTTGAGGGGGATGCGCATCAATTAGGGAATGGCTAAATAAATTGTGATATGTGATTATGATGAAAGATTATTGTTCTATAAGAAATGATGAGCAAGATGCTCTGTGAAAAACCTAGAAAGTCCTTCATGAGCTCAAGTAAATGTACTGTGTACAAAGTAAAAAAAAAAATGTTGTGGGAATATCAGTTGTGAATGACTTTGATATTCTCAGCAATACAATGACCCCAAACTGCTCTAAAGGACTTATGATGAAAAATGCTATCCATACCCACAGAAAGAACTTATTGTGTTTTTTAAAACTTTTTTTTCTTGAAGTTTTTTTTTTTTTGGGGGGGATATCTATGTTTTCTTCTGAAACAAGACTTTTATGGAAATATTTGTACAACTTGACATATTTCTTCTCAATATGGGTATGTGAGAAGAAAGGGAGAGAATTTTTAAAGTTTCGAAGTTTTAAAAACAAATCCAAAAGGTTGTTTTACATGTAACTGGGGAAAATAAAAATATTTAAAGATAAAAGAACAAAAATTGATAAAGATTATACATGTGCAGGCATGCAAAACCTTTCCACAATAGTTATTCTATGAAAGAAACAAAATAAAAGAAAAAAAAACAAGAAAAATAAGAAAACTTTTAAAGTACAATTTTATCTACCTCAAATTCCATTAGTTCTTTCTCTGAAGGTGAATAGCATTTTTCATCATAAATTCTTTGGAATTATCTAAGATTTTTGAATTGCTAAGAAAAGCGAAGTCACTCACAGTTGTTCATCATACAATATTGCTTTTATTGTGCACGATGTTTTCTTGGTTATACTCATTTCACATTGTATCAGTTTGTCTAAGTCTTACCGGATTTGCCTGAAAGTGTCCTCATAATTTTTTATAGCACAATAGTATTCCATTATATAGCACAACTTGTTCAGCCATCCTCCAACTTCTGGGCATCTCCTCAGTTTCCAATTCTTTGCCACTACAAAAAAGAATTGCTATAGATATTTTTGTACACGTAGGTAGTTTTCCTTTAAAAAAAAATCTCTTTGAGACACAGACATAGGAGTGAGGGTATACAAAGTTTTATGATCCTTTGAGCACAGTTCCAAATTGCTCTCCAGAATGATTGGATCGGTTCACAACTCCACTAAAAATGCATTAATTTTACTAGAATTCATAAGCCTTTCAAATTTGTTTATAATTTCATTTTTGTTTTTTAATAAATTTTTTTTTGGTTCTACTCACTTGATTTTGCATTGTTTCATACAAAACTCCCCAGGTTTTTCTTAAACCACCATTCCCATTATTTCTTATGGCCCAATAGTATTCTTTCGAATTCATATACCACATCTGTTTATTCAGTCTCTACAGATGGACATACCCACATCTTTAATTTCCTTCTTAGAACAAAAAGAGATGTTTTCTCTCTGCCTCTATCTCTTTCTCTCTCTATTTGTCTCTATGTCTCTCTCTGTCTGTCTCTTTGTCTCTGGCTTTCTATTTTTCAACATGCACACACACATATACATATGTATATACATATATATTTTTGCATATACACAGACGCCTTTTCTTTCTTTGGTTCATATTCCCCTAATAATACAAATGAAGAAAATGGAGCCCAGAATGGGTTCCTCAAATCATATAGGTAGGAAATGACCAAGGCCAGGGATCTTTTTGATTCAAAATACAATATATTCATTAATCTTAGCTATGTAAAGCTCCTGTCATTCTCCAATGCCTCATCATAATGTAGGGGTAATCCTGAGTTTTTAAATGGGATTTCCAATGAAGAAGTACTGGAAGTTTCATGGTCATAAAACCAAGAAAAATACAGAATGGCCTTCACTTTCATATGATTGTCTTTTGCTTCTGAAATGATATAACAAAAAGTGTAGAAAGTACTCAGAATTGCACAATTTTTAGACTTCATGAAACTGTTAACTTGGCATTGAGCTCTCTAAATGTGAGATCCTTGTTCAGAGATCATAGAGAGGCCATAGCACTAAAAGAATTAATCCTGAATGGTCTTCACATTTTTTTTTAAATAAATGAAATCAGAAGATAAAGGAAAGTTGCAGCTAAATAGAGATAGCTGACAGGATTCACTTGGGAGACACAAACAAGAGTTGGTTTTGTCATACAGGCAGTAAGAAGAAGGACCATATCATGTGACTCTTGGTCATTTCATATTACAGTATGCTTAGTAACTCTTTTTAAAGAGCATCACTACTGAAATAATTGAAGTTTATGCTCTAACATTTATTGCAGAAGATGAGAAGGTAAGTTAATTGCAGTATAGTTAACACACTGAACGAGAGTGAAGATCCAAAAAGATTTTGGCAAGCTAGCACACTGGACCAGTGAATGAATGAAAAAAATTATTAATCCACTGTTATATGTCAAATATTGTAGTAAACTTGAAATAGTCTCCTCCCTCAAGAAGCATACATTCTTTTCAAAAAAGACTTGCATGTCTTTTGAATAATTTCTCTAGTTCATTAAGTCTTCATTTTTTCCTTTGTAGGATTATACTCAGTTTTGCTAATTTAGATTATTTTTGGTTGTAATCCTAACTCCTTTGACTTTTAGAATATCATATTCTAAAACCTCTAATCTAATCTAAAATTAACAGGGGTAATTGCTAAATCTAGTGTGATCCCAATCTATGTTTTAACTTTTTGTTTCTTTCTGGATGTTTGCAGTATTTTCTCCTTGACCTAGAAACTCTGAATTTTAGTTAAACATTCCTGGGATTTTCATTTTGAAACTTCTTTTTCTTTTTAAAAATTTTTACTTTACTCTCTGATTCCAAGATATCCTTACAGTTTCCCTTTTTTAATTCCTTGAAATATTATGCTAAAGATGTTTTTCTCTATACATAACTTTTAAATAGGCCAACAATTCTTAAATTACCTCTCTTTGATCTACTTTCCAAGTAAGTTGTTTTTGTTTTTCCTCCCAATGAACTATTTGACATTTTATTCCTTTTAAATAGTCTTTTGACTTTGTTTTATTATTTTGTAATATCTTATGGAATCATTAGCTTCCATTTGATCAAATTTTTTTTTAGGATTTATTTTCTTCAGTGAGGTTTTGTACCTCATATCATTTGGCCAATTCTGATTGTTAAGGAACTATTTTCTTCAATATTTTTTGTGCCTTTTTTGTCAAGATGTTAAGTCTCTTCATAATTTTGTTATATAGCTCTCATTTCTTTCCCAATTTTTCCTCTACTATTCTTTAATTTTTAAAACAATTACTTTTGTTTAAAAAACAAACTTCTTTCTTAAGTTCTTCTAGGAATTCTTATTGATTTTGTGTTCAATCTCCTATTTTTTTTTAAAATTTAAGATTTTGTAGATATTTTCATGTCATTGTATTCTTTTGAGTTTGTGTCTTGAGTTTTCCTGTCACCATAGTAGCTTTTAATAATCAAGTTTTGTGGTTGTTGTTTGTCCATTTCTTCTGCCTACTTCTTGATTTTGAATTTTATATTCGAGTTGATCTCTGTTTACCTTGGGGTGGGGAGAATGACTGATTCAAATACCTATATCCTTTGACCCAAAGATTCCACTGCTAGAAATATATCCCTAGGGAGTCAGGGACAAAAAGGAAGGTGACATATGCATAAAAATATTTCTTTCAGCTCTTTTTATGGTAACAGAGCATTAATATCAACAATCCAGAGAAGCATTGAAAGATATAAACTGATACAAAGTGAAATAAGCAAAACCAGGGAAATAATGTACACAATGACTACAACAATGTAAATGGAACAGACAAGAATAAAACCAAAATAATCAAAACTATGTACTGCAAAATGATAATCAATGTTGGCCTGAAGGAACAGATATAAGATGGCATCTCTCCCTATCTTTGCAGAGATTGGGGACCAAGGGTTTGGAACACTGAATATAATATTAGGCATTTCAATGTTATTAGTATTAAATATTATTAATACTTTGCTAAGCTGTTTCTATTTTAATGAATTCTTTACTATAGGGAGGTTTCTTTCAGAGAAGATGAAGGGAAGGCTGATGTGGTTTTATGATGTGGGGTTTGGCCCCAAATTATGTGGTTCCAGGACCAACATGATGTGGTTTATGTCGACACCAGATGATGGCAGGCACCAAAGTTGGGGTTCAGTCATGTGAAGAATTCACAATGGCATTTTCTTTGGCAAAAGGTAGATTTATTTAGGGAAGGGAGTTCAGACAAAATGAAGGATTAGAGTAGACACTGGGAATGGTAACTATGAAATAGTGTTGGAAGAGAATAGAAAGGGCTTTTAATAATTAATGATGGAAAGGGTAAGTTCCCTAGTGGAACTCGCCATTTACCAGGAGACTCCCTGAAGTTAGGGCATGTCCTTAGCTGGCAGGCTATATCCTGAAAGGGGCTTTGAACCCCAAAAGAGTTATCTAGGTATAAGGAAGAGAAATGGGGTTGGGAAGCATAGGGGAGTTAGGAGAGATACCATGTGGCATAGGGGAAGGGCAAGGGATAAAACACCATACTTCAGAGTGCTGTGGTGGATGACCCACAGGAAAGCAGCAGCAATAGGATGGCCCATAAGTAGATTTTATAGGGAAAATTTAATCTCAGGGATATGACTGGGATTTCTGACAGGGCATGTCAAGATGAAACTGCTTAAGGCCTCTATAGATAGGGGGTCTCTGACGTTTGACATAACTTGGATTTCAGACTGGATGACCTCCCCAGAAGGTGAGACTATGGAGCTAAACTTATCTCCATCAGAGCCTTCTCCCTTCCTGCCTCAGGGATCAGTGCTAACCGCATCTAACACTGAGGTCCTCATCAAGGCTACAATAAAACCTGTAGGTCATATTAAAGCAAAAAATATCATAAAAATTATTATTATTATTCTTTTTAATTGATTTTTATTTTTTAAATATATGTGAAGATAGTTTTCAATGTTCACTTTTGCAAAACTTTGTATTCCAAAATTTTCTCCTTCTCTCCTCTTCTTCCCCCTTTCCCTAGAGAGCAAGCAATCCAATTTAAGTAAAACATGTGCAATACTTCAAAATTTAACTTCGTATTTGTCATGCTGACCAAGAAAAATCAAATCAAAAGGGGAAAAAAACCATGAGAAGGGAGAAAAAAAAGCAAATAAACCACAAAAAGGCAAAAATTCTATACTTTGATCTACATTCAGTTTCCATAGTTCTCTCTCTGGATGAAGATGTTCTTTCCATCATAAGTCTCAAGTTGAAATTGCCTTTAATCACCTCATTTTTACAAAAAGCCAAGTCCATTACAGTTGATCATCACATAGTCTTGTTGTTGCTAAGTACAGTTTTCTCTTGGTTTTCTCACTTCACTTAGCATTAGTTCATGTCAGTCTTTCCAGGCTTTTTTGAAATCAGCCTGCTCATCATTTCTTATAGAACAATAATATTCCATTACATTCATCTATCATGACTTATTCAGTCATTTCTCAACTGATAAGTATTCTTTTTTATGCTTTTTATTTGCAAAACATAAGCACGGATAATTTTTCAACATGGACCCTTGCAAAACTTTCTGTTCCAAATTATAAAAATTATTTTTGAAAAAGAAGAAACAAACCATTCCCGGCCTCAAGGAGTGTACATTCCCCAGAGTGAAGCAATATGAGTAAGACATTGACTGCTAAAGTAAATGTAGAACTGTGCAGACCTAGCTGTATACTTTGCCCTGCTCTGAGAAGGATGATTCCAGGAGTTTGAGTCCTTATGCCCAATAATATTTACTACCAGTTCTTGCTAGTCTCCCATTATACTATATTACTATGATAGATTGATGATACTTTGCAACATTATAATTGTGTTAACCATTATATTAGTGTTAAATTATTCATATGAAATACCTTGTTTGAAGACAAATGTATTGTCTATTGAGTTTACAATAACTTCAGACTGTTCCTTAGTGATGTCCCCAGAAGCAACCTGGAAAGTAATACATCCAATCTTGCTTTCATATATTCCCTATTCAGGACTAGAAATAGTCTCAAAGAAATCTAAAGAGAAAAAAAAACCAAGGACCAAACATGATTCTGTTGCAATTATTATCAGATTTTGTTGTATGTCTCTTTCTTACTCTTCTGTCTTCCCTTTTAGGTAGTCTCTCTGCTTTACTTTTCTAAATCTCCTTAATTATTTAGGTATAAAAGCTGCTGTCTTGAGTGAAGATTTTTTAATAGTATACAGACTATACGAAGCATTAATTGCATAATCGAATTGGATGAACCAATAACATCTAGCTAGTTATCTAAGTTAATCTACATGGAGTCCTTTGGACCAGTCTGAGAAAAATATTGGCCTCATTCCATATCATTTAACGAGATGGTCTTAGACCAGATAGCTTGATCTGGCTCATGATCAAAAAAAAAAAAAAAAGATTAGCACTTAGCAGAAAGCCTGGCACAGGCTTTGATTTAAAATGCTTTATCTAACTATTATCTACATATCTAACATTTTATGTGATTAAAAATATTACACATAGTTTTACATCTTCTCTATTTTTCTTTTTTTTAAGGCTAAATATAATGTTGTAAAACAAGTTTTATTTTGTGTATTTTATAAAAAAACAATTTTATACTTTTCAAATATTTTTATCTCTGTATTATCTTGATAGAAAAATAACAAGACAGATATAATTATTCATATTTCAAAAATGCAAAACAAGAAGCATATAATTTGAGTTATATTTCACATCATGCAGTATATTTTTTGACAGAGTAAGAAATAAAATTCAAGACTGATCATTGAGGTCAGTAATGTTTACACCCCAAGACACTGCCAATTCTCTTTTCCAGTTCCATAGGGAAATTGAGGATATGAGGGGAGGAGAAAGTACTAGATTATGAACCATTGATTGGAATGCAGGAAAAGTCAAAGTTCATCTTAGATTACTAAACCAAACAAGTTGAGTGGATCAGAAGCATATAAGGGACAATATACCATATGTGAAATGTTATTTCTAATTTGAACTAGAAAGTGTTTTTTTTTAATTGAAACTTAATTGTTTGCTTGTATTATTACTTTTGCTATATTCAAAGGCCTCCTAAAGTCTCTTAATACTTCCTGTCTTGGCAACACATCTTTTAATGGAAATTTACCTGTACCTTTTATCAATGGACTTTGTCTGAGCTATTTTGATTTACTAACTCACAGAACTTAGTAAATGTCTGCTTCTCTGAAAGTTCCCTTTTTTTCTTTTTTCAAGGGGAAAACAAATGAGTTAATTTCCTCAAATTGCAAAGTTATCAAGAACCTGGCTTCTTGTTGAACTGGTGAAATGTCAAATAGGTAGCTTAAGTTCTAAACATGAAATTCATTATTTCTTTTTTTTATTAATACTTTTTATTTGCAAAACATATGTATGGGTAATTCCTAAACATTAACCCTTACAAAGCTTTCTGTTACAAATTTTCCCCCCTACTCCCCACCCCTCCCCTAGATAGCAGGATATCCACTACATGATAATTATGTTAGAATACTTAAATCAAATATATGTATAGTTATTGCCACACATCATTTTTTGTTCAGGAGAAATCGTATCTATAAGAGAGAATAATCCGATAAAGGAAATACAATGCAAGCAAACATCAATAGAGAACATGAAAACGTTATGTTGTGGTCCACATTTCACATCCCTCTCTCTGGGTGTTTATGGCCTTCTTCACTGAACAATTGTAATTGGTTTGAAGCATTTCATTGTTGAAGAGAGTCATGTCCATTAGAACTGATCTTCATACAGTACTGTTGTTGCCGTGCACAACGATCTCCCAGTTCCTCTCATCTCGCTCAGCATCAGTTGATGCAAGTCTCTCCAGGCCTCTCTGAAATCGTCCCGCTGGTCGTTTCTTACAGAGCAATAATATTCCATAACATTCATATACCATCTTCTCTATTTTTCATATAAACCACTGCATTTGTCTGGATTTTGACTACCAACTAAATTATCAGTAATTAATGATAAACAATTTTTAAGAAAATAACTTTACTAGACCTTGTGTATCACTAATGCTGAAAACTCTGGCACTGGTAGTTTTTCCATCAGAATAGTTAATGAATTCTCTTTTGTATGCCTGGAAAAAGAAAGACAGCTACTGAGTGTAACAATTCTCACTACAATATTAATCAATTTTTTTTTTCTTTTTGCTGAGGCAATTGAGGTTAAGGGACTTGCCTAGGGTCACACAGCTAGGGAATGTTAAGTGTCTGAGACCAAATTTGAACCCAGGTTCTCCTGACTTCAGGGCTGGTGCTCTATCCACTGCGCCACCTAGCTGCCCCAATCAATTTGTTTTTAGAGAAACATAGGCAACAAGAAAATAAGGATATATATTTCTATGATTGGTGATTAAAATGATATACTCCCAGTAGAAATACCATTCCTAAAAGAAGATCATATAACAAATCCTAAAAGATTCTAGGGGTTAAGAAACAGACCTAGGATTTGATTCCAGTGTCCTGCATCTGAAGCCAGAAGAACTGAGCTAGATTTGTGCCTTTTTAGCTTATTTCCTGTCACCTCTGACAAGCCATTTAACATCTTCCTGCCTGTTAATCTAAACATTCTTCTGTATCCTATATTACCCTATGCTACCCTTTCCTTACGCTTTTATTTCTTTCCCATTAATCAATACCCCTTATCCCACCAACACATCTACATACCCTTCTATATCCCATTTATACTATTCTACCCCCCCCAAATTCTTTATAGATTTTGGAGGATGCTTTTTAGTATATCTATCTATACACACACACACATACACACATACACACATACATATACACATACATATGCATGTATATATGCATTGTTCACTCTTTAACTCATTCCTGATGTGAATAATTGTTCAGAACTATCAGCCCTCTTCTCCCATCTAAACCCTCTATGCCAGTTCTTGCTCTCCCAGCTCATTTGTATAGTATAATTACCTTTTCCTAGGTGGTTTTGCCTTTTAGAGCCATATTATACTCAGCTCTATCCCAATCTTTTTTTTTTTTTTTTGGACTAACTGGTTACTAATGTCAATGGTTTGTCCTTATTGAGTCCCTTGAAATTAGTCTTTGATATTGACTCATATGTTAAATTTTCTATCGAGTTCAGGTTTTTATCAAGCAATTCATTGAATATCCATTTTTTTCATTCAGTATTATATTTAATTTTGCTAGATATGATATTTTCAGCCATAACCCTAGTTCTTCCGACCTGTATTTTTTATTCTAACCAATGATAAATCCTGTGCAATTCTAATTGTAACTCGAGCATATATAAACTATGATGGATTTGTTGTAGTTGGTACTGCTTGTAAAATTTTCTCTGATCTCAGGGGTTTGAGATTTAGCAATGATGTTCCTATATGTCTTCCTTGTGGAATCTCTTTGAGGTGGTGACTAATGAATTTTTTTCTATTCCTACTTTACCCTCATGTTCTATTACTTCAAGAAAATTTTCATTAATTCTTCTTGTGTTGTAACAAGGTTCTTTTTTTGTCATAGCTTTCAGGTAGTCCAATTATTCTTATATTTTCCCTTCTTGATCTTTTCTCCAGATCTAGTTGGTTGGCCTTCTTTTCATAATCTTCATGTTTCTCTTGGGTTGTTCTTTTTTATTTTAATTTTTCCTCAATCCCATTTCATTTTTAAAGCCTTTTAAAACTTCTATAAATCTTTTTTGGGTTGATAACAATTCGCTGTTACTCTCTGGGATTTGAGAGCTTTTGTTTTTAAACTTCAGTGTCCTTGTCTGTAGATGAACCCTAGCCTTCTGTTTCCATAGAAACTTTTTATAATTGGATACTTTCTACTTGGCTAATTTTTTTAAAAAGGGGCTTATGGATGAATAAATTATGGTATATGAATGTTATGGAATATTGTTCTATAAGAAATGACCAGCAGAATGATTTCAGAGAGGCCTGGAGAGATTTGCATGAACTGATGCTGAGCGAAATGAGCAGAACCAGGAGATCATTATGCATGGCAACAACAATACTATATGATGATCAATTCTGATGGACATGGCTCTCTTCAACAATGAAATGTTTCAAACCAGTTCCAATTGTTCAGTGAAGAAAGCCATATACACCCAGAGAGAGGGATGTGAAATGTGGACCACAACATAACATTTTCATGTTCTCTATTGATATTTGCTTGCGTTGTGTTTCCCTTCTCAGATTTTTTTTCTTGTACCTCTGATTTTTCTTGTACAGCAAGATAACTGTATAAATATGTATACATATATTCAATTTTTCAAGTATTTTAACATAATTACCATGTAGTGGACTTCCTGCCATCTAGGGGAGGGGTTGGGACTGGGGAGGAAAAATTTGTAACGGAAAGCTTTGCAAGGGTCAGTATTGAAAAATTACCCATACATATGTTTTGCAAATAAAAAGCTTTAACAAAATGAATAAATAAATAGAAAAAATTTTTAATCAATTTTTAAAAGGGCTTATTAAAGTAATCACCTGTAATCCTGGAGTGGAGGGATGGCTTCACTTCATTTTTCTCCTTTGGCATCAAATCCCAAGCCAAGAACTCCACCTTCCTTTATGTGTCCATATCCTGCAGCTTCCCTGCCCACTGCTTCTGCACTCACCAGGTGTATTGGTTCCATCTCATCCAACACCATATCTCAGCAGTAGAGCAAGGCCTAGGATTCTTTATTACCAGAGGTTCCTTCAATCTTCCCAGACTCAGAATCCTGACTTCCCACTCTGTCCAGGAGGTGAAAGTTCGTATGATTTGGACTGCAGCTACCTCCAAACCCAGCTAGCTGCAGGGCTCCCTACTTGCTAGCCTAGAGGTATTTATAATTCACACTGGTTAAACCTCTATTCTGAAGTTTTTCTAAGGGTTTTCTCCAGTTGTCCTAGGGAGATCCTTGTTCTGCCTCGTTTTACCTTTTATTTTTTTAAACCGGTCTACATTCACCCTTGTCAGGGTCTGAGATTTTAGGGCCCCAGTAAAAGAAGTTTGTCCTTGAATTGAGGATCAAAGGGTGTGGTCTGTGATTCCCTTGAGAAACATGAGACCCCAAAACTGGCAGAAGATTGCTGGTATGGTTTTATTATAATGATAATGGCTGTTTAAAGTGGTCTTAGAAAATGGCTTGTTTTGAGGAAGTGCTCTGTTATTGAAAGAAGAATTAGACCCTCTGAAATTGAATATCTCCTTTCAATACAAACTTAATTACTGATGATTGGGTGTGAGAATATGGACAAATGGTCTGATCACAGAGTGGGAAAGGAAGGTAAGCAAGGAGGAGGGGTCAGGTGATGAGATGAGGCTAGGAGAAGAGGGAAGATATAAGCAAGGCTGGTGGTAAGGGAAAGATGGCACAGCAATGGAAACGATGGAGGAGATGAAGCCTGAATAAAGAACTGCCATAATCTATCCTCTGGCTCCTCAAGACACTCCTTTGAATAGACATGCTGAGTGTGGTCATGGTCGTAATGAGCACTGAAGCTCTTAACAAAGAGGTGAGCCTCTTAACATAGAGATAAGACCCGCTGCCCTTAGGTACAATACCTAACACACCCTGAGGTACAATTTTGTTTCATTTGTGAAATAAATCTGTATAGTTGGAATTTCCTGACCTACTGTACTGCTCAGGGAGAAACTGAGATAGTATCACACATTAGAGATTAGATATTACTTTATTGATCCATACTAATCGACTGAATAGGACTAGCATCACAAAGTATTCAGTGCTCCATTGAGGCAAATTATGGATTTATATAGCTCGGGGAGAAAGAACAGCTGAGAGATATCAGGGGTTCAAAAGAAACTATTCAATTCTGACAGGTAGGGAGTGAGGGGGAGAAGAGTACTAAAGTTATAAATTCAGGTAGGGAGTGAAAGCTGCTGGAGAAACTGAGACAGTAAGTCTGGGTTATACAGATAAGGGATGTCGGAGCTGGCCATTTGGAAGTTTTATGATTCCATTGGAATGTGAGTCCAATTATTTCTGAAGGTCAGGAAGTGGGGGTTGCTATTCTGGGACAGAGCAATTAAGGGAAGTTTTATATATGGGAACTGTAGCATTAAGGGAAACAGGGCAATTTAGGGACCTGTGCCTTAGACAGAGCAATTGAGGGAAACTGATACATGTGGCACAACACTACTTTACCAATTTCCCACAATCCTTTCTCTAAACAAAAATTTTAAGGAAGATTTGGAGAATTTTTTTATATGCTTGTTTATAGTCTGAACTTTTTTCTTTCAGTTCAGAATTGCCTATTTATGCACGTAGTTAACCTATATCAAGTTGCTTGTTGTCTTGCAAAGGGGGAAGAAAAAAGGAGGGAGAAAAATTTGGAGTACAAATTTTTACAAAAATGAATGTTGAAAAATTTCTTTACATGTATTTGGAAAAAATACTATTGAAAATTTTAAAAAAGAATTATCTAATCAAACCCTCTGACCACTTAACTATGATGTTTTAATATATTTGAATACTTTACTTAATATAGCTTGAATATAAGCCCTTTATCAGAGAAACGATGCAAAGATTTCCACCCTCTCACACTTACCTGCTTTATTTTTAAACTTTATTGAAATTGTACAAAATCTTTTAAATTTTATATCATAAAATATGTCTATTATTTTTTCTTAGGTCTTTGGCTTTTTTCTGCAAGTATATGAGATAGCCCAGGCAAGAAAACACAGGACAGCCAAAAATAATTTGGATTTTGAAAGCGTTTATTACCTGGCTGGCTACTGAACTCCCTAGACAGGCTAGTAGAGTTCAGCTCTGAGGCTTAGTAGGGGTACACCTTTAAACACGTTTGCTGCTCCCTTGGTTACATTTGACGTTAAACATTGATATCTCGCTTACAATGGGGAGATAACAGGATGTGGGGAACACAATGGAAAACGTCTACATGCATTGACCCTTGATCTGACTTAGATAAGCAAACATTTTTCAGGTACTCAAAGGAGTCCTGACCCACAGAAGATTTCTGGAGAGTTTCCAAGGCCTTATGACCCAGATGTGGGGCCCAGTCTTCTGTCCATTTCAGTATAAGTTGTTCCTTTAATTTATTTATGATATATCTTTTATATCTGTTATGTATCATTTTAGGACTTTTCATGGAATTTGGTGTCTAATTATAGGTTTGATCTCTATCAAATTGTTTTCCAGTAGCCTCAGTAGTTTTTGTCAAGTAGTGAAACTTTACCCTGGAAGTTGGGATCTTTTGGTTTGTTGAATGTATAGCTACTTTGTTTGTTTCTTTATGACACATACTTCATCTATCCTACTAGTAAATCTATTTGTTGTTGCTACTGAGTTGTTTCAGTTTCATCCAACTCTTTGTTACCCAATTATTTTCTTGGTAAAGGTACTAGTGTGGTTTGCCATTTCCTTTTCCAGATCATTTTACAGATGAAGAACTAACACTTAACAAGATCACACAGTAAGTATCTGAGGCCAGATTTGAATTCATGAAGATGTCTTCCTGATTCTGAGCCTAGAGCTCTATCTTCTGCACAATTTAGCTGTTCTGATGTGTTAGTATCAAAAGTTTTGGTGATTACTATTTTGTAGCCTAGTTTGAATTCTGGTGCTGTTAGGTCTCAAACCTTTCATTTTTTGTATTATATCCTTTGAAATGAATTTTGTTATTAGTTTTTCAAGCTCTATAAACTAAACCTTTTATAGTTTCCTTGGTGTTGCTCTGAACAAGTAAATTATTTTATTTTATTTATTTATTTTGGAATTTTTTCTTTTCTTTTTTTTATTAAAGCTTTTTATTTGCAAAACATATGTATGGGTAATTTTTCAACATTAACCCTTGCAAAGCTTTCTGTTATAAAATTTCCCCCCCCTAACCTCACCCCTCCTCTAGATAGCAGGAAGTCTACTACATGATAATTATGTTAAAATACTTGACAAATCGAATAAATGTATACATATTTTTACAGTTATCTTGCTGTGCAAGAAAAGTCGAATCTACAAGAAAAAACTAAGAAGGGAAACATAATGCAAGCAAACATCAATAACGAGCATGAAAATGTTATGTTGTTGTCCATATTTCATATACCTTTCTCTGGGTGTATATGGCTTTCTTCACTGAACAACTGGAACTGGTTTGAAACCAGTTGTTGTTTTGTTGAAGAGAGCCATGTCCATCAGCATTGATCATTATATAGTCTTATTGTTGTCGTGTATAATGATCTCCTGGTTCTGCTCAAGTAAATTATTTTAAAGGGTACTATCATTTTCATTATATTGACACAATATACTCATGGAATAATTAATATTTCTCCAATTACTTAGGCCTATCTTTGCTTCTGTAAAAAGTGTTTGGTATTGTATCAATATAGTTCCTCTTTGTATCTTAGTAGGTAGATTATCAAATATTTTACATATTCTATAGTTATTCTGAATACAATTTCTCTTTCTGTTCTGGAGGCTGGTTATTTGATAAGTGATATTTTCAAAGTGGGTGTATATATATATATGTGTATATATATGCATGTGTGTATATATATGTATGAACATATATAAATATATATGCGTGATATATATTTATATACCCATATGTATATATAGGATATATAGCAATATATTATATACACACATATGAACACACTTTCAAAATAACCTCATATTCTGAAACATTCATGAGATAATGGTTTCATACATTTCCCTCTATCTATACACACACACATACACACACACAATATAAATAAATATTTTATCTACTTTATAAGGTATACTTATATACCTTATAAATACCATTACTCAAATATAACCTTTCTTCAGGATAAAAAGAGTAGAGAAATTGATAAGGTTGAAAATACATTTTAAAAGCATAGATTTAAAACCATTTTGGCAACTAAATTCTACTAATACCTCAATTCTATCAGTATCATTGAGATGCAACAGAAAGCACACTTCTTTTAGTCTTCAAATGTCCTGAACTACTGAATTTGAACACTTGGGACAGAATTAATTTTGCAAAAATGTTTTTTATAAATCTTAAATTTCCTGTTCCAATTGCTGGAAAAGTGATTGATATTAAATATAGGGAGGCAGTGTTTCCAAGCATTCTCTGATAATGTCTTCCATTATCTGAAAAACCAAAAAATTTTTTTTTTCATATAAATCAGAGGCTAGCATCAGAAATGGAGGATGCTGCAAAACAGGGAGTACTTATGCTCCCAAGATTGCAGGGACACCTAGCTGTCACTTGGTCTGTAAGGGTGTATGTATGTGATGGAAAATGACATGTAATAACTAGTGATAGGAGGAAGAAAAAAGAAATACAAACCTTTTAATAACTTTGATTAATTGGTTTGCTTACTGGTTTTGTGAAGACCTGAAAGAGTTAGAAGGGAAAAGGAAGGAAGAAAAAAGAACAGTTCAGAGTAGCCCTTTCAGAAGACTGACTTAATGGTGACTCCCAACCACTGCTTAATTGGCAAAAATGTCTGACAAACCTATATGATTGAGATTCATAAATTCATTAAGTCTAAACTGAAGACA
The DNA here is from genome assembly GCA_023553655.1 of Myrmecobius fasciatus. Classification (NCBI taxonomy): domain Eukaryota; kingdom Metazoa; phylum Chordata; class Mammalia; order Dasyuromorphia; family Myrmecobiidae; genus Myrmecobius; species Myrmecobius fasciatus. Next base: position 382,825 of record JAJPUD010001134.1, read on the forward strand.
AACATATGAGAGAAAAACCCACAACCTTCAAAAGAAACAACTGACCAGGAGAAATGTGTATAACTAGATGGAGGGTATATCCTACACACACTACCTCCTGAGATCACTACTTAAGCTTATGTAACTGTCAGAGACAGTTATGGTGTTTTCTGTCTTGCGTTATAAGGAAAAGAAGAAAAAACAAAACAACAACAACAACAACAACAACAAAAAAAAAAACTAGTGACCCCGAATGAAAGCCACAATGAAAACTACCTTTCTATTTTCCTAGTTTTGGTCCAGAAGGTATGAAAAAAGATTTCATGTTGGTGAATGAAGAAAGTGAATGAGACTGAACTAAATGTACTTATCAGAATTATATCTGAATCTATACCAAGATCCTGACAAACTATAAAATGCAGTTAATCAGTGACTTTTTGAATGTGTGTGTCTATGTGTGCATATGTGTATGTGTGTGTATGTTTGTGCTCAAAAGATTTTATTTATTAAAATGCAGTTTAAAATATATGCAAATATATAAATGTTTAAAAAAACTAAAATAAATAAATAAATAAAGGAAACAAAGTACAAAGTATTCTCCAGAGAACTCAATTTTTTTTTGAGGGCAGAAGAGTTTAAAGGTAGGAATAAGTTAGAGCTCCCAAAAGATGTATGACTAGAAGATCCCTCACTCTGCCATTCTTCTTATTATACCTCATATGTTGTCCTTGCTTGAAGGAAAAATGACCATCAGCATCATTAATACCAACTGATACTGCTATTGCTATTAATGACTTATGAATTTTTGCTCTTTGCTCTTTTGCTCGTTGCAAAAAGGGTTAATTCCTTTGATATAAATGCAACAGATAGTTGGATAGTCTCTTGTGATTTCCAAAAAGCACATTCAAGCCATGATGGTGCTGAAATAAAATTCGGTATGACCTCCAAACTAAAGATACTCTCTACTGCTTGTAGGATAACAATAATAACCAATGATTATAATGATAACATTAATATAGCACTTATTTTCTACAAGGTACTGTGCTAATTACTTTATAAATATTAATTTGATCTTAACAATAACCCTGGGAGGTAGATATTATTACTAATCTTTATTTTACGGTTCAGAGAACTGAGATAGGTAAAGGGTAAGTGACTTGTCAATTGAAACAGCAAGTTTCAGGAAGGGTTAGAGTACAACTATGGTCTTCCTAAGTATAGGCTTGCATTCTATATCCATTGTATCACCCAATTGCCAACTTTTTTGCTTTCTTTTTTTTTTCAATTAAAAGATAATTTTTAATTATTTAAAAAAAAATTTTAAACAACTCTTTTACTTTCAGTGAAAGCTGTTCATAATCCAATCCCAGCCTATCTTTCCAGGTTTATTGCATATTGCTCCCTTTCATGTATTCTGCATTCTAGCCAAACTGGACTACTGTCTCTTCCTTGCGATTGACAATTCATCTTCCACTTTCATGATTTTGACATGCTGTCCCTCATGCTTGGAATATACTCAATTCATTTCTACTTTAAGGAATCTTTTGCTCCTTTCAAAGCTCAGTTTAAGTGCCATCTTCTATGTGAGGCGGCATTCTTGAACCCTAGCTGCTGGCTCCCCTTTCTCTAGAAATTACTTTGTATTTACTTTCTCTATATTTTGTGTTAACTTGCATTTGTACATGCTTTTTCCTTTCATAGAATGTAAGCTCATGACGGCAAAGACTGTTTAAATTTTGTCTTTGTATCCCCAGCATCCAACACAGTGTTTGGCATATAGTAAGTACTTAATAAACATTTGTTGAGCGAAAACTTTAATATTCCTCTACCTTTTGTGAATTCCATGCTCCATTATCCCAGTCAGGAGCTACCACATGGAGCACAAATTTGCAGCCCAGTTTATATCCTCTTGTTCTGAGAACAATGCCTGTTTTCATTAATATTTTTCTAAATGTATTTAATTCTTCTTGAAGTTCTGGGCCAGCTTTCTTCAATAAGGCCTGAGAAAGTGGTCCATGATTTAAATGAAGATCCAAAGGGATGGAATTTACAATAATCTCAGTCTAAAATTAAAAAAAACATTAAAAACAAAATCATATCAGTAAATCTTCACATGAAAAGCAATGTGAAAGATGCAAAGAGGCATAAAAAAAGATATAAAAAAGCATACAATCTGTTGGAGAGCAGGCTTAACATGTAAAAACTAAAATATCAATAAGATGTTTACATAAAAGTTATAGACAGCATATAAGACAGAACAATACAAAATTATTTGCTTATTTCATTTGCTTATATTATTCAAGTAGTAATTTCTATAACAGAGATAGCCAATAACTGCTTTCACAGACATGACAATGGTAAAGGGGAATAAAGAAGGAAAGGAATAAGCACTTATTAAACACCTGTTATGTGATAGGCACTATTCTAAGTGAGTTACAAATATTACTTCTTTTGATCTTCACAAGAACCTTGGGAGGGATGTTATTCCCATTTTACAGTTGAGGGAACTGAGGCATCTCATCTTATGTAGGAAAACTTGTCCAACCTGGGACAGGATAGGTAGGCACTTAATAAGTTTTTGTGGACTGACTAAAACAGGCAAGTGTTAAATACCATGGCCAGGGTCCCTCAGATATAACTGGTCTGAAACCAGATTTGAATTCAGATTTTCGCAACTTTAGGTCACAAACTCCAAGGGAACTTCACTCCCTTGCTTGCCCTCTAGCCCAACAGACTGATGAAAGACAGAATAACATCAGCTCTTGCGACTGAGGGAAACCAGAAATCTCATTGTCCCATGTCCAGCGTCCTTGTGTCTGCAGAATGTAATCCATAGCCCAACTCCACTCTAATCTTTGAGTCTACTGTCTTCTTGGCAGAGGCCCATATATTTTACTGTTACTCCCCAGGGTACTTTAGGTCTTGCCACCCAATCAACTGCTTTCCCTGCCTAAGTGATATCTGGCCTTTAATTTGCCATTCCACAAATAGTACAATAGCAACTTAATATAAAATCTTTTTTATTTGTTGGCTATCCCAATTAGAATGTTAACTTATTGGGAGCAAAGAGTGCCTTGAATTTCTATTTTCATTACAAAACTTAACAAATTGCTTTGTACATAGTCCTTTAATAAATACTTTTCCATTCCATTCCATCATTTCAGACTGGATAACCAGGAGCAGCTTTATAAAGAATATAGGATTTGAGCTGGGTCTTGAAATATAAGCACTTTTTGAAGAAATGAATAAAAAATGAAAGGACAAGAGCAACATAGTGAAAAGCTTGAAATTTAATCCTGTATTTTTTATTTACTATTTACATAATCTTGGACAAATCCCTTAACTTTTCTAAATGTCAATTTTCTTTTCTATAAAATGGTTGCATTTAGAAACTATTTCAATAACCCAGACACGGAGTATTAATCTCTTGTGATAGCAATGGAAATGAAAAGGAAAAGATACAAGAAGAATAATCAATTAGACCTGTTGACTAATTGGATTCCAGGAGCAAGAAAGAAGGAAAAGTCGAAGTTCATTCCCAAAATTAGGTAAATTGGAGAGGAGTTAATTAAAGAGTAAATAAGGAAAGCTGGGTCAGGGAGATAGAGGGAACCTTATGCTGCTACGCATTTTTAAATTATATGTCTAACTATGAATTACTTCAGAGCAAATTGTTCATTTGCTGATTGTTAAGAACTCCTGTTTCTATTTTCAAAAGATGTGTTATTCATCCATCTATTTGATGAATATTTGTTCATCCCCTTCTGCAAATAAGTTTGTGATCTAGTGGGATACTATAAATGTAAGGATAGGGCAAAGTAATCTTCCTCAAAACTTTTTTCTCTGTAATATATTCCAAATTTTAAATGAGATTCTTTCCCCCTAGTCTTGAATTTTTCAAATTAGAAAGAATATATCAAATGACAAAACTATTTTTATCTGTAGATTTATCTAAATGGAAAAAAATCCATGAAATGTATATTCTTAACCTTTTATTATATGATAGGCATTGAGCTCAACAATATTTGGGAACTGACTAAAAATATATAACAGCAAAAGCTAGTCCTCAACAGAGAGGTAAGTTCAAATTTTGAACAAATTGTGAGACCAGTTATATTATATTAATAACCAGAACTATACTTAATACTCATAGAGCCAAGTTGGTTTTTAAAAGTCAGTGTCAGAGGAACTGTGGACAACTATGCATACTGATAATATAATTGGTACAGTTATGAATTTCCAGTTACATAGCAAAACAATTTGCAAATATATGAAAAAGTCAGAACACTGTTCATACTCTTTTATCCAGCAATACTAATGTTGGGTTTACACCATATGAAGGTCAATGATAAGAAAAAATCTCAAACAGTACAAAATAATCATAGCAGCATTCTTCATGGTAGCAAAAACCCAACCAACAAAACCTGGAAATATATTTGGATAATTTAGAACCTCTGAAAATAATAGGATATTATTGCCATATAAAAAAACAATGTAAATTAGGAGTCATTTTCAAAAGTCCCTAGCATTTAGGTAAGCACTTTACAACAACCTTGTGAAGCAGATGTTATTTTTAGTTCCATTTTATAGATGAGGAAACTGATCATTTAGCATTTAGATGGCTTGCCTAAGGTCATACAGATGGTAAGAGGTTAAGACTAAATTTGATCTCATCTCATTTTTATTCCAGATACAGTGCTCTATCCGTTGTATACCTAAGTGCCTCAAGAAAACATGGAAAGATTTTTATCAACTAATGTAGAATGAAGATAACAGAAGCCAGAGTTATTGGAGAAAGGTAGAGGATAGGGATAGTAATGAAAAAGTGAAAAAATGAAGAAAAGAAAGAATAAAGCATCAATGAAACCATTTAAAAAAACACCAGAAGTAAGTTCAGATGGTGAGAGAGACAAGTAGGACAATTTTATTACCATAGTGTTAAAATTACCATACATTAAAAAGAACCACCCAAATTGTACACAGTAGAAGCTCACAGTTTCATACATAATGTTTCTTTATGCTTCTTTGTATGTCAATGTATTTGTGTTACTGCCTTTTGTGAAGTTCTTTATAAAGAAGAAAAAAAATTTTAAAGATAAATGAAAAATATAACTGGGGCAGTTAGGTAGCTCAGTGGATAGAGTGCTGGCACCTGGAATGAGGAAGATCAGAATTCAAATCCAGCCTCAGATACTGGCTATGGATCCTGGGCAAGACATTTATTCTTTCCTTCAATTTTCCTCATCTATAAAATGAGCTGGAGAAGGAAATAGCAAATCACTCCTGTATTTTTGCTAAGAAAGCCCATATGGAGTTATGGACAGTTGGACACAACTGAAACAATGGAACAGTTAAAAAAACATGACCAGATTTTTTTTAAAAAGTGTTTCCTTTGAGGCAGCTAGTTGGTGCAGTGGATAGGGCCAGCCCTGAAGTGAGGAGAACCTGAGTTCAAATCTGGCCTCAGACATTTAACATTTCCTAGCTGTGTGACCCTGGGCAAGTCACTTAATCCCAATTGCTCAGCGGGGAAAAAAAGTGTTTCCTTTGCTAGATACAGTTGGACAGCTAGGTGGTGAAGTGGAACTTGAGTCAGGAAGACTTATCTCTTGTGTTCATATCTGGCCTTAGATATTTACTAGCTATATTTACAGTATATTACTAGTTATGTACTAGCTACCTTGGAAAGTTACTTAACCTATTTGCCTTAGTTTCCTCCTCTGTAAAATGAGTTAGAGAAGAAATGGTAAATCACACTAATATCTTGGCCAAGAAAACCCCCAAATGGGGTCACAAACAATTGGGCATGACCGAAAAATGAAAGAACTAGATAAAGTTAGCTCTTACTAATTGCAACAGTAGAAAGGAACAGACATTATATCATCTAAAATCTTTTAATCAAGACAGTAAAATGAATAGGCAAAATGAATAGGGCACTGAATTTATAGATTTGAAGAGCTAGATTCAAATCTGCCTTAGATACTTAGGAAGTATATGACCCTTAAAAAGTCATTAGACTTGTCTTCAACTTCCACCCATTCAAGGGAGTAGAATTTTAATCTTAGATTAAATCTGCATTAACCTTACAAAAATCATAAACTGAAAGTATATATGATCCCAATTACATGGGAATGTAATTTAAATTACATTATTTAAGGTTATTTAAATTTCAAAATTACCTTCACTGGTGTTTGGTAAATGGTAATACCCACTTTAGCATCCTGAACATCTCCTGTCATCAAGATGATGCTCAGAAGTTCGCTTGTTTCAATGGAGTCCAACACATTGCTATATTCAATATTTTTTCTCATTGTGGTTTTCTGGTTTTCTAAGGCCACAGAGGACAGTGAATCATTGTTAGGTAATATATCTTTAAAGATGGTCTTCATAGCTTTGGAAAGAGCCTGAACTGTCTCCTCAGGTGAATCAACAAGATGAATCTTTTTCAAGCTATGTTTATGGGAGTGTTGGAAGTTTTCCTTGATGGACAGAATGATGGTCTCTACACACACTTTTAAGGGGAAGCCAAAAGCCCCAGAGCTAAGAGCTGGGATAGCTATTGAAGTGTGCCCAAATTCTCCAGCCAGATAGAGAATCTCTGCGATAACATTTTTTAGTAACTGCACACACCTGTGAGCATGTTCTTGTCTCCACCTGGGACCAACAGCATGAATCATTTGTTGATATGGGAGCTGTCCAGCAACTGAGACAACAGCACATCCAGGAGGGATCTTACCCTTTTCCCGAATTATCCTGTCACAGTCCCTCTGTAACTCTGGGCCTGCTGCTTTAGAGAGTGAGGCTGCCAGGCCTCCATAGTGTTTCAGGGTCTCATTTGCTGCATTCACCACCACATCTGCTGAAAACTGGATTAAGTCACCTTTCTGAACAGTTAATAAGATGCCAGATTCTAAGATTACCTGGCAATAGATCTTCTGCTCATCAATACTGCCCCCATTCCTCTCCTCTCCATTTTCTTGTAGTCAAATGGAACAATTATATTTCTGTTTTGCTTCTCTTGTATAATATTCTTCTTTGGTTTTGAATAAGGATTTGGCCCCTGATTTATCAATGGTAAAATTTTTAACATGTATTGAATCTAGTGTTTAACTATGGCCACTCCTCTTATCACTTCTCCTTTTGGACCACTCAGCAAAATCTCTTTTTGGTTGGTCTGAGTTTTGAAATCGACCTTTACATTTTTTTTCCTTTAGTTTTTCCCAGATTTGCTTACTTTCATCTTCCATATACTGAATAACTCCTAGAGATTACACAGCAACTAACTCCTTTATTTTTGTGCTTTTTTTCTATAAATTTATAAAGTTTTTGGTAGCTTTCACCTACTGGATTAATACAATCAGCAATCATTGTCTGAATTTTGCTCTTCTATTATTACAGTCTTTGAGGAATGATTGTATTTCTTCTTTAAATAATTAGTATTTTCCACTGAGAATCATTAAGAATTCCACTGTCTACCAAGTTGATGCATTTAAAGTCCAAGGTTTGCTTTATATGTTTTTCAGCTTCAGAAAGAACTTGGAGAGAGGAGCCAACCAGCACAACTGCTTCACCCTCCAAATCATAAACAGCAAGAATTTTCTCAGCTCCAAAAAGAGATTCAGAGAATGTCTCACAGTTTACCTGCTGCAGAAACTGAATGATCTGAGGAGGAAAATGGAGAGATTTCCGAGCCAAATTCTGTAGCTTCTCCAGAATTTCACTCTTTGCTTTGTACACATCTGCAGCCAATCTCCTCAGGCAAATGCCCTTTGAGAGGGCATTGTATGTAAATTACAGCTCTGGGTATTCCTTGTGGAGAATCTCTTTTAACCCATTCTTGAATAAAATAAAAAACCTTCCAGAACACAAGATCAAGTTCTCTCTTATACTTTGTTTTTCCATTTCTATCACAGTCTTCATTTGTAGTTCAGTTCTTTGCACATCCTCTACTTTCCCTGCTATGATCACTGTCTCCTGAAGCTTTTCAAACTCAATCAAAATGCACTTATTTTCTATGCTGTCTCTAATGGCTTCCCATATTAATGGGTTCACATTGTGCTTCCTGACCTGGTATTCAGACATGAGGCAAGAGAATCTTATGGGAACATACTCACTCCACATCTTGATTATGATACTCTTTGTTCTTCTTTTGTTCACTAAAGTGGCTGAAGGACTGAGTATAATTTCTGTTTCTTTACAATTGGGATCTGGCCACGTCAGCATACAATGATAGTTCTCCATGGTGCTGGTTATGTTTTTTAATTACTTGACCATCTTTCTGTAAGAATTTCAATAGGTAAGGCTCCTTTGGAATTTTTAAGAGATCTGTCAATTTCACTGGTGGCTTTGCTTTTCCATATAAAGCAGTACCCAAACTGTAGTAGTATGGAAACATTGAAATGGGACTACTGTTGAAGAGAAGCTTTTTTGTCAATATGTCGTTGACCACTAAAAAAAAAAGAAACAAATGTAAATTTTTTATACTTCATAAAATTTAGTTGAACATTGTTATATCTTAATTCAGGCAGAATTTGTCTTTATAGGAAGAAAACTAACATTCACCAAAATTGTGAAGAATTGTCATTGTTTTAAATAGTGCTCTTATTAAAGTGACATACTGATGCAATATGGATATTTCACTTAAAAAAATCAGCTGTAACCTCTCAATATTTATTGTGAAGTGGAATTCTGTCAAGGGATTGTTTTTCTTTTTCTTTTTTTTATTAAAGCTTTTTATTTTTCAAAACATGTGTATGGACAATTCTTTAACATTAGCCCTTGCAAAACCTTGTGTTTCAATTTTCCCTCTCTTCCCTCACACCCTCCCCTAGATGGCAAGTAGTCCAATATATGTTAAACATGGTAGAAATATATGTTAAATACAATATATGCATACATATTTATACAATTATTGTGCTGCACAAGAAAAACCAAATCAAACCAGTAAAAAAAGAAGCAGAATAAAATGCAAGCAAGCAACAATGAAAAGAGTGAAATTACTATATTGTGAACCATATTCAGTTCCCACAGTCCTCTCTCTGGGTGCAGATGGCTCTCTTCATCACTGAATTAGAACTGGTTTGAATCATCTCATTGTTGAAGAGAGCCACGTGCATCAGTTCATGTAGGTCTCTCCAGACCTCTCTGAAATCATCCTGTTGGTCATTTCTTACAGAATAATAATATTCCATAACATTAATATACCTTAATTTATTCAGCCATTCTCCAATTGATGGGCATCCCTTCAGTTTCCAGTTTCTAGCCACTAAAAAAAAAGGCTGCCACAAACATTTTTGCACATGTGGGTCCCTTTCCCTCCTTTAAGATCTCTTTGGGATATAAGCCCAGTAGTGTTTCTACTGGGCTTATATCCCAAAGAGATCTTAAAGGAGGGA
>JAJPUD010001134.1:392298-420634 GCA_023553655.1 Myrmecobius fasciatus
TTAGCATCAGTTCATGTAGGTCTCTCCAGACCTCTCTGAAATCATCCTGTTGGTCATTTCTTACAGAATAATAATATTCCATAACATTAATATACCTTAATTTATTCAGCCATTCTCCAATTGATGGGCATCCCTTCAGTTTCCAGTTTCTAGCCACTAAAAAAAAAGGCTGCCACAAACATTTTTGCACATGTGGGTCCCTTTCCCTCCTTTAAGATCTCTTTGGGATATAAGCCCAGTAGAAACACTACTGGATCAAAGGGTATGCACAGTTTGATAACTTTTTGAGCATAGTTCCAAGTTGCCCTCCAGAATGGTTGGATCTGTTCACAATTCCACCAACAATGTATCAGTGTCCCAGTTTTCCCACATCCCCTCCAATTTTCATCATTATCTTTTCCTATCATCTTAGCCAGTCTGAGATGTGTGTAGTGGTATTTCAGAGTTGTCTTAATTTGCATTTCTCTGATCAATAATGATTTGAAGCACCTTTTAATATGACTAGAAATAGTTTCAATTTCTTCATCTGAAAATTATCTGTTCATATCCTTTGATCATTTATCAATTGGAGAATGGTTTGAATTCTTATAAATTTGAGTCAATTCTCTATATATTTTAGAAATGAGGCCTTTATCAGAACCTTTGAGTGTAAAAATGTTTTCCCGTTTTATTGCTCTCCTTCTAATCTTGTATGCATTAGTTTTGTTTGTACAAAAAGTTTTTAATTTAATATAATTAAAATTATCTATTTTGTGATCAATAATCATCTCTAGTTCTTTTTTGGCCACAAATTCCTTCCTGTTCCACAAATCTGAGAGGTACAAGGGATTATTTTTCAGTTGAATCATATTCAAACACTAGAGTTAGGTATTACTCAGCAAAAAAAAATCTCCTTTGAAATAAAAAATCCATCTTTTTAATATTCATGTTTTGTAAAATTTTGAATTCCAAATTTTCTTCCTCTCTCTTTTCACTCCCCCTCTAAGCAATTTGGTATAGATTATACATGTGCAATTGATGTAAGAGAGATAGCAGTGACTCTGAAGCCCTTTGACCTAAGATTGTTCTTTTCTGTCAATGATTGTAAAAGTACTCTGGCCTAGGACTGTAATAATATTTCTTCCCTTAAATAATCCTGAAGCCCTCTGACCTAAGAGTGCTCTTGTACTGACAATCTGTCTGTCCATACTTGTAAAAGTCCTCTGGCCTTAGAATAGTCCTAGATCTGCTGGTCAGGGATAACTAAATTCCTGAGATCACTCCTAAAACCTACCTGAAAGCTATAAAATTAGCAAATAAGTAACATGAAGCTTTTGGTCTCCCTTTTCCCTATAAATTTAATCTCTTGCTTCTGGCTTTTTTCTAATGTCTTCTGCAGCCTAGTCCACTACAATTGGCTTTACAATTACAATGAAACTTTGCCCCTAGACAAGGAAATGGGTTCAAACTGCACATTCTTTTGAGACATCTTGTGACCCTGGTCTGGGACCCCAAAATCTTAAGATCCCCCTTTCCCAACTTCAACAAAACTACTCAATTACATTCATATACCACAAATCATTTAATTGATGAACATCTCAATTTCCACTTCAAAAAATCATTCTAAAGAATGTAATAAACATTAGAAATCTTGTTTAAAGGGAGATCAGTCTTAATTTTAAAAGACAAATGCAGTGAGATTCAAAATAAAAATAGTATATCTATACTCTAGATAAGACACAAATATCTGAAATTCTCCCTCTCTCTACAACTTAATGTAGTGCTTTGTTATCAAGGTAAAATCTTGTTTGAACTTTTCGAGCTTGACATTCTAATTTTAAAAATAAATTAATTGTTTTATTTGTTTTGTACTTCCTTAAGTTCTTATAGATAGTCAATAACAGAGCTATCATTTGAAACCAGATCCCCTACCTTTTTCTCCTCCCCATGCTGCCTTCTTCACCTGAATTTGTGTGTCTTCTTCAGCCATATTTACAAGATAGCCTACTTTTATGGTACTCTTAGATCCTAAGAGATAATAGTACTTCAAGGCTGATGTGATCCTTTCACCAAATATTTATTGTCTAAAAGCACAAGATAGTGTACCAAGCTCTTATGAATGGAAAAATAGGTGAAGAAGTAGTCCTACTTTTTATGATACAAATACAGTAATGGTACCTAAATCAGAAAGATCCAAAACAAAGAATAAAAATTATAGAACAATTTCCCTAGTGAATATTGATGCAAAAATCTCAAATAAACCACTAGCAAAGAGATTACAACAATTTATCAGGAGGATAATATATCCTGAACTGGTGGGGTTTATACCAGGAATGCAGATCTGGTTCAAATATCAGGAAAAAAGTTATCATGATAATTGATCATATCAATAACAAAACTAACAGAAATCATATGATTATGTTAATAGATATGGAAACATCTTTGGACAAAATACACCACTCATTCCTATTAAAAACACTAAGGAGTAGAGGAATAAATGAAGCTTTGTTTTTTAAAAAAAAAAAAAGGATAAGGTTTATCTAAGACTATCAGCAAGCATTATCTGTAATGGCAATAAACTAGAAGACTTCATGCATGAAGCAAGGATGCCCATCATCTTCACTATTGTTCAATATAGTACTAGAAATGTTAGCAATAAGAGAAGAAAAGAAAATCAAAGCAATTAGATTAAGAAATGAGGAAACAAAACTATAAATGTTTTCAGATGATATGATAATATATTTAGTGAATCCTAGAGCATCAACTAAAAAGCTACTTGGAACAATTAACAACTTTAGCAAAGTTGTAAGATATAAAATAAACACATAAATGATCAACATTTCTATATGTTACCAACATGACTCAGAAAGAAAAGATAGGGAAATTTCATTTTGAAATAACTGCAGACAATGTAAAGTATTTGGGAGTCTACTTATCAAGACAAACCAAGGTACTATATGAAAACAATGATAAAACACTTCATACAAATAAAGTCAGATATAAACAACTGGAAAAATATCAATTGCTCATGAGTAGGCAAACTAAGGTCAAGAATATCAGGAGAATTAATGAAAAACTGCAAATGGGAGGATGGATGAATTTATGAACAAACAAGAGATTATTAAGAGAACATTATGAAAATACAAAATAGATACTTTTGAATACATTAAATTAAAAAGGATTTGCACAAGTGAAACAACACAACCAAGATTAGAAGGAATGCTGAAAGATGGGGAAAAAAAGTTTTCCAAGTGTTTGAGTAAATGTCTCATTTCTCAAATATATAGAAAATGGAGTCAAATTTATAAGAATATAATTATAAGAATATAAATGACAAATGGTTAAAAGATATTGAATAGGCAGTTGTCAGATGAAAAAATTAAAACCAATTCTAGTTATGCAGAAAATATGCTCTAATTCACTATTGATTAGAGAAATGCAAATTAAAACAACTTTAATGTATCACCTCATACCCATTAGATTTGCTAAGATGTCAGAAAAGGAAAATGATAAATGCTAGAGATGTGGGAAAATTGGAACACTAATGCATTGTTGGTAGAGTTGTGAGCTGATTCAACCATTCTGGAGAACAATTTGAAACCATGCCCAAAGGGTAATCAAACTGAGCATACCCTTTTATCCAGCAGTATCTCTACTGGGTCTGTAGCCCACAGAGATCAGAGAAAAGGGGAAACGAACTACATTTACAAAAATATTTTATAGCAGGTCTTTTTATGTTTTCAAAGAATTGGATATTGAAGGAATGACCTTCAATTGGGGAATGGCTAAACAAATTGTAGTATATGAGAGTAATGGAATACTATTATGCTGTAAGAAATAATGAACAGGTGGATTTCAGAAAAATCTGGAGACTTAACATGAACTGTTTACTAAGTGAAAAGAAGTAGAACATTGTAGACAGTAATAGTAACAATGTGTAGTAATCAAGGATAATTGACTTAGTTATTAGCAACACAATAATAAACAGAACTGCAAGATCCATGATGAAAAATGCTATCCAGAGAAAGAATGATGGAGTCTGAACACAGGTTGACACATACTATTTTCACTTTTTTGTGTGTTTTCTCTTTTGTTCTACTTTTTCTTTCACAACAGGATTAATATGAAAATTTGTTTATATGATTGTACATGCAAACTATATCTGATTGCTTTGTCTTGGAGAGATGGAAGGGAAGGGAAGGAGGAGGAAGAAAAAATTTGAAACTCAAAATCTTATGAAAAATAAATGTTTAAAAACTATATTTATGTGTAACTGGAAAAAATAAAATACTTTAAAATAATAAAACAAACAAACAAATAGATAATTTCTTTTTCTTTTTAAAAAGATCTTCACAAATTGTAATATGCTTCTCTAATCTAACTTCTTATTAAGGGACAGTTAGCTCATGTGTTATCTCAATGTGAGGAATACAAAAGGAATTATTAGGGTAGAACTGAATTGCAAATCACCCCACTTTCTCTAACCATACCCAAGACTCTTCTCTCAAAACATATGGCTATCTTTCTGCTGTCAACTAACATTAGACAGATGGAAACCTTACATAACAAGTGGTTTATTCACTCCTACCTTTGCAAAGAGATTACATATGGAGTAGGAGAGAGGGAGAGAGAGACAACTTCAGAATCAGAAATAAGAGGTCCAGATCCCACTACTGGAAATGTGACATTAGGCAAGTCACTAAATCACAAAGGAAATTCCCTAAGACTTAAAGGTTGTAGAATAGTAGTTAATAGGCATTGGGAGGAAAGTTCTTCTGTAGAAGTTTTCTATGCCAGTGATATCATGGACCCAGATCCTCCTATTCCCCCCCACCCACTGCAAAAAAAAAAATCTGCATAAGTCAGAGATAATAGAATCAGAGAGTGAAAGATGTCATTTTTATTCCATGCAGAACATTATATACACACATACACATACACATACATACTTGAATATATACACATATCATACACATGTACACACATATACATATGTGTATATATGTATAGGCATATATATGCACAACACACATACATTTATAAGTAATTTTCATAGTATGATGGAGATTATGTTAATCTCCAATCAGAACTTGACTTCAAATGCCTAATTCATAGGAGTTTATATTCTATGGGAAGATTCCTATCCTATTCTTAGTAACTCCAGAAATCAGTTATCTGAACTGATGTGGCTCCATTAAGACCATCAGAGAAGTCTTGCCATATTTCAAATGGAAAGCTTAGTTTTCTTGGTGACTCCCCATAAAATCCCCTTTCATAAAACTGCCTTCTCAGTTTAGATAACCTCACTCTAAGCACAGTCTTTGAGCTGACTTCATAGTATGGAGGTGAAATGCAAGACTTGATCCTCTGATACTTGGTAATAGTGTGACCATTGGCAAGTCATTTAGTCTCTCTTATTCCCAGTACTATCAGCTGTAAAATGAATATAACAGTAACTCTAAGCAGATCTGAGGTTAGAGGGTTAGCCTTAGAATCAGAGCTGGATTCAAATCCAGCCTTTTAACCCTATTTACTATATGACTATGAGCAAATTAAACTTCATGAACCTATTTGCTCATCTGTAACATATTTATAGTACCTACCTCAAAGAATGTTGTAAGGATCAGATAATGTATATAAAATGCTTAGCAAACTTTAAAATATTTAAAAAAAATCAGTGATGTTAAAATCAAGTAAATGTCAATTGTTTTTGTTTTTTGGATTGAAAAGCAGGATTAAACAAGCAATAGATCATAGAAGAGGGAAAAGTATCCATATGTGCAAAAATATTTGTAGAACAAGGAATTAAGAATTGAGTGGATACCCATCAATTGAGGAATGACTGAATAAGTTGTAGTATGTGGATGTAATGAAATAATATCATCCTATAAGAGATGAGGAACTGACTGATTTCAGAAAAGCCTGGAAATACATGAACTGAAGTTGAGTGAAGTGAGCAGAATCAGGAGAATATTATACACAGTAATAGAAAGATTATGTTATGATTAACTATAATAGATTTAGCTCTTCTCAGCAATATGGTGATCCAAAATACTTCTAATAGATGTGGGATGGAAAATGCCATCTGCATCCGGAGAGAGAACTATGGAGATTTAATGTGGATTGAAGCATAGTATTTTCACCTTTTTTTGCTTGCTTTTTCTTACTCATTCTCCCCCTCCCCCTTTTGGTCTGATTTTTCTTGCACAACATGACAAATATGGAAATATGTTTATAAATATTGTACGTGTATAACCTATATCAGATTGCTTACTTTCTTGAGGAGCGGGGAGATAAAAGGAGGAATAAAAAATTTGGAACACAAAATCTTACAGAAATGAATGTTCAAAACTATTTTTACCTGTATTTGGAAAAAGTAAATATTATTGAGGAAAAAATAGCAATATATATTATCTTTGCATTCAGAAAACTGAATCAGAGCTGAATTGTCCTTTGGGAAAGACTGGACTTTGATTATTGGTCCCCAGTCTTTGGGGTTTTCAAAGAAAAGAATGATAAAAGTTTCACTAACATTGCGGGGCAGGTTTTCCACCAAGATTGTTCTGGTCTCTTCCAGAGGTGCTACTAAAATCTTTTTCTCTTGGACTATTTGGTTTTGAGAACAATGATCAACAAATTTCTTTATGACTATGAAGAAAAACAAAATGATCATTAGTGCATTATTGAGCCTTTCATTCTGGAAGAAAACTAATTTAAAATGAGAGGCCAAAGTGAAGATATCTAGGTGAGAATTCCACTTCTAAAATAACCTAAGGAATATAATCACAGATGTGGAAGGTATACACTTCTGTACGTGTGTTGTACTTGGAAGCTCCTGGTTATGAAAAGTGGACTTCTTTTGACAGAGATCATCTACTGGTTCTCTTCTAGGTACAACCCCTTCAAACATTACTATCTATTGAATAGTAACTAACAGTTACTATTCAATTCAACAAACATTTAAAAAAAACACTCATGTTCTAGTGCTGTGTTGAGTGCTAGAGACATATGATGATAGGACACAGATCGTGATTTCAAGGAGCTTACAATCTAATAGGAGGGAAATATACTACTAGATAAATATATACAACTATATGCTACATAAGTAACTATACAATGGAAAAATGGGAAGAAGTAAGAGGAAGAGAAACTTTTCAGCTGAATGAGTCAGGCAAAGTAGCATCTGAGCTGGATCTTAAGGAAAGGGAGGGACTTTAAAAACAGAGCTGGAAGGAAATTATCCATGACAAAATGAGGATGATCTAAGCAGAGATAATGAGTAAGAAGTGGATGGGATGATGACAAAGATAGTGAATTATCTGCTTTGGCTTACAAATTTAATATGCAAAGTGAAGTTTAAAAATGGAGTTCAAATGGGGACAAAAACAAAATTATTTTGTTTTTGCTTTTATTCAGTTATGTCAGTTATGTCTGCCTTTCATAACCTCATTTAGTTTTCTTTTTTTTTTGGTGGGGGGAGAAGATACTGGAGTAGCTTGCTATTTCCTTCTCTAGTTCACTTTTTTATATATGAGGAAACTAAGGCAAACAGGATTAAAATACTTGCCCAACAGGGCAGCTAGATGGCACAGTGGATAGAGCACCAGTCCTGAATTCAGGAGGATCTGAGTTCAAATGTGACCTCAGACACTTAACACATCCTAGCTGTGTGACCCTGGGCAAATCACTTAACCCCAATTTGCAAAGGGGAAAAAAAGAAAAAAAAAAGGTACTTGCCCAAGGTCATAAAGCTAGTAAGTGTGTGAGATCAGATTTGAATTCAGGTGGTTGTATTTTCCTGACTCCAAGACCAGCACTCTATCAGCTTTGCCACATACGTGCCTCAATGATTTTGTTATTGCCTTGTTAAGTTAAATACGCTTAAAAATAAAATTTTTGTTTTTGAAGTCAATATTATTTTTGTTTTTTCTTTCTTTATGACAATTTTTATATTTGGTGATGACTAAGTCCATAACACAAAAGAAAGTATTTTTTTCCCCAGGCAAGTGAGGTAAAGTGAGTTGCCCAGGCTTACAGTTAAGTGTCCAAGACTATATTTCAATTCAGGAAGAGAAGTCTTCCTGATTCTAGCCCCAGAACTCTATCCATTGGACCACCTAGCTTCCCCTAACTATCTGTACTAGAGCTCTTTAGTTTAAAGAGATCATGAATTTACTTGTGTTTTTTTTTTTTTTTTTTTTTTTTTTTTCATTAGTTTAAAAGGCCTGGATCCTCAGATTCAGGGATCTGGAGTAACTTCCCCTATAAAGCTTTTTATGCTTCTAAAAGTGTTTTTTTCCCCATCATCTTCATTGTACTTTACATGGGCCTCTCCTTTGCACCTACATTGTGATGAAATAAATAGAATGTTAGAGCTGCATTCAAGAGCTAAATTCAAAACCTTCCTCTAACACTAAGTATTTGAACCCCAGTAATTTACTTAAGCCTTTTTTCTCATTTATAAAATGGAAATAAAATAATTGCAAAACTTCACAGTATGAGGTTCAAATTGTAATGCTCAGGGAGAAACTGAGGCAGTATCACACATGGAAATTAGGTAATGCTTTATTGATGTTAATTGAGAGTTCAGAATCCATAGCTATGGATCGGGACTGGTGGGACTCATGTCTCAAAGCATGCAGTTCAGGCCCGAAGACTGACACAGTCAGCCGACTGAGTACAAAGTACACAGCACTCCATTGAGGAAAGTCATGGATTAATATAGGTTCCTATAGCTCAGGGAGACAAAGAACTCATGGGAACAGCTGAGCACATCTGGTGTCCAAGGAAACCATAAATTCAGTCCTGACAGGTAGGGAGTAAGGGATACCTTGGAAAAGAAGACTACAGATAAGGAAGGGGGTGGGGGCTGCTAGAGAAGCTGGGTCATAGATAGATAAGAGGTAGGTCGAGGCTGACCATCTGGAGGCTTCATGATTACTTTGGAATGTGAGTCCAATTATTTCTGAAGGTCAGGAAGTGGGGATTCTATTCTGGGACAGAGCAATTAAGGGAGACTGAAACAGCAATTAAGGGAGACTGATACTGCACCTGAGGGAAACTGAGACAGTAACTGAGGGAAACTGAGAGAGTAACTGAGAGAAACTGAGACAGGCATAACAAAATGAGATAATGTAAATAAAGTGCTTTTCAAATCTCTGTATATTCTATAAATGTTAATTGCTATAATTTCACATGTACACATATAGCCTTTGATGATAAAGTGCCATTTCCTATTAAAACATAAGCATAGGGGCAGCTAGATGGCATAGTGGATAGAGCACCAGCCCTGAAATCAGGAGGACCCGAGTTCAAATGTGGTCTCAAACACTTAACATTCCCTAGCTGTGTGACCCTGGGCAAGTTACTTAATCTCAATTACCTCAGCAAAAAGCAAAAACAAACAAACAAGCATAAGCATAACTTTGGAGTAAAAAATCAGCTTCCTACACAGTTGATAAATTCAAGATATCTTGAGAGTTGGAACAGATCTTGAAGGCCATGAAGTCCAATTCCCACGTTTTACAGATGAGGAAACTAAATCTTAGAGACATTAAGTGATGTGCCCAGGGATCACAAAGCTAGCATGTGAGATAAGATTTGAACTCGGGTCTTCTTGAGTCCAAATCCACCATTCTACCCACCATTACTACCTAGCAGTCTAAGTCTTCCAAGTCTTCTCTTATTGAGATACAGAAAGAGTACTGCAAATGGTCAGAAAGAGTATTTCAAGGAAAGCCTATTTCTCTGCTAATCACAATTTCCAGACCTGATACAAAAACTATTTGCTGATGAATATTTTCTAATTTTTTACGTAATCTTACCAATTTGTTTTATAAATGTAAACCCAGCAGCTTCTGCTTTTGAAATAACTTCCACTTCAAAATCTTCAGTTTTTGATAGACCACTAATGATCTCCACCAACAAAACTAGGAGATATTCATCTTCCAGATCCTTCAGATTTTTAAGTGCAATCAAAGAGGGAACATTTTCAGAACCTTTGAAGGTGTCCTCTGTCTCATCCAATGTTTTGTCCAGTGGGAGCTTTGAGACATCTAATTTTAAGGACACAAAAATATCCCTAGTGGGCATTATAAACAGTCTCGCCAGAGTAAGAAGTTATAATGCATGCTTCTCTTTGTATCACTTTCTAATATTGGGAGTAAATCAGCTAAAAACATGTTTTCTGTAACTAAAAAGAGCAATGAGCTTGCCCGAAAACCCAATATCCTTCAGACAAATGTGTATTTTAAATCAAAATTTTAATTTCCAATCAATGGAGTTTTATCTTGTGGCTACTAGGGAGAAAATTTAGATAAAAAATGCAGAATAATAGCTGAATCTTCTCCATGGGCCATAGCTAATTGCTAAAAACAAAACAAAACAAAAAAAAAAAAAACAAAAACCAAAAAACCAGAACCAAAACCAAACCAAAAGAAACAAAGAAAAAAACAACAAATTTTCTCTGGGAAAGAAAGAGAACATAGTTAGGAGAAAGGATGGTTTAATATGGAATAATCAATTAGAAATTGAATTGACATGAACACATTTAGATTCTTCTGCTGGTTCTTACCCATTCACACTTTGTCATTCCTAAGTCATTCATATACAAGATTACTGAAATGCTAAAATTTAATGAGGAAAAAAATTTACTTGCTGTATGTACATCAGACTCATTCGAGATGAAATGTTTCCTTGTTCTTGAGTTTTGTCTTTGATTGTGGATTCCTAAAGGTCAAAAACAAAAAACAAACAAAGAATCACGTAATAAGGAAAATTATTTTACACTGAAAAACACATCTGGGATCAGCCTAGAGTACCTGCACAAAACAAGTATACTCAATACTATAGTTATCTAAGATCAACAAATTTATAATGCAAGCAAGACAAAAATCCTATTGCATTTATTCACTGGTCAGCTTATACCTGAAGTGTTGTGTTCCAGGGGCCATATTTGAAGAGAATGTGACAAACTAATAAGTTTTCATTGGAAAGTTATCAGAAGGAAAGGGAAGGAAACAGAGTCTACTCGTATACTAGTTGAAGCTTCATCCCAAGATAACATTAAATTAGAGTCAGACTGCCTAGTTCCCACATTATTGTACTTCAACAAAACCCTGAAGTTCTCAAGAGACTGAATAATAATAATAATATAAATAATAATATGAGAGATTCAATAAAAATTAAAGTAAAATGACTACTTCCTCATCAGACCTGCATTCTAGGTCAACCAGAGACCAAAGGGCAATATGAAATGTGACCTCCAACAAAGCCTCTGTGACAACGATGGGCCTGAATCATGCATAGCCTGCAAAGTTTTGAGCCAGGGGCAGCAAGAATAGGAGACTCCCCAAGAAAGCTCCAGTCTGGCCGAAATGCTAGTATGAGTTGGAGAGAGGGTCAACCTCTAGGAAGTGGAAGTTAGGTCACTAGGAAGTGACCTAAAGGAAGACCCAACAGAAGAGGCCACATTACTCAAAAGCCCAACAAGAGGGTGGAACATGAGTGGAGCTGGCATTAAGCTCCAATTCACGCATTAGAGCTGACAAGATGAGTAAATCAAATATAAAATTTGACCAGCTTAAAAATTATTGCAAATCTAAAGATTTCCCCCCAAAAGAAGTAGAGAATAACTTTAAAACAACCAGCAGCAGACTCAAATGAAAAAATTAGTTTTTCACAAAGACTAACTACATGAATAACTAATAGAAATGAAGTGAGATAATATGAATTTTGTAAAGTTTTGAAAGATTTGGAAGCAAAAATAGTAAGGCTTCTCTAAATAACAGTTGATGGCATAGTGAATAGAGGACTGGACCTAGAATTAGGAAGACGAGTTCAGATCTGATTTCAGACACTTTCTGTTCACTTTACCTCTGTTTGCCTCAGTTTCTTCAGGTATAAAATGGGGATAATAATAACTCCTAACTTCCAGAATTGTTTTGACATAGTGCTGGCCATATAGTAGGTGCTAAATAAATGTTGGCTGTTATTATTATTATGAAACCTATAATAGATGAAACAAAAGGCAATAATGACATGAAATAGCTAGATTAGAACAAAATTAAAATATTGAAAAAATAGAAATGATGCCTGATATAAAAAAATAAATGCAACTAGAAAACAAATCAAGAAGAAATAACTTAAGAATCATTGGACTTCCCAAGTGATAATAAAAGTCTGGATATCATTTTTTTTCCAAGAAAATTAATTTATATTAAAACTGCCAAAATCTATAGAACTAGAAATATAAGTAAAGATAGAAAAATCCATCCATTATTTCCTTGAAGAAAAACCAAAAAGAAAAGTCTCAGGAATTTTCAAGCCAAAAATTCCAACAGAATAAGTGACTTGCCTAGTCATTAAGAGTCAGGCAGGATTTGAATTCAGTATTTATTGACTCTAATGCCTGTACTCTATTCATTGCATCATTTAGCTCTTTCTACTCTCAGGAAACAGCTCCTCTCCACTCCTGACTCTCTAGACTTTCTCTACCAGGATAACAGCAGTCTTTTTATGTGGGAAATACACTCCACCTTAGAGATGTTTGACAAAATTCATTTACAAATGTCCAGTGGCATTTTGTTTGTTGTTGTTGTTGCTGTTTGCTTCCTTTGGGGGAAGCCATTACTGACTTGCTTAATTTCTTTTTCTAATATAGTTATTTATGTTCTCTAATTTCTATTTTGTTAATCTGGGCAATTTATATTTTTGTAAATATTCATCCATTTTATTTAGATTATCAATTTTATTAGAACATACATTAATAGTATTGATATAATAATATTAATAATTAATAAACTGTTTTTTCACTGGTTGCAAATTCACCTTTTTCATTTTTATAATGGTAAGGTATTTTTCTTCTTTCGTTTTTTAAATCAAGCTCTAACATCTATTTTTAGTAGTTTTCTTTTTAAAAACCTCTAATTATATTAATTAAATTTTTTCTTTCTATGTTAATCTCTTCCTTTATTTTCTGAATTTATATTTTGGTGTTTAATCAAACACTTTTATTGATTTTCAATATTTTTAATTGCATGTCCCATTTGTTGATCTGCCCCTTCTCTCTTTTTTGATAAAGGTATTCAGAGATATAAAAATTTCCCTAGATACTACTTTGGTTTCATCCCCCCAATTTTGATATATCATCTTATTATTATTTATAATAAATAATTGATAGTTTCTATGGTTTGTTATTTGAAATGATCATCTTTAGGTTTAAGTTTCAGATTAACTTTTAATCTTTAATTTTAATATTTTTATTGAATATAATTTTATAGAATATGAAAATAATTTTGCTTTGCTGCACTTGTGAGGTCTTTATTTCTTACTACATTGTCAATTTTTGTTAAGGTACCAGTCAAAACTGAGAATAAGAATAGAATTTCTTTCTATTCTCATTCCATATTTTCCAAAGTTCTGTCATAACTAACTTTTCTACAATTGTGTTAAAGTTCTTTTTGGTGGAGAGGTAAGAATTATCTATGTGAAAGCACTAAGTTGGAGTTCTCTACCATTCTAATTTTACTTTCCATTTTTTACTTATAGTTCATTTAACTTTCCCTTTTAGAGATTAGATTTTATGACATTTGGTGAAAATATATTTAGTGTTGATATTAATTTTCTTTGGTACCTTTCAGTAAAAATATGCAATCTCTTTAATTAGATCTATTTTTGCTGTTGCTTTGTCTAATATTATAATAGATATTTTTTATTTTTTTAAACTTCAACTGAATTATAATAGATTCTATTCCAGCCCTTATTTTAAATCTGTATATATCTTTGTTTCAAGTGTGCTTCTAAGACATATTGTTGGGTTCTGGGTGCTAATCAATTTTGATATCCTTTTCTTTTTGGCAGATGAGTTTATCCCATTCACATTCATAATTAGGATTGTTAATTGTGTATTTCTGTTTTTTTTTTCCTTCTGTTGCCTGCCTGTCCTTAAAGAGTTTTTTGCTTCTGACTAATCCTTTCCTTAACTTAGCCTTATTCTTGTTCCTTTCCCTCCCTTTCTCCTAATTTCTTTCTTTCCTGTTTCCCTGTTCAGTAGAATATATTTCTATATCCACTTTTGTACACTCTTCCCTCCTTTGAACAGTTCTGATCAGAGTGAAATCCAAATATTATTATTATTTTTTTTTTGCCATTACACCCTTTTTATTATGTAGACTTCTACTTTTGGTTTGGTCATTTCAACCATGTTCAACTCTTCATGACTCCATTTGGGATTTTCTTAGCAAAGATAACTGATAGGGCTTGCCATTTCTTTCTCCAAATCATTTTACAGATAAGGAACTGAGGAAAGCAGGGTCAAATGACTTGACCAGGGTCACACAGTTAAATAGTGTCTGAGGTTAGCTCTAAACTCAGGAAGATGAGCTTCCAAGCCCAGCACTCTATCCACTCTGCCACCCAGCTGCTCTTTGACTCCTACTTTCATACCCTATTTATGTTAGGCTTTGGTCTGGTGTATTTTCTAGATCTTTATAGAAAGGTATGTTGGGGGAACTAGGCTATATTTCTTTCTGTACTCAGTCATCTTGATAGTCATGGGAATTTGTTTTGCTTGTTTACTAATACTTTTAGAGGGATCTTGTTTTCCATTTATAATGAGGAAGAGAAAGGAGAGAAAAATAAAGATTTCTTAATTAAATAATAGAAATAGAATTTTAAAAATTTAATTCAACTGAATTCCCCATAGGCAGTGCTCATATATGTTGTAGGTTTGAAAATTATAACATTCATCACCTTTTTCTTCCCCCCAATTATATTTATTCAACCTTAGGGCTCCTTCAGTTCAACAAGCATTTTATTAGACATCTCTTTTGTGTAAGGCAGTGCTCTGGGTACACGACTTACAAAGAAGAAAAGGTTCCTATCCTCAAACTTATATTTTGCTGGGAAAATAAAAGAGTAATAAGTACAAATGTATACAAAATAATATAAAGTGATTTTAAGAGGTAAGGGCAACTAACACCTGGGGGGAGGAAGTTGGAAATCAAGAAAATTCTCAGTGAGGTGGCCCTTGAGCTATGCTTTGAAAGAACAGAGGGATTCTAGGAGGTTGAAGACCAAGGAATGTGCTGGTTTTAATTTTCAATTCTTTCTACAGCATTGTTTTGGTTTTTTAACTCTTATATGAATTTTTCCCAAGATGGCCAAAAATCCATACTTCTCCTTTTCATACATTTCTCTTCCTTCCAGATAGTGTTTTCCTCCTGAAACCCATCCCAAATATCTGAAAAAAATTTACCAGTTTCCTTTTCAATCATATATTTACTCTTGTTGGGATTTGCTCTTCTTTGCCTTCACCCACATCCTTTGCTGTAGGCAATCTGACAGCGAGCTTCAACTTTTTTTCCCCCTGGCAATTCTAATTCATGCTTCTCTCTCTCCAGAACTCCTTGCATGACTGAAAAACATGAGTGAAACCAACATCATGATGTGGTAATCTACAAAAAAGAAAAAGGTTGTATTAATTTTAAACCCTATTTTTCTAGATATCTTTTGCTTCTCCATCAGCTATATTTCCAAATATCATTGCCTCTCCCTTCTCCAGTGAAACATGCTTTGTAACAATGAATAAAAAAATAAAGAATGGGGGAAAGCAATTGGACAAAAATCAATAAATATGTCTCATGCTACATGCAATATTCTATATCCATTGTCCTCTGTAAAGAAAGGAAGGAGGTGTATTTTCTCAACTCTTCTTAACCTTGAACTTGGTCATTACTATAAATCAAATAACATACTAAAATGTCTATTCCTTCTGTTTGCTATTTTTAACTAAAAATTTTATAACTAGGCATATACTTTAATAGTTATAACAATGATAGCTGTCATAGATGTAGCACTTATTATATGGCAGACTCTGTGCTAAGCATTTTACATTTATCTCATTTGATCTCATAACAACCCTAGAAGGTAGGTGCTATTATCATCTCTTTTACAAATGAGGAAACAAAGGCAAGGAATGATTAAGTGATTGATCAAAGTTACATAATTAATAAGCATCTGCTTCTCAGATTCTGATTCAGATTCTGATTCTCAGGTTCTCCTGACTCTCAACACAGCATTCTGAGCATGTCATTGTTAAAAAGAAAGTCTTCAAATATCCCCAAATATTTAGACTTTTGTGGCAGTAAAGAACTGAAAATAAAGTAGATGCTCATTGAGGAATGACTAAACAAAGTGTGGTATATGAATTAATGGATTATTACTGTGTTATAAGAAGTGACAAATGTGAAGAATACAGAGAAGCATAGAAAAGACATATAAAC
Organism: Myrmecobius fasciatus; assembly: GCA_023553655.1. Lineage (NCBI taxonomy): Eukaryota > Metazoa > Chordata > Mammalia > Dasyuromorphia > Myrmecobiidae > Myrmecobius > Myrmecobius fasciatus. The sequence goes on from JAJPUD010001134.1 coordinate 408,561, forward strand.
AGAGGCAAAGTGAAGTAAGCAGAGCCAAGAAAAAAATATGCACAATGACTACAACAATGTAAAATAGAAAGAACAATCACCACAAAAAAATTGCAAATGAATCAAACAGAAGGAATCAGAAGCAGAATAGTTTTGAAAGTTATATGTTGAATTTATAACATTCTTAAAAAGAAAGAGTAGGTCTACATAATACAGTTTCAAAGTTTCATATTACAGAGAACAAGCTTGGCCCTGTAGAAGAGATACGAGAAGACAACTCCTATCTGTTCCTTTATAAAGATGTAGGATAGATCAGATGATGTGCAGGACTATTGCATGTGGACTATTGCATGTCTAATGTGAACATATATGTGTATGAAAAGAACATAACTAATAGCTAATGATACCTAATTTTAAAACATTTTATGAGTCTTCTCATTTGATCTTAACCCCATGAAGGAGATGCTATTATTATCCTTGGTGTGGAAAAGGCAGACAGAAGTTGTGACTTGCTAAGAGTCAAACTTTTAGAGTTTTTGGTAAAATTATAACTCAGGTCTTCCTGACTCCAAATTTAGTGCCATAAGCAAGGGGAACCTAATCCCTGATCCCTTTGTTCCAATCCTGCCTCTATGTGTCTTGCTTTGAACTAAGCCTTAACAGACAGGTGAAATGGAGAAAGGGAAAGAAGTGTGTTATCATATAGCATTCGCTGCCTCTCTGCTCAACTTCTATCTGTATCTGCCGATTAACATTCTTATTCCTTCAAGACCCAATACTTATTTCAACTTTTCAGGAAAGTCTCTCCATCAAACTGCAGCCCACCCTCTTCCCTCCAGCTAGGAAAATCCTTTATTCTCAAAGCCTCTCAACTTGGACTCTGGATCATCATTTTTTTTTCTTTTTTTGATCCCGACCTGAGATTTCACTAGTGAATGATGTTCTCTTTCATAGTCATTTTCAATTCAAAAGCAGATCAGAACTTGCTTAGAAAGGCTTCTTGGGGACACTAAGAGATTAAGTTCCAGGATCTCTGGCAGGATGTGGCAGTGACAGTCAGAGGCAAGACTTGAACCCAGATACTCCAGTCATATGTTGTGCCCAAACTCCTTTTATCTTATTTTTAATTTTTTTGGGTTTTGTATTACAATTATTTTCAGCAGGTGAGTGAGCCCATTATAAGGATCAGTAGCTAGTGTTGGATCATTCTTATAATTTATTTCCCAGACTATCACTCTAGCCTCAATAAGTTCCTGTGTTTCCACAGGTTCTCCTTCAGAATCAAAACATAGGGAGTGTTTCCTCCTTCAATTTCTTCTGTGATGCAGAGAGTTTTAAGTAATTTGCCTAATGTCACAGTGCAGTATGGTATCTAACCCAGGTCTCCTGATTCCATTGAACTTGGGATTCAAATCTTGGCTCTGCTATTTAATTTACATGGGCAAAAAAACTCTCCTATACAGCACTTTATGATTATGCTTTCTATTTCTCAGGCATCTCTCTACTCTGTGACTACTGTGACTTTGTACTGACTGTGACCCATGAAAAGAATGTTTTTTCTCCACATCTCCACCTTCTGGCTTCCTTCTAGACTCAGCTCAGATGCCACCTTCTATAGGAGGCCTTTTCTGTCCTCTCCCCATCCTGTTCTTTCCTTTCTTTTGTCCCTTCCATCTGAGATTACCTCCTATATACTCTAAATATATAGCTGTGGAGGGCAGGGACTATGCTTTGGCCTTTCTTTGTTTACTCTAAACTTACCACAGTGCCTAGACATAGCAAGAACTTAACAAATACTTGATGACTGCCTGACTTTTCCTCTTCTGGCCTCAATTTCTCTACCTGTCAAATGGAAGAAGTTAGATTGCATGGTCTCTAAGGGGTTCTTCATTTGTGACATCTGAGAAGGTCATTCATCTTTTTATCCACCCATAACCTCATTTCAGCATGGACTCCACCCCCTTTCCACTACTAACCTTCCTCACTTACCTTCTTCATGGTAAAAGAGGAGAAGAATCTCAGAGCAGCCCATCTGTGTTGTGAGCACACACTCTCCCCCTCCTGACCTCTGGGGACTCTGGAAGTAACACTTCAATTTCTTAAGCAACTTCTTGGGGGGATTAGAACCCCAGGGACCAATCAGGACCAGAGGGAAAGAATCTGATACCTCCATCTTCCTCTCTAGCCCAGAACCTAATCTCTGACTTTAAAAACTTTCTCTTTTGTTTCCCCCCAAAGCCCCTCGCTAGCTGTTAAGTTTTCATCCTGTGGCTGTAAATAACTTTCCTGTGACTAAGAAGCCATTCAACAGCAGGAAGCGTTCCACATCCCTTGATCAACAGTCCTTCAAACCCTCTTGGCTTCCAACTTTCACAAATTGTACTTTGACTTGACTTCCCTTCGATGCAAAACAACCAACTGGAATTACCCTTACATACAAGACATGGTATGAGCTGAATTCAGTTTCCTTTTCCCCTAAAGACCTCTCCCTGGACAGCTTTTTAAAAACTGCTTTCTCCTCTGTAACCCAAAAAACCAACCCATAAAAGAAAGAATTTAAAAGTCCTGAGGATAAAAAAAGGCAATTCAACAAAATCAACCAACAAATCAGTCAAGTCATAGTCCCACTCAGGCCTCCCAATATGATCCTCTCTCTTCCTTCCCTTAAAAACTCTCTTTCTTGATCCACCTTCTAAAAAGCACAGTGCCTAGTACATAGAGGTGCTTAATAAAGGCTTTTTTGACTGACAGAAAGCTGAGTGGGTGACACTACTTCCTTTCCTATCACTCTCTTCAAAACCACCTGAGATCTGGCATCCACTCTCCTCATTCAGTTGAAACTGCTCTCTGGTTACCAAAGATCTCTTAGTTGTCAACTTCAATGGCCCTTTCTAAATCCTCACCCTTCTGAACATACAATCTTTGTCATTGTGGATCACTCTCTTTTCCTGAGTACTCTCCTCTCTAGGCTTTCTTGGTGCAGCCTTCTTCTGGTTCCCCTCCTACCTCTGTCTGACCTCTTCTCACTCTACTGGGTCTTCTTCCAGTTCACACCTGGTTGTCCTCTAAGGTTCTGTCCTGGGTTCTCTTCTCATTTATTTCTGTACTATTTCACTTGGAGATCTCATTAGTTCCCATTGGTTCAATTATCATCTCTATGCACATGAGCTTCAGATTTATTTATCCAGTCTTTACCTCTCTCTGGACTCTCCATTCTCATATAAACAATTGCCTATCAGACATTTCAAACTGGATGTGCTGTATGCATCTCAAACTCCACATGTACAAAACAAAACTTATTTTTACACCAAAACCCCTCCTCTTTCTGAATTTCTTTATTATTGTCAAGGACACCACTATTCTTTCAGGCTCACCACTTAAGTATTATCCTCAATTCTTTATTTGCAAACCACTTCTCCCTCAATTATTCCACAGATTGCCATGTTTCATAGCATTTCTTGTGTTTCCCTCACCCCTTCTCTATGCTCACATAGCAACTGTTTCCCTGGTGCAGGTCCTCACGATCTCTCTGCTGGACTATTGTAGGAACCTTCTGGTTGTTCTATCATCTCATGTCTCTTCCCCACTTCACTCCAATCTGCCAAGATGATCTTCCTCAAGCTCAGATGATCAAGTCACCTCCCCTATTATAAATTCTAATGGCTTCTTATTATTTCCAAGAGAAATATACTCCTGTTTGGTTTTTAAAAACCTTCACAGCTCAATTCCTTCCTAACTTACTACTCTTCTCAGACTTTACTCACCTCCTTTTACTTGTGTTGCTTCACTAGCCTTTTTTCACTGGCCTTTCCATCTCCTGATTCAGTGCCTTTCCCTGGATGTTCCCCATCCCTGAAGCATCCTCCCTTCTCACCTCTGCCTCTTAGCTTTCCTGGTTTCCCTCCAGACTCAGCTCAAATACCATATTCTTCAGGAAAACTTTTCTGCCTCTCTGTCAATCTTGAAAACTTTATGCTTAGGACAGGTCTTCGAAAACATCCCTAAAATCACAGCATCTTAGAATTTTTAGAACTTCCAGGGAACTTTCCAGAAATAATGCATTCAAATCCCTAATTTTATAAATGAGAAAACGGAAGCCCAGAAAGGAAAAACAGGAAGAGAGTGAAAGGGACAGAGACAAAAGCTAGAAAAATAAATGGGAATGTGTTGCTCTAGGACAAAAAGAAGGGAATTGGAAAACCACAAAGTGTAAAAAGATCTATAAAAAATAATCTTTCTCTTTTTATTCCCTCCTTTCTCTTTCTCTTTTTTCTTTCCTTCTCTTTCCCTTCCTTTTCTCCTTTCACTTTTTTTACTTTCATCCTTTCTCTCTCTTCCTTTCTTCCTTCTTTCAACATTGCAAGTCCAGAAAATGAATCCATTTTCTGGATAGAACTCAGAATAAACAGGTCAACTTTATACTAGTCATGTGTCACTCAGACGTTCTGTGTTTCAGTTTCCTTTTTCTATAAACGAGAGGTTTGAATGTAAATGGCCTCCAAGGCTCTTACTGTAGCTGTCAATCTGTCATCCCTTGCCCTTCCTGAACTCAAGTTCCTCAGATACTGTTACAGCTAGGCAATTTGTGGATAAATTTTTTGCTACCTTGAGAAAAGAAATCTGTAAAATGAACTTTTCTATTCTTTTAAACATTTTGTTATATTGTTCTTTTTGGAAAATTCCATCTTTTCTCTTAATTACAGGGAAGAGAGGAATTTGTTCTCACCTAAACCAAGAATAAGTGAATATGTAGGGGGGGGGGAGAGCAAGGAATTCAACTTCTTCTGAAAGTTAAGTCTGGAACTAACAGAAGCTATCTCTTGGGAGGTGGAATTGTTAAAGATGAAAATTCTGGTGTGGAAGGGTCAGAGTTCTATTGTGATTAAAGATCTGTAAAATGGGTTCTTGATCACACACACAGCAATATAAGCAAAAAGGATGTTTTCTACCTAAGACCAAAGAAGAATGCCATAGGGATAAAAAGTCTGTTCTTAAGAGGCCTAGTCATGTTGGGGATGGGGTGGGGAAGGATTCTAGTGGACCAGGAAGAAAGGTTCTGGATGCCTAGAACTGATGTGGGCTAAAGAACTATCAAACTGTGCATACCCTTTAATCCAACAATGCCTGTACTGGGCCTATATCCCAAAGAGATCATAAAAAAGAGAAAAGGACCCAAATAGATGAACAATGTTTGTAGAAGCTCCTTTTACAGTGGCAAGGAACTGTATCAATTAGGAAATGGCTAAATAAATTACGGTATATGAATATAAGGGAATATTTTTGTCCTAGAAGAAATGATCAGCAGGATGATTTCAGAAAGGCCTGAAGAGACTTACATGAACTGATGCTAAATAAAGTGAATAGAACCAAGAGAACATTATACACATGTATTTTTTTTAGATTATATGATGATCAGTTCTGATGGACATGGCTCTTTTCAGCAGGGAGGTAATTCAGGCCAATTTCAATAGTACAATTAGACTTGTGATCAAGTCCAATCTTGTGATGGATGTCTTGTGATGGAGAGAATCATCTACATCCAGAGAGAGGACTGTGGGGACTGAATATGGAGAACAGTTACATAGTATTTTCACCTTTGTTGTTTACTTGCTTGTTTTTTTCTTTCTCATTTTCCCCCTTTTTTGACCTGATTTTTCTTGTGCAACATGAACCTGTTTAACCTATATTGGATTACTTGCTGTCTAGGAGAGGTGGGAGGTGGGAAGGAAAAGAGAAAAATTTGGAACATGGGGTTTTGCCGGGGTTAATGTTGAGAACTATCTTTGCAGGTGCTTTGGAAAATAAAAAAGCTATTATTATTTAAAAAAAAGAATTATGTGAGTTACTAAGAGGCCTATTAACTACAAAAAAAATATATACCAAAGAGCACCTGGATAGAATTTTGAAATGCTTAAACATATTCCAGATGGAGGAATGTGAAAGTGACCTGTCACTCACTATTACTGATTATTGCTGATATTCTAAATATTAAACAAATGTTTGTTGAATGCTGTTAGAATTAAAGAGATGGTAGGACAGATAGGTTGTTGGACATGGGAGTCAGGAAGACCTGAATTTAAAACCTTCATCAGAGACTTACTGTATAATCCTTTGCAAAAGCCTTTACCTTTCACTCTCAGTTGTTTCATCTGTAAAATGGGAATAATAATAGCCCTCACCTCACTTTTAGTATCAGATCTCTATTTGTAATCTTGTGTAAGTTTGAATATTTTATATTATTGAAAATATTCCTCAATTTCTTTTGTGTTTTAAGTTTTGTTAGCATATTACCATAGATAATAGATCCTAATTATTCTTTTAATTTCTTTTGATTTTTGTTGTGAGAATCAAGACATGGAACATTTTTGGGGGAAAGTTAAAGGCTTACTATTTAGTGACTATGATGACCTTGAACTGCTAGAGGGCGCTGTAGCATAGCAGACCCAGCATCAAGGTCCTGAGGGGAAAAAAGATGTGGTTACTTGCAGGGGCTCTCTTCCTCTCCCCTTTTCCCTCTCTCTTCCCCTTTTTCCCCCTCTCCCTGTCCCCCTCTCATTCCCCTCCCTCCCTCTTTCTTTTTCTCTTTCTCTTCCTTTCTCCCCTTCTTTCTCTCTCTCTCTGTCTCTTTGCCTTTTTCTCGCAAAGGAAGTTGTTTTGATTCCTTTTGTTTGTGCATTGCAATAATTTCCAGATGTTTGCCTACACACACACACACAGAGAATTGAAATGTCCCATATAAGCAATGCAATCCATTAAGTAAATCATCCATCTAAAAAGGCTTTCCATTGTCTCCTTTATTCCCCCCTACCCTCCACCAACAGGAGGAAGGAGTGGTTTATTTTGTAAATAAGATTGCTGATGACAATTATTCAGAGTGCATCTATTCATTGTTATTTGTGATAGGACCAGTATCTATAAAATTCTCCCTCCCCCATCATATAGGTTAGGTAGTTCTTTTCCATAAAGGCAATGCCCAGGCGTTGATTGGTCCAAGACTAGGCTCTTCTTTTACAAAAAGGAAAGAAAACTATGACCAAGATTTGATTGACCCAGAGGAGCTAAGACTGAAGACACTTAGCTATGGTAGCAGTTTCAAGGTGGCATCAAGCCAAGTCGGTGATGAATCAAGTCCTGTTTACTTCAGGGCATATCAAGACTTGCCCACTTAGATTAAGTCCCTTCAGACTAGACTAATGTCCCAAGACCAAATGCCACCACTGCCCTCCAGTGACCTTTCCTGGAATGATTAAGGCATTTCATATGGAAATGAGGGGGTTCAGTCTATCAGAGGTATGTGTTGTGTCCCTATTGAGTATCCTAATTATATCTTGGCTATATAAATCTCCAGTTAACTGTTTTTTTTAAAGAATTTTAAACTTTAATTTTCTGCAAAACTGAGCACAAAATATATTCAATAGAAGAAGAGAAAAAAATTTATCCTTAATTTCAGGGTCCTATGTCTCCATTGGAATTACTCTCCACATTTCCTCAGAAAGCCTGAGATCAGTTTCTGTTCACGTTCTTTTTGTCAAGTGACAAATGTCTGGAGTTTTCTCAGTACTTGTAGCTTCTTCTTCTTTTTTTTTAAAGCTTTTTATTTGTATAACATCTGTATGGGTAGTTCCCCAACATTGATCTTTACAAAGCTTTCCATTACAAATTTTACCCCCAGTCCCCTCCCCTCCCCTAGATGGCAGGAAGTCCACTACATGTTAATAATGTTGAAATGCTTGAGAAGTTATGCAAGAAAGATCCTATCTACAAGAAAAAAAAAAAGAATCAGAGAAAGGCAACACAATGCAAGCAAATGTCAATAGAGATCATGAAAATGTTACGTTGTGGTCCATATTTCATTTCCCTCTCTCTGGGTGTATATGGTTTTCTTCAGTGAACAATTGGAACTGGTTTGAGACAATTCTTTGTTGCAGAGAGCCATGTCCATTAGAATTGATCATCATGTAATACTATTGTTGCTGTGTATGATGTTCTCCTGGTTCTGCTCGTTTCACTCAGCATCAGTTCATGCAAGTCCCTCCAGGCCTCTCTGAAATTGTCCTGCTGGTCATTTCTTACAGAGCAATAATATTCCATAACATTCATATACCATAATTTATTCAGCCACTCTCCAATTGATGGGCATCCATTCAGTTTCCAGTTTCTAGCCACTACAAAAAGGGCTGCCACAAACATTCTTGCACTTGTGGGTCCCTTTCCCTCCTCTAAGATCTCTTTGGGATATAGGCCCAGTAGAAACACTGCTGGGTCAAAGGGTATGCACAGTTTGACAACTTTTTGAGCATAGCTCCAAATTGCTCTCCAGAATGGTTGGATCCGTTCACAGTTCCACCAACAATGTATTAGTGTCCCAGTTTTCCCACATCCCCTCCAACATTCATCGTTATCTTTTCCTGTCATTTTAGCCAATCTGACAGGTGTGTAGTGGTACCTCAGAGTTGTCTTAATTTGCATTTCTCTGATCAATAGTGATTTGGAGCAACTTTTCATATGACTAGAGATGGTTTTAATTTCATCATCTGAAAATTGTTTGTTCATATCCCTTGACCACTTATCTATTGAAGAGTGGCTTGAATTCTTATATATATGAGACAATTCTCTATATATTTTAGAAATGAGGCCTTTATCAGAACCATTAAATGTAAAGATGATTTCCCAATTTGATGCTTCCCTCCTAATCTTGTCTGCATTTGTTTTGTTTGTACAGAAACTTTTTAACTTAATATAGTCAAAATTATCCATCTGGTGTTCAATTAGGAGTTCCAGGTCTTCTTTGGACATAAATTTGTTCCACCTCCACAGGTCTGAGAGATAAACTATATTATGTTCCTCTAACTTGCTTACAAAGTCCCTCTTTATATCTAGATCATGAACCCATTTAGAGCTTATCTTGGTATGTGGTGTTAGGTATGGGTCAAGCCCTAATTTCTTCCACACTAGTTTCCAATTTTCCCAGCAGTTTTTGCCGAATACTGAGTATTTATCCCAAAAGCTGGGGTCTTTGGGTTTATCAAATACTAGATTGTTAAGGTTATTGCCTAGATTGTCCTGATATCCTATCCTGTGCCACTGATCGACTACTCTATTTCTTAGCCAGTACCAAATGGTTTTGATGACCACTGCTTTATAATATAGTTTTAGATCTGGTACAGCAAGGCCACCTTCATCTGCCTTTTTTTTCATTAATCCCCTTGAAATCCTTGACCTTTTGTTCTTCCAAATGAACTTTGCTACTATTTTTTTCTAGATCTGTAAAATAATTTCTTGGGAGTTTGATTGGTATGGCACTAAATAAGTAGATTAGTTTGGGTAGTATTGTCATTTTTATTATGTTCGCTTTGCCTACCCATGAGCACTTAATATTTTTCCAATTGATCAGGTCTGATTTTATTTGTGTGGAAAGTGTTTTGTAATTTAGTTCATATAGTTTCTGACTTTTCCTTGGCAGATAGATTCCCAAATATTTTATCCTATCATCTGCTATTTGGAATGGAATTTCTTTTTGTACCTCTTGCTGCTGAACTTTGTTGGTAATATATAAAAATGCTGATGATTTATGTGGATTAATTTTGAATCCTGACACTTTGCTAAAGTTGTGAATTGTTTCTAGTAGTTTTTTAATTGAGTCTCTAGGGTTCTCTAAGTATACCATCATGTCATCTGCAAAGGGTGATAATTTGGTTTCTTCATTACCTACTCTGATTCCTTTTATCTCTTTTTCTTCTCTTATTGCTAAAGCTAACATTTCTAATACAATATTAAATAGTAATGGTGACAGTGGGCAGCCTTGTTTCACTCCTGATCTTATTGGGAATGGTTTTAGTTTGTCTCCATTACATATGATGCTTGCTGATGGTTTTAAATAGATGCTACTGATCATTTTAAGGAAAAGCCCATTTATTCCTATACTCTCTAGTGTTTTTAATAGGAAAGGGTGTTGGATTTTTTTTAATTTTTTTTTATTTTATTTGCATAACATATGTGTGGGTAATTCTTCAACAATGACCCTTACATAGCTTTCCATTACAAATTTTTCGCCCCAACTCCCCACCCCTCCCCTATATGGCAGGATATCCACTACATGTTAATTATGCTAAAATATTGGCAAATCGAATATATGTATACATATTTCCAAACTTATCATTGTTGTGCAAGAAAAATCTTATCTATACAAATGATATATCAGATAAAGGAAACACAATGTAAGCAAACATCAATCAAGGAGTATGAGAATGTTATGTTGTGGTCCACATTTCACATCCCTCTCTCTGGGTGTATATGGCTTTCTTCAGTGAACAATTGGAGGTGGTTTGAAACATTTCATTGTTGAAGAGAGCCATGTCCATCAGAATTGATCGTCATATAGTACTGTTGTTGCCGTGTATAATTATCTCCTGGTTCTGCTCATTTCACTCAGCATCAGTTCATGTAAGTCTCTCCAGGCCTCTCTGAAATCATCTTGCTGGTCGTTTCTTACAGAACAATAATATTCCATAATATTCATATACCATAATTTATTCAGCCATTCTCCAATTGAAGGGCATCTATTCATTTTCCAGTTTCTAGCCACTACAAAAAGGGCTGCCACAACCATTCTTGCACATGTGGGGCCTTTTCCTTCCTTTATGATTTCTTTGGGATATAAGCCCAATTGAAATGCTGCTGGGTCAAAGGGTATGCACAGTTTGATAACTTTTTGAGCATAGCTCCAAATTGTTCTCCAGAATGGCTGTATCCGTTCACAGCTCTACCAACAATGCATCAGTGTCCCAGCCCTCTAACATCCCCTCCAACATTCATCATTAACTTTTCCTGTCATTTTAGCCAATCTGACAGGTGTGAAATGATACCTCAGGGTTGTCTTGATTTGCATTTCTCTGATCAATAGTGATTTGGAGCACCTTTTCATATGACTATAAATAGTTTTAATTTCATCCTCTGAAAATTGTCTGTTCATATCCTTTGACCATTTATTGATTGGAGAATGGCTTGAATTTTTATAAATATGAGACAATTCTCTATATATTTTAGAGATGAGACCTTTATCAGAACCCTTAAATGTAAAGATGATTTCCCAATTTATTGCTTCCCTCCTAAGCTTGTCTGCATTGATTTTGTTTGTACAAAAACTTTTTAACTTAATATAGTCAAAGTTATCTATCTGGTTTTCAAGTAAGAGTTCCAGGTCTTCTTTGGACATAAATTTATTCCATCTCCATAGGTCTGAGAGGTAAACTATATTACATTCCTCTAATTTACTTATAGTATCACTCTTTATATCCAGATCATGAACCCATTTAGATCTTATCTTGGTATGTGGTGTTAGATGTGGGTCAAGCCCTAATTTCTTCCACACTAGTTTCCAGTTTTCCCAGCAGTTTATGTCAAATAGTGAATACTTATCCCAAAAGCTGGGGTCTCTGGGTTTATCAAAAACCAAATTGCTATAGTTATTGCCTAGTTTGTCAGGGTGTTGGATTTTATCAAAGGCTTTTTCTGCATCTATTGAGATAATCATATGGTTTTTGTTAGTTTGGTTATTAATATAATTAATTATGCTGATAGTTTTCCTAATATTGAACCAGCCCTGCATCCCTGGTATAAATCTACTTGGTCATAGTGTACTATCCTGGGGATGACTTTCTGTAATCTCATTGCTAATATCTTATTTAAAATTTTTTCATCAATATTCATTAGGGAAATTGGTCTATAGTTTTCTTTCTCTGTTTTCACCCTACCTGGTTTAGCTATCAGCACCATATTGGTCTCATAGAAGGATCTGGCAGTATACCTTCTGTCCCTATTTTCTCAAATAGTTTGTGTAGTATTGGAATTAATTGTTCTTTGAATGTTTGGTAGAATTCACATGTAAATCCATCTGGCCCTGGAGATTTTTTCTTAGGGAGTTGGTTAATAGCTTGTTCTATTTCTTTTTCTGATATGGGGCTATTTAAATAATTTATATCCTCTTCTGTTAACCTGGGCAATCTATATTTTTGTAGATATTCCTCCATTTCATTTAGATTATCAAATTTACTGGCATAAAGTTGGGCAAAGTAACTCCTAATTATTGCTCTAAT
>JAJPUD010001134.1:430634-489684 GCA_023553655.1 Myrmecobius fasciatus
TTTGAATGTTTGGTAGAATTCACATGTAAATCCATCTGGCCCTGGAGATTTTTTCTTAGGGAGTTGGTTAATAGCTTGTTCTATTTCTTTTTCTGATATGGGGCTATTTAAATAATTTATATCCTCTTCTGTTAACCTGGGCAATCTATATTTTTGTAGATATTCCTCCATTTCATTTAGATTATCAAACTTACTGGCATAAAGTTGGGCAAAGTAACTCCTCATTATTGCTCTAATTTCCTCTTCATTGGAGGAAAGTTCTCCCTTATCATTCTTGAGACTAACAATTTGATTTTCCTCTTTCCTTTTTCTTAACAAATTAACTAAAGGCTTATCTATTTTGTTGGTTTTTTCATAGAACCAACTCTTAGTTTTATTTATTAATTCAATAGTTTTCTTATTTTCAATTTTATTAATTTCTCCTTTTACTTTTAGAATTTCCAATTTGGTATTTAATTGAGGGTTTTTAATTTGTTCTTTTTCTAGTTTTTTTAATAATGAGCCCAATTCGTTGATGTTTTCTTTCTCTATTTTATGCAAGTAAGCATCTAGAGATATAAAATTGCCCCTTATAACTGCTTTGGCTGTATCCCACAAATTTTGGTATGTTGTCTCCTTATTGTCATTCTCCTGGATGAAATTATTGATTGTGTTTATGATTTGCTCTTTCACCCATTTATTCTTCAGCATTAGATTATTTAATTGGAAATTTATTTTTGGTTTATTTTCTCCTGGCCTTATATTGCATGTGATTTTTATTGCATCATGATCTGAAAAAGATGCATTTACTATTTCTCATTTTGTCTTTCCAAAAACCACCCAGCAACTCCTTCTGTGGAGCCGGCTTCAGCCGTGCACTCGCCTCCCCGGACTTTCGCGGGCTCTGGAAATACTTTTGACGACTTTTCTCTCCAGGCTAGAACAATTCTCGGACACCCGGATCAGAACCTGGTACGGCTGGCTGTGGGCAGGGCAGTTAATGGCCCACAAAGCAAGATCGGGACTCCTAAGAGGAGGAGCCGAGGCTACGACGTCTGTTCAGGGTTCTGGAGAGACTGGGTAGCAGAGAGGGAAGAGGCAAGGGCGCAGTCAGCACCCCCTCCCAGAGCCTCCTCCCCCGCCCACCCCGCCCCTCAGAGGTGATTTGCAAACTTTCTGTTTCGTTTCACCCAAATTCCTTTCTTATTTCCTGCCTCACAATCCATTTCTCTAGTTGTTGCAGAGGCCGCTACTTCAGGTAAGCAAAGGCTGTGCTGGGTTACTCTGGTGGGAGGGAGGACGCCCCCTTCCCCCAACCTCTCAGGCACTTTCTCCAGCCTCCCGGCCTCGTCTCTCCCCCACTTCCGGAATTACACATCTTTTGGACAAGGACCCTTGGTCTCTTGCTTTAGACCGATGAAAGAACCCTTCGAAAATGGGATCAGCTCTGATCTTAGGGTCTCTTGTTTGGGGGAAGAGGATCCACAATTAAAACTGTCCAATTTCCAAAAAACTTGAAGTCATGAAAATCACAAGCTCGCAGCGCCTGCTTTTTAAAAAGACAGGCCGTATTTTTTGGTAGACTATCGTTCTGAATTCAGATAGTGCTTTACAAAGTTTGCCAGGGCACCTTTTAGTCCCAAAGTTTCATAGGACCATAGATTTATATCTAGAAGAGACCTTAGAGACTTTAGCTAGTTCAACGCTTTAAGATTGAAAAGGAGGGGAATAAGACTCAGAGAAGCTGTGACTCAGAAAGGTCCCACCGGGAGGGCAATAAACATTTACATGGAGCTCACCATGTGCCAGGCACTGTGCTAAGTGCTTAACAAATAGCTCATTTGATCCTCAAAACCCTTTTGAGGTAGTGCTGCTTTCATCCCATTTTACAGTTGAGGAAACTAAAGGAAAGAGAATACAAATGGTTTGCTTAGGGTCACACAGCTAATATCTGAGGCTGAATTTGAATTCAGGTCTTCTGACGCCAGACTCAATACCTAGCTAGTTGCCTCTGGGACTGAGGAGCTGAGCTAGAATTTTCAAACCCAGGTCACCGAATTTTAGTCAGTACTATCCACCTAGATCATTCCAACTTCTTGCCACTCCCTATTCTGGGCTTTTGAGAAAGTTTTCTATGTTTTTCCTAGCGATAAAGTCTAGGAACTAAGGAGGTTCTATTTCTGAAAGTGTTTATTTCTGTTCCTTGGAGATCTATTCAAGGAGAGGAATCTATCCATGGATTCTCAGTTCAAAAAAAACAAAAAACAAAAAACAAAAACTCAGAGCAAATTCTTCCTCCTCTTATGAAAGTGTCTCTAATGTGAGTGAAATAGCAATTATGTCTTGCTGTTTGAGAGGCTGCTAGATGGCTGGTGGACAAAGTACTGGATTGGAAGTCAGGATTACTCATCTTTCCAAGTTCAAACAGTCTAGTAAGCTAGACACTTACTAGCTGTGTGATCCTTAACCTTATCCCCTATCTCAATTTCCTCATCTGTAAAATGAACTGGAGAAGGAAATGACACACCATGCTAGTATTTTGCCAAGAAAGCACCAAAGAGACTCATGAAGATGCTAGACATGACTGAAAAATGATGGATGGGATTCCAGAGACAATCTAGTCAAAGCCTCTGCTTTACAAATGAGGAAAACAGACCTTGGAGAAGTTGGAAGAAGGTAACAGAATGAGAAGGTGACAAAGCCAAAGTCAGATCCTCTGACCCCAAATCTAATTTGCTTTTCACTGTGTGACTTGTGTGACACCTAACACCAAATATTTTTTGTTTTCCTCTTCCCTTCCCTTTCCCCAATTTTTAGGTAGAAAAAATTAAAATATATTTTATATTTATTCATGTATCCTCTCTACCCTCCCCCCCACTAAATTGTGTTTTTTAATTGCTAACCAGAAAAAAGTCCTGAATTAGAATGAATGCATTTGAAAATTCAGCCCAAACTAATTTGGCAACAGAGATTTTTTTCATATCAATGTTCCATTGTCTCTGTTCTCTTCTCTCTTAACCCCAGTGGTCATCCTTACAAAGTTAATGATCAAAACAACTTTATTGATTTTTTTTCTTTTTAAATTCCAGTATAGCCTTTACTCTTCATCTGTATTTACTTTTTAAAGATTTCAAAAATTATTTTATTAATTCCTTTTGTTTTTTAAGTTAACACAATAATATGGATTTCATTCCTTTAGCATATCTGGAAACTGATATTTGCCAAAGCTAAGAGAAGTATTTGCTGCTTCTTCCTTCTGTGACACTGTAAGTACTTTTTAAATTAGTGATAGTGGTGATCTTTAAGAAGGTAATATCTGTAAAGCCACAACCATCTTCGTATGAAATACAGGTACACTTGTGTTTAAGGCATTCCATATAATTGCTTTTAATTGACTTCTTCCATTTTAATCTCACAATCATTTTTTATTATATTCTCTCTCTATAAGAACTTGGGGAAATATCCTCACATCTTTCTCTAAATGGGTGAATCCCAAATTTGCATGATTAATCCTGAACCCCACTTAAGGCCCTGTCACATTTCTGATTGGATTGAACACTATCTAGGATTGTCCTATTTTTATCTCAAACTCAACACATCCATATTAATAATCTTGGATTTCTGTAGTAGATCACCATCCAGACCATTTTAGGCACTTAATAAATTCTTGTTGATTTTTGACCTGATAACTTCTCTACCAGGTAATCAGCTTTTAGAATTTTTGGCACCAAGCCACCCATGATCTTTGATTATTTTTCTTCTACTACTCCTCAGGAAAACTGCTTTCTGACCAGGGCCTGGTCATAAGATCAAAGATTCCAAGGTATAAAGGATTGTAGAGATCATTGCTCTTCTTAGAGACCATGGCAACACCTAATTTGTTGTTGTTCAGTCCATTCAGTTACATAGGATTCTTCACAACTCCATTTGATGTTTTTTTTTGACAAAAACAGTAGAGGTCTTTGCTGTTTTCTTTCTCCAGCTAATTTTACAGATGAGAAAACTGAAGCAAATAGGGTGAAGGGACTTACCCAGCCAGTAAGTGTCTGAGGCTAGATTTGATCACAGCAAGAGGACTTTTCCCTTCTCCAAGCCTAGCACTCTATTCAATGTACCATTTCACTTTCCCAATAAGCAACATCTCATAGTTCTTTTCGGTTACATTATGCTGATACATTCCCATGCTATGTTTGAAGAAGGCTTTTATTTAAACAATAGTAGACCAAGGGAGTTTCTATTTTGGTTCCAGCTAATCAAGAGACAGAATTCCTCAGAGGAAGTCCCTCACTTGTCAAAGGAAATACCTGAATAGGAAAATTTTGGTAATAAGCAGTCACAAAGCTAGATTATCTATCTATTCAACAAAAGTCCAGTGCAGAGAACTTGTAATTTAATCAACACAATTTAATTTACCAATTACCAAATGACTTAATCTCTCTAGGCAAGGCAGTTTGTCATAGTGGATTAGTTATTGAAGCCTGAATCAGTTTGGATCCTTGTTGGTCTGCTACTAGCTAGATATATGACTTGAGGCAAGTCATTTACCTTGCTGGGTCACAAATTCAGTGTATATAAAACTAAGCATTTAGACTGGATGATTGCCAAAGCACATTCCAGTGTTATGGTCCTATTTATTCTTTGTGTCATAATTTTAAGTACAATGTTCTGAGTGCTTTGTGTCCACTGTTTCCATTCTGTGTCTCTCTGTTTCTGTCTGTCTCTGTCTCTCTGTCTGTCTGTCTTTCTCTCTGTCTGTCTCTCTAGACTTTGTAGGCAATTTCTAGCTGCCTTAAAGTTTTTAGAATTTACATAGATCTTCCCATTTAGAAATGGAAATATTTTAGCTTGAAGTCCATTAAGTCTCTTATGATTCTCTTTTATGTTTACCTTTTTTAGGTCTTGTGTTTGAATGTCAACTGTATTATTCCATTCTGATCTATTCATCAAGTATATTTAAAGTCCCTATTTCATTAAATATCCATTCCTACCACTCAACTCCCAGAAGGATTATAATCAGTTTTACTGGGCAAGTTATTTTTGGTTGTAATCCTAGCTTCTTTGGCCTTTTGGAATAGCATATTTATTTATGTATTTACTACTAATAGTAGCTTTTTTATTTTTCAAAATATATACAAAGATAGTTTTCAAAATTCACCCTTGCAAAATCTTGTTTTTCATATTTGTCTCCCTCCCTCCCCACCTCTCCTTTCCCCTAGACAGTGAGTAATCCAATATAGGTTAAACATGTACAGTTTTTCTAAACATATTTTTACATTTATCATACTGCATAAGAAAAATCAGATTAAAAAGGGAAAAAATGAGAGAAAAATAAGCCAGTAAACAGCAACAACAACAAAAAAGGTGAAAATGTGATATTGTGATCCACATTCAGTCTCCATTAGAATTGGCTTGAACCACCTCATTGTGAAAAGAGCCAAGTCCATCACAGTTGACAATCACATAATCTTGTTGCTGTATATAATGTTCTTTTGGTTCTACACACTTCATTTAGCATCAGTTCATGTAAGTCTCTCCAGGCTTTTCTGAAATCATCCTGCTGACTTTTTTTAATAGAATAATAATATTCCATTATATTCCTGTATCATAACTTATGTAGCCATTCCCCAACTACTGGGCATCCATTTAGTTTATAGTTTCTTGCTATTACAAAAAAGGCTACTACAAACATTTTGGCACATATGAATCCTTTCCCTCTTTTTAATGATCTTTTTTGAAACACAGACCCAATAGAGACATTGCTGGATCAAAGGATATGCACAGCTTGATAGCTCTTTGGGCATAGTAGAATATCATATTTTAAGATTTCCATCTCTGATGTAGTAGGTGCTAAAAAAATTGTGTTATCCTGACTGTGGCTCCATAGTATTTGCTTTTTTTCTGGCTATTTGCAATATTTTCTCTTTGCCCTGGGAGCTCTGGAATTTAACTATAATATTCCTGGGGGATTTATCTTAGAATCTCTTTCAGGAGTTGATTGGTAGATTTTTTTCAGCTTCTGTTTTGCCCTTGAATTCTAAGATATCAGGAGAGTATTCCTTTGTAATTCCTTGAAATATGATGTCTAGGCTCTTTTTTGATCATGGCTTTCAGGTAGTCAAATAATTTTAAAATTATTTCTCTTCAATCAATTTTCTATGTCAGTTGTTTCTCCAATGAGAAATTTCACATTTTCTTCTATTTTCTTTTCATTCTTTTCACTTTGTTTTGTTGTTTCTTGGTATCTCATGGAGAAATTAGCTTCCATTTACCCAATTCTAATTTTTAAGATATTATTTTCTTAGTGAAATTATGTACCTCTTTTTCTATTTAGCCAAATCTGTTTTTTAATGTTATTATTTTCTTTGGTGATATTTTGTGCCTCTTTATTCTTGTTGCTGTTGTTTTTGCCAATCTATTAACTATCTTTTTATATTTTTCTTGATTTTCTTTCATTTTCTCCCCCTCAGTTTTCGTCTACTGTTTTTATTTGATTTTTAAAATCATTTTTACTCTTTCTTTAGCTCCTCTAGGAATGCTTTTTAGTCTTGTGTACAATCTGAATTTTGTTTCTTTGAGATTTTGTTTGTAGCTATTTCCACGTTATTTTCTTCTAAGTTTATGTCTTGATCTTTCCTCTCATAATCAGGTTCTTTTTTGTTTGTTTGCTCATTTTTCCAGCTTACTTTTTAATTTTGAACTTCATGTTAAAGTTGCACTCTACTCACCTAAGTAGGGGGACATTCTCCTAATCTTTAGTATTTTCAAGCTACTGTTTTCACAAATTTTGGGGGTTTATAAGTTTCTAATATTTTCAAGGTGGTATGATTCAAGAAGAAATGGAATTATTCTTTTTCAGGTTTGTGATCTGGACTTTTTCTAGAAAGGGCCCCTTCTCCCTTGCAGTCACAAATTGCTAGTGCTTCTCTGTTCTGGGACTTCAACTAGGGTCTGTTCAACCCTAAGCTCTTCTCTCCGACCTGGGACTAAAATGGGGAACTGGATATATGTGTGTGTGTGTGTGTGTGTGTGTGTGTGTGTGTGTGTGTGTATAATAGAGTTGCTAAACTATGCCCAGTGCTAGCATAGGGGTTGTAATCTTTTTCTGAGCAACTGTCTGATCTTCTACCATCTCTGGGCGGAGAAGCTGCTGCTGCTACTCTCATCTCCAAGGTCCATACTTGGTGTTGCTGAAGGATATGTTATAGGCCAGTCCCCACCTCACTGTCGCCTCTCCTTCTGACCTCCTACATTGTTTTGGGCAGGAAAAATTTCTCAGCATGACCCTTTTTTTTTTTTTTTTTTGCAGTATGCCTCTCTGGAATTCAACTCAATGCATAATTTTAAAGTTGTTTGGAGGGGAATATTGGGAGAGCTTGGCTGTAATGCTTCCACTACTCTACCATCTTGGTTCTGCCCCTAGCACAGTACCTTACTCATAAAATGCTTAGTAAATGTGTAAATTTCATTGTATTTTTATTGTTTAGCACTACCAAATTATGGTCATTCTTTCTAATTTGTCTTTTTTCCCCACATTTGTTTGAATCATACAGCGCTCCAAAGCAGTTGCTTAGAATTCAAAATTAGCTAAGATGGTTTCTCTTTTAAAAATTCTTTGTGCATTTGTCTTCATTGAGAAGAAATAGAAAGTAGAATGTTCCCTACAAATACTTACTGACTGTGAACTTGAAAAATTTTTATTAAGCAACACCTAAGGAGTGAAAATGACTGGACCAAGGATTCTTATATATTTTTCTTTTTCTTAAGGGACCATGTAAAGCTTTCTCTGTTTACATAAATTGTCTATTATAGAACCTTTCTGGTGGTTATCACCATACTTCTTGAGTGTGGGTATTAAGGTGACCATTTCATTTGCCAAAGTAAAGAGAAGGATTTTGTTGTGGTTACAAGAAGTTATTTCCCGGGGCAGCTAGGTGGTGCAGTGGATAGAGCACCAGCCCTGAAGTCAGAAGGACCTGAGTTCAAATCTGTCTTCAGACACTTAGTACTTCCTAGCTGTGTGATCCTGGGCAAGTCACTTAATCCTAATTGCCTCACCCCCCAAAAAAAGAATTTATTTCCCTTCTACAAGTATGGAACACAGTTTTTAGATTGAAAGAAGATTCATCCTTCACTTGAACTTATTTCCATTGAAAGACTGGCTTACCCGTTCATGTCCTATTTTGTTCTTTCCACAGGCCTCATGGAACAGAAAAATCTACAAATTGCCATTGGTCATGATAACTTAAAAATCTTGAAAAGCTGTGAATCTTTGTTCAATTATGTTATCAATAAGAAGTTTCAATGTACTTCTGACCTGAAGAGTGCTATGGATTCTGCCAAGGTCTTCAGAACAATGTTATCTTCCCAGATAGAGTTGTCTGTCTGGAAAGATGATCTCACCAGTCATGCTGTGGATGCTGTGGTTAATGCTGCTAATGAAAAGCTTTGCCATGCAGGAGGCCTAGCCTTGGCTTTGTTGAGGACAGGAGGGCCTATTATTGCAGAGGAGAGTAAAAACATAATCAAGCTTTACCAGAAAGTGCCAGTTGGTAATATAGCTATAACAAGTGGAGGCCAACTTCCCTGTTCCAAGATTATCCATGCTGTTGGACCACAGTGGAGGGTGATAGATCAAGAAAAGTGTTGCGTTCAACTTAAAGAAGCCATTGTAAATATTCTGGAATATGTAGTCCATGAAACTTCTGGTATAAAGACAGTGGCAATCCCTGCATTAAGCTCTGGGATTTTTGATTTCCCTCTGGATCTGTGTGTAGGCATCATTGTGGATACCATTATGAACTTTTCTTATTATCAAAAAAGCAACATCTTAAAAGAAATCCATCTTGTGAGCAATGAGGAACCCGCTGTAGCTGCATTTAAAAGAAGCTGTGAAGAATTTCTGAATAGAAACAAACCAGCAGCCCCATCTTTAGCTTCCATTACCCTCAACAATGTAAACCTCCAGATTATAGAGGGATTCATTGAGCAACAGCAGGTAAATCTGGGGATCCTCAGGCTAACACCCTCTTACTTTGTGGGCTGTTAGCTAGCAAGCATTTTTGAACACCTATTTGCAAAGCTCCTACAAAACTAGGGAAAAAACAAAGTGAAAGAATTAGTTCCTCCCTAGAGATGTTTACAGTATACAAGACAGGTAGAGTAGGGTAAATTAAGCATAATTATAATAAAGAACAAGAGAATAGTGTTCGAGAAATAGAAAATGAAAGATTGTAAAATCTAATATGTATATATTAAAGAGATGTGAAGAAAGAATCAAATTGAGAATAGTTAATCTAGAAAGTCTCAAAGAAATGACTTTTAGAGTTAAATCTTGAACAAGGGGATGCATCTGACAAGAAGACCATCCCAGATGGATAGACTCTAAAAAGGACAGGGAAAAATAAACAGGTATTGTAAGAGGGATCTGCTTGATTAGACTGGAGGAGCAAATGTGGGAATTATCACTTTTAAATGGTAATTCACTTATGCAACAAAGTGTCTGATCAACATATTTCCTAAATTAGGTGTTGCATGAAATAGAGAGGATGGCTTAAATATAACTATCAAAAGCTAATTCTCTTGGGCATTATATTTGATGTCCTTAGAAACTAGTCAGTTAATAGTCCCTAAACATTTATTAAACTTCTATTATGTACCAGGAACCATATGAAGTGCTGGAGAATGCAAAGAAAAATCAAAGACAATTCTTGCCCTCAATGAGTTTACAATCTAAGGGGGGAATACCACATACCAATAATTATGAACAATTAAGCTGATCAAGGATAAATTTCCCTGTGTACACAAAATATATCTGTGGGACCTTTCAGTTTCTTTTATTGCATGGCTGGAGTATAACTACCAAGATGGGCCATGTGGAAAGATGGTATTAGGAAAGAAGTAAGAAACCATTCCCAAACATTTCAGAACTTTTCAAATGTCCAAAGGAGACATAGTTCAAGGCTGACAATTCTGGATGAGATGTTAGAGATCACAACCCTTTCATTTTACAGATAAAGAAATTGCCTTGCCCAAGGACAAACAGATAAGGCTTATGATGCTTATCACATCAGGCCTTGAGTTTTCAATTCTAGAGCTGGTATATTTTCCATTGCAACAGGATCTGGTTGATGAATTCGAGAGCAAGTGTTATCTTAATATTTTTCTTCATAATTTCTTTTTAGCCCAGATAGTTGTGTTTGGGTGATTTCTAAACTAAGTTAATTTAATGACCATTTATGAAACTTGAGTTGAGAAACTACTGTCCAAATATCTTGCTATAGCTGCATATAATATTCTTGGTAGCTTTCCAAGAAAATATAGACTCAAATTTACATTTAAGAAAGAAAGGATTTTTTAATATATATTTGAAAATCTATAGACAGTGTGGAGAGAGCTGGGATTCAAGTTAGAAAATTCAGCTAATTCAGTGCCCTTGGATAAACCATTCAGTTCCTCAGTACCAAGGCAGCCTGATTATGTATTTCAGAGCAACTGCCAGTCTACATTTTTTCAGGGAGTTTCCACACTGGGAATTCCCAAGCCTGATATAATCATAGAACTAGACCAAAAAAAGATGTTTAAAGACTTATATTCATCAAAGTTTATTAACTTTCAACTATGCACAGAATATGATGCTAAGAATGATTAGACATATAGACTTGTCTTATTGAAACTTTTGAATTTGGTTTTTTAATAGTATTCTATTTTTTCCCAAAACACACAATAATAGTTTTCAATATTCACCTTTGAAAAACCTTGTGTTAGTAATTTTTCTCCTTCCCTCTTGCCTTCCTCCTCCCAAGACAGCAAGTAATCCGATATAGGTTAAATATGTGCGGTTCTTCCAAACAGTTTTCCCTATCTGTCATCCTGCACAAGAAAAAAGTTATCAAAAGAGGAAAAAAACATAAGAAAAAAACAGGTGAAATTACTGTGCTTTAATCCACAATCAATCTCCATAGTTCTCTCTTTGGATGTGGATGCTGCTTTCATTCCAATAAGTTTATTGGAATTGCCTTGAATCACCTCATTGTTGAGAAGAGACGACCAAATCCATCACAGTTGATCATCACATAATTTTCTTGTTACTATATGCAATGTTCTCTTGGTTCTGCTCACTATACTCAGCATTACTTCATGTAAGTCTTTCCAGACTTTTCTGAAATCAGCCTCCTTGTCATTTCTTACAGAACAATAATATTCCATAACATTAATATACTATAACTTATTCAGCCATTTTCCAAGTGATAGGCATCCACTCAATTTTCAGTTCCTTGCTATTGCAAAAAGGACTGCTACAAACATTTTTGCACATATGGGTTCTTTTCCCTCTTTTATGATCTCTTTGGGATATGACCCACTGGAGACACTGCTGGATCACAGGGCGTTTTATAGCCCTTTGGGCATAGGAACTCGTCAATTTGTAGGGAAAATGAAACATCAAAAACTGTGATATAGAAGCACATAGCCTTTTGGGAGGAGAAATGACAGTTTTAGCTCTGTCAGGAAGGTAATTATTTTAGTGATGTGGGAGTATGGTTGGAGGGGTGGCAGGAGATTAGAATTTTTTGTATGTGAGAGATAATGGCAGTAACCCATGTGAAATCTCTATGAGGTAATAATGATCTAAAGTCCAGTTATTTTTTTTTTCCTTTTCAGGTGGATGTAATTGTGAATTCTGTATCAGTTAAAAATTCTTTTTCATCTGGATGTATATCAAAAGCAATTCTTGACCAAGCAGGCACTGAGCTAGAGAAAGAATTTTTAAAAAAACTGCCTGAAACATCTAAAATTCAAAAATTGGTAATTGTCACAACAGGATTCAACTTAGCCTGTCGATATGTGTATCATGTAGTATGGCCTCCCATCAATAATGTAAAGAAGGTAAATTTATTAAGTGCTTATTATATGCCATATTACTGTATTAGGAGCTTGCATACAAAAAAAGCTTTTGTCTCAAAAACACATGAAAACAGCTTACCTTTCAAGGAGCTTATTTCTGGGGATGGATTAAGTGGAAGGGAGTGGGCACAAAGGGAGTGGGCACAAATACTAGGTAAGTACAAAGAAAATATTCAGAGTAATTTGTGGGGCATAGTATGAGCACCAAAAGTTGGAAGGGAGCAGGTGAGGCCTAATATAGAAAGTGTCACCTAGGTTGAGATATAAATACGAATAGGGATTCCAACAGACAGATGTGAGAAGAGATTCTTCTAGGCATGAAGAGCAGCTTGTGCAAAAGCAGAGAAGGTCATTTGGATTAGAATAGAGAATGTATGTATGGTAAGTACTCTGAAATCAGTTTAGAATTATAGGTTAAAGAGAGAAATTGTAGAAGACTTTAAATGTTCCCTTGAAAATGTATTTTGTTATATATGCATTAGGAAACCATAGAAGCTTACTTATTCATTCTTTTCCCTATATTTAAATATCTATCTTAAAACTTATAAAATACAATTTACTCAGTTTTCACTTTCCTTTTAATGACTTTAGGAATTTACATTGCTGTGGACATGGTAAATTATATTCTCTCTTTCTCCTTTTCCTCTATAATCAGTAAGCAGTAACATAAATTTTTTAAAAAAAGTTTTGAGTTCCAAAAATTCTCTTTTTCCCTCTAATCCCCTTCCCCATCCATTGGGAAGGCAAGCATTATGATGTTAATTATATATGTGAAATCAGGCAAAACAAATTTCCACATTAGATATGTTGCAAAAAACCCCAACAATGATAGAAAGCAAGAAACATAAAGTACAAAAAGTATGCTTCAATTTTGTCCTGAGAATTCATCAGATTTCTCTGAATGTGAACAAAATTTTTAATCAAAATTTTTAGTCTTAGTCTTGAACTGAGGATCCAAATTTTTTGTAGTAGCTGATAATTAAAAATTATTATTAAGTATATGATATTCTCCTGGTTCTGCTTGGTTTGCTTTGCATCAGTTCATATCTGTCTTTCTAGGTTTTTCTGAATTCATCTCTTTTGTAATTTATTTTTAAAAATACATTTTTAATTTATTTTTCAGTTTTTGACATTTACCTTTGTAAGATTTTGATTTTCTTTCCCCCCCATCTCTTCCATCTCTCCTCAAAATGGAACTCAATCTGATCTAGGTTTTATATGTGCAGCCATAATCCATATATTTCCACATTAGTCATGCTGTGAAAGAAGAATCAGACCCAAAGGGAAAAACAACAAGAAAGAAAAAATAACAACAAAAGTGAAAATAGCACACTTCAATCTTTATTCAGACTCCATAGTGCTTTCTCTGGATATGAATAACATTTTCTGTTATCAGTCTTTTTCAGTTGTCTTAGATCATCTTATTGCTGAATTGCTCTGAATAGAGCAAAATCTATCAAAGCTGATCATCTGCACAATATTGTTTTTACTGTGTACAATGTTCTCCTAGGTCTGCTCACTTTACTCAGTATCAGTTCATGCAAGTCTTTCCAGGTTTTTCTGAAACACACTTGCTCATTATTTCTTATAGTACAATAGTATTCCATTACAATTACATACTACAACTTGTTCAACCAATCCCTAATCCATGGACCTCCCCTCAATTTGTAATTCTTTGCCACCACAGAACAAACTTTTAAAATATGTTTATACATAAGGGATCTTTTTACTTTTTTTGATCTCTTTGATATATAGACCAAATAGTAGTTGTATACATATGTACACACATCCACAAACATACACACACCCCCATATACTGGGTCTCAGTTTTATAGGCCTTTGGACATATTTCCAAAATATTCTCCAGAATGGATAGGCCAGTTCATAATTCCATGAACAGTGCATTCTTGTCCCAATTTTTCCTGCACTCAGTTGTTGATACAGAGTTAGAACTCAGGAGAAAGATGACCATGTAATTAAAAAATCATAACATTTTAGAAGTATTTCAGTGGTGATTTTAGTTTAATCTATAGTTTTCACCCTCCAATCCCCATTACATGTGACTAATAAGTGATTATCCAGTTTCTGATTGAATACTTCTAATAAAGGGGAACTCACTACATATTGAGGTAGTTCATTCTAATTTGGGGTAGGTTTATTGTTAGTAAGATTTTTTTCCTGCTTCTGATTTTGTGAGTCAACCAGAAAATATCTAATTCTTTTTCCATATGATAACCCTTCAGAAACTTGAAGACAATTATCATATTCTCTCTGAGTCTTCTCCAGGTTAGACACTCCCATTTTGTTCAAGCCAATTGAAAATGGTTCATTCAGGACATGAAACTGTTATTTCAGGCCAAGACTGTTGTTTATTGGGGTCTGCTGATGTAAATTCCTCTAAAGCAGTTGAGACCTCTCAATATCTGTTTATGTATATTGAGTATAGACTCTGTACTGATTTGGTTCTATCCTTTCCAAGGCAGAGAAAACAGAATTAAAGATTCAATTAATTTTGCTTTATTGTTAATTAGATTTAATTATCTAACCCACCCTAAGAAAATCCTGTCCTTCTTTATTCTTCCTTTTCTCACCTATATAGCTTGAAAAAATACCTTTAAAAAAAAAGATTTTCTTGCTAGACTAAATTCTTTCTGCATTTGAGCATTCCTGATATTATTCTTCTCTGGTCTATATTTGTATTAGGAAAAGCTAGGGGTTGCAATGGCTACAATGCTGAATCTAGAGGAAGGAAAATGAATTCAAATTTGGTTTGAGATACTAGGTGAATGACTATGGGTAAATCACTTCTCTTTCACCTATAAAATGGGGATTAATAATATTACCTAAGTCTCAGGTAATTATGTAGATAAAATAATATTTGTAAAGCACTTTGCAAACTTTAAAGCGCCATATCAGTCCTAGATTTTATAGCAGTAGTGATCATGGTGGTGATGGTGATGATGATGATGATGGTCATGGTAGTAGTTAGTAGTAGTAATAATAATAGTATTCCTTTTGATTCAATTTGTGCTATGCATATTAATGCATTTTGTTGTTATATCATAGTAGATTCTAAAAATGTTTCTCTTTCACATTGAACCATCCTCCTTTTGCTTTTTAATTTTTATTATCTTTTTAAAAGTATTATCTGAATATATTCCTCCTTTTTCCCTCCCCAAAGCTCTATCTCTTGTAACCAAAAACAAAAAAGAAAGGAAAAAGATGTCTAGTAAAATTAATTAGTATACCAACTAAAATGTTCTGACCTAGAGATGTCTCTGATGGGCATATACTTCAAGGAGATCAGTGACAGAAAAACATTCCATAAATTCAAAAGTATTCAAGGCATCATTTTTTTTTTTTTTTTGCTGAGGCAATTGGGGTTAAGTAACTTGTCCAGAGTCATACATCTAGGAAGTATTAAGTGTCTGAGACTAGATTTGAACTCAGGTCTTCCTGACTTCAGGGTTGGTATTCTATCCACTGCACCACCTAGCTGCCCCCATGGCATTATTTTTTGTAGTAACAAAGAATTGAAGTCAAAGTAGATGCCTGTTGATTGGGGAATAATAGTTGCACCACAATTAGTGGTTATATTAGTGGAATAGTGTATTGCTGCCAGTTGTTTCATTTGTATCCTACTTTCTGTGACCCCATTTAGGGTTCTCTTGGTAAGGATACTATAATGGTTTGCCATTCCTTTCATCAGCTCATTATACAGATGAAGAAACTGAGGCAGAGTTTGTCACTTGACTTGCACAGGATCACATAGCTAGTTAAGTGTTTGAAGCCAGATTTGAACTCAGGAAGATGAATCTTCTTGATTCCAGATTTAGTGCTCTACCTACTATACCACCTAGCTTCCCCATGAAATAGTATAAGAATTGGCAAATATGACAAATTCATAGCAGTGTAGGGAAGACTTACATGGACATATGGAGAGTGAAGTAAACAGAAATAGGAAAATAGCATGCACAATAATTGCAATGTAGGATATGGAAATAATGCCAATGACCAAGCTTGGTAGTTAAAAAAAGTTGAGAAAATGTACCTCCTTCTCTTTGTAGACTTTGGGTGTGGAACATAGCATATACTACTTGACTAGGTTGATGTGTTGATTAGTTTTACTAAACTACTTTCCCTCCCTTTTTTTTATTCTTTGATATGAGACGACAGGGAAGTGGAGGGAAAAGAGATATATTTAGAAATGAAACTATTATCAAAACAAATGAAATCAATAAAAATTAAAGAGAGATTAATGAGTTAGAGGCCAGTATATGGCAATAACAACAATCTAAATAATAAGATAGATGGATTAATGAACACTCACATAAAGAAGACTGCTGAATGTAAAAAGGGAGAGTCTAGTCACATCATAGAGCAACTCTTCTTCCTGGCCAAGTGTGAGTAAAGGAGAAACCAGCACTGGAGAGAGTGGCCAGGGATGGGGTGAATCCCAGATAAAACTAAGGAGTTCCAGAAGACAAAGTGTGGGGGAAGAGATTTTGGACAAGCACAGTCTGTTAAACATAGATTGAATGGGAGTACAGAGAGTGAAAGGAACCAAGTAGAGGTGGAATAGAATTGAATAGAGATGAAACTAGGAAGAAGTATGTGAAAGGGGTTTTCAGTTTGACAGAAGATGATTCCATTCTAGATATTTCCGCAAGTAGAAGTTTATTGGTCAGGAAAAAGTACCAGTCAGTCAGAGTAGATTTTTTTTAAGCAACTGGACGGTTAGTAGGAATGATGGTAGGAAAGGTTTTGTGAAAAAAAAAAAGAGGCCATTCATTCATGGGGCAGCTGCTGTAAGGCAAAGAGTAGAGACTAATGTCTTTAGCTCCCTTACAATCCTTGAGACTGACTGGGGGAGCACTGGAGTAAAATATTTTACTCAGCTGTTTCTCATTAACATTTTCTAAGGGAGGGATAGGACATGTGATTGAGATTAGGGCAATGTTGCAGACATTATGTCCTTGCTAGATGCATCTTCGGCCTAATGGATAGCAGACTGACAGTTGTTGGAATTACCACTTATAGCAAGCATGTGGCAAAGTGACTACTAGTCCCAGGCTCTTAATAACTCCAGAATTTGGGGGAGGGTTGCCTCCTTGTTTGTGTCATAGTAGAGAGTGGAATAGATAAAGGGACTTTTCCCATCTTTAATCTACCACATTAGTAATCCCATTCTTCCTGGGTCCTTGGTGGTGGAGGACTTTCTCAGTCCTAATGGATACTTCTCTTTGGTTATGCAGATGAACTGAATTATTTCATGGAGTTAAGAAATCTTTGGACAAAGAGAAATTCTTGGAATGTTATTTATTACTAATGACTAATTACCATGACTGAATTAATGGGTTCAGTACAATGATTAATTAAAGTATTCTTTGTTTTCAGCAATGTTCCAGTGTCAGACTAGTAAGCGTACAAAGTTCAATGATTAGAAAATCAAGAGAAGTCATTTAGTGGTGTGGACAGAGATCTGCATTAAAATCTGAACAGCTTGGATTCAAGTATGGTTTCTGAGCACATATGACTCTGTGTCTCTGACCAAGTTATTTTATCTTTCTGTGCCTATCCAATACTAAAACTAAATTATATAGGTACTTCTGACTTGCATTGGTAGGAAAAGATTTGTTTACTGTAACAGTGAAATCACAGGTCAAGTTTTTAAAAAAGCAAGGGAGGAAAATACACTTATTCAGTCAGTCAATATTTATTAGGTTCCTAATTGTAGGCATGCTAAGCACTTGGGAGCAAACGGCAGACCTTGTCTTCATGGATCTCAAAATCTACTGTGAATGACAACATGTGTACAAACAAGCTACATAAAGGATAAATAAAAAATAAATAGGAGAGGGAAAACATTAGAATTAAGAGGAGTTGGAAAAGGCTTCCAGGTGAAGGTAGAATTTTAGGTGAGACTTAAGGGAAGCTAGGGAAGCCAGCTGGTGAAAAGGAAAAAAGAGAATATTCTAGGAATGGGGGACAGTCAGAGAAAATGCCCAGAACCAAGAGATGGAGTATCTTGTTCATGGACCAGTGAGGAGACCAGCATCATAGGATTAAGGAGCACATGAAGGGAAAATAAGGCGTTAAGAAGACTGGAAGGCAATGGTAGATTCTGAAGGACCTTGAATGCTGAATAGAAGATTTTATTTTTGATCCTGGAGGTGACTGGGAGCCATTGAAGTTCACTGAGGAGGAGGTGACATGATCAAACCTGAATTTTAGGAAAATCATTTCAGTGGCTAAATGGAGGATGGATTGTAGTGAGGAGAGATTTGAGGCAGGCAGACACACCAACAGAATAGTTAGAAAAGAGAAGGGACTGTATAAAGACATGTTATAAAAGTAAATGAATGCATTATTAGGACAGTGCCAACAAAACATTTTTTTTAAATTCACTGAAGATGACAGAAGGAAGTTTAAAGGGTGATACAAATGAGCAGGCTTGTGTGAGAACTACCAAGTTACATTTAAAAGATACTTTATATTATATATATTCAAGCGGTAAGGGAGTAACAATGCACAGTCTCATATATAATCTTTTTCCTGGTTTTTTTATATTTGTCAAGTTGATAAGAAAAATAATATTTTTGAAGTGTTGTTAAGATTATAACAAAAAGAAATAACTTTCTACTTCCTTACAGATTCTGAAAGATGCTGTGATGAAATGCTTGGAAAAATCCTGTCAGTACAAAATAAATTCACTTTCCTTCCCTGCTCTTGGAACTGGGAGCATTGGCATCCCAAAAGAAATAGCAGCTCACATTATGTTGGAGGAAGTTTTACGATTTTCCAAGGACCACCCACAAAAAAAACTGCTTGTGAATTTTGTGATCTTTCCAAATGACAGCAAATTATCTGAGGCAAGATATATCATTGATTCCACTTGTATAGTTTGCTTTTTTGCTTTATGTTGCCTTCTTCTAGGAAGGATAAGGGTTGAATCTATGCATCCAGTTGAATCAATTTTCTGGATTATGAGGAACTCCTTGTTTAAGAAATTCCCTTTACTAATTTAGGTTGGTTGTTTCTCTGCAACTTATTATCCAATGCTAGAACATTAATTAGAGCACTGAGAAGTTAAGTGACTCGCTCAAGATTTCATGGTTAATATGTGTCATAAGTAGACCTTGCACTTTCATGGAAACTCTGCTACCAGATTGAGAATAAGAAAAAAAATTGTTCTATTCCTCTGTTGATTACTTACTAGCTATGTGATTTTGGCCAGGTTCACCTATCTGGGTTTCATTTTCTTCTCTGCAAAATGATGTATTGGAGAAGCTGATCTTTAACATCTATTCCAATTCTTGTAGGTCATGTTTAGCACAACTGCTTTTCCTTTTTTTGTTTCCATTGCTAATTCTTATTTTTCTCACTCCTTAACTATGGATATTCTTTCATAGTGAGTATTTTTTACTTTTACTCTTCTCTTTCACCATTGATTGCTTCAGAAAACTCATCCATTCTCCAGGTTTCAGTCCTGCTTTTGTATCAAGGAACAGTTAAATTTGTATCAGCTATCCTTTTTACTGAACTGAGCTCCAGTCCTATATATTTTTTTCAATTTCCTTTCAGAAAATTCTATTTATTTTTCAAATTATAGGCATTCATTTTATCTTTCATCACCTTACTCCCCAGTTTAAAAAAAACATAGAAAGGCAAAAACCTTACAACAATTATGTGTGGTCAAATAAAACACATTAATTATGTCCAAAAACACACCTCTTATTCTGCATCATTAATCTATTGCCTCTGTCAAAGAAATACGTAGATTAGTGCTTTGCAATCATGGATAGCCATTGAATTGGTTAAAGATAGTAAGTTTTTTCAAAGTTGCTTATGTTTACTGTATAATTATGTTCTGCACACTTCATTCTGCAGCAGTTCATAAATGTTGTCCTAAGGTTCTCTGATCCCATCCCTTTTATCATTTCTTATGGTACAGTAATATACCATTTCATTCATAGACCATAATTAGTTTTCCATTTCTCAACTGATGGGCACTATGGTAATTTTCACTTCTTTGCTACTATAAAAGAACAGCTACAATTTCATATATATATATATATGCATATATATATATATGAAATTGTAGCTGTTCTTTTATAGTATATATATGTATATGTGTATATACATACATATATATACCAATTTTTTCTGATAATATTTGAAATATGGTATTGCTCTGAGCCCTTTGCTCCTACTTTTTTATGATTTTCCTGAAATTCTAGAAATTTCTTCCTCTAGATGAATTGTGTATTTTCCTCTCTTGTTCTATAAAATGATTCTTTGGCAGCTTGATTGACATGACACTGAATAAGTGAATTAATTTAGGTGGTATTGTCATTTTAAAATTTTATTAGTTTGGCCTACTGACAAACAATATTGCTCTATTGTTTAGGTCTATTTCATTTCTACAGAGTGTTTTATAGTTGAATCTATATATAGCTCTTTTGTGTGTTGATATTTGTACTCCTGAGTCTTTTATGCATTTTATTTAAAAGTGGAATTTATCCATATCTTCCTGCTGAATTTTGTTGTTAATAGACAGAAAATTTGGGGCAGCTAGGTGATGCAGTGGATAGAGCACTAGCCCTCAAATCAGGAGGACCTGAATTCAAATCTGGCCTCAGACACTTAATACTTCCTAGCTGTGTGACCCTAGGGAGGTCACTTAACCCCAATTGCCTCAGCAATGTGTATATATATAAATATACAGAAAATTCATGTAGATTAATTTTATATCCTGCGATTTTGCTGAAATTCTTTCAATTAATTTCAGTTGACTTTCTAGAGTTCTCCAAGTAAACCATCACATAGTCTGCAAAAAGTGATGATTTAGTTTCCTTTTTGACTTGGCTCATTCCCTCTATTTCTGTTCTTACTATGATAGCTAGTCTTTCTAGCATAATATCAAATAGCAGGGTTGAGTATGGATATCTCTGACATTGTTAGATGGGCCCTTATTTGTCCCCATTACATATAGAAGTAGCTCTTGTTTTTAGGTAGATATGACCACACTAAGGAAAGGTTCATTTATTACTATGTATTTAAATACTTTTCAACAAGAATCACTTGACCACATCAGGGCAGCAATTCCTTATTTTTAAAATTAAAGATAGATTCTAAGGTCCCTTATTGCTCTCTCAAGCCTTATATGTGTAAGCATCATACATATTAATATAATAATAGTTATTGTGTTAGTTGGCAATCTTTTTTACTTTTTGCTTCCTTCAGATTTTCAAAAGTGAGTTGGCCAAGATGAAGACCAAGGGTATGGGACAGATGACACCAAAAATTAATGAAGAAAGTGATAAAGAGTTCAAAGGTAACAGCAGATATTCAATAAGGGAACAATTGCCTAATGGATAATGGCAAAGACGTGAAAACATTGATGTGATGACTGGTGATCGTATTGATCATCCCACTCAAGTGTCGACCCATTCTGCCACAAACTCTTCTAAACTTAGCCCACTCTTGCATACCTTAATTCAGTTCAACAAACATGAGCTCAAATGGCTCTTATGAAGGTGGTGAGAGACACTGGGTTCCTGAATATAAAGCAAGATGGAGGCTCAAATCACAAATAATTAAAGGAAAACAATCATTCTTTCTAAGAAAGGGTTTTACTCTTCAGCTACCATTACTAAGTTGATCACTGCCTTTTATATCTCTAATATCAATTGGATAGAATGATAGTGCAAGACTTGGAATGAGGAACACCTGAGTTAGAATTCTACCTCATACACTTACAAGCTGTCATTGGGCCAAATCTCCTAATCTCTCTTAGCCTTAGTTTTCTTGTCTGTTAAATAAGGATAATGATAGCACTTCCATCAAAGGGGTGTTGTTAGGATGAAATAAAATAATAAACATAAAGCATTTCCCAAACTTTAAAGTTTATGTAAATTTTAAATATCACTGTTTTGGGACTCAATATCATTTGGGAAAAAAGACTCAGAAGTAAACTGTTAGAAATTATTGAGGATGAGACAGGTTTAGAAGTTTGTGACTTAACCTGATCACTGAAGGTTTGAGAAGCTAAAAAGGACCTTAGTTAAATCTAACAAATTCTAAACAAGAATTTTTCTTTACCCCTCAAGTTTTCTAAAAGGTGTGAGATGTTTTCATCTCTCTCTGCCTTATGATCTGACAACATGCATGGGTAAACAATATTAAAATATCCTAAAATAGGACTCTGATATCTTATAACTAAAGATGCGTTTCTTATTTCCTAATACTTTGTGTGGTACCTCCTAACAATTCCCATTCATATGTTCCACATCTTGAGTGTATGTTGTTTTCTCCATTAGAATGTGAGGCAGGGACTGTGTTTTAGGTTTCTTGGTTTTGTTTGTACTTTCTTTGTAAGTCTAGCACTTAGCATAGTACCTAGCACATTATAGGAGCTTTATAAATGCTTGTGGACTAACTCACTATAGGTGACAACCTTCTCAGAGACTCTCAGAGAGTTGCTTCAGGCTTAAGAATTAGATTGATTAGGGGCATCTAGGTGGGTGATAGCACTGGCCCTGGGGTCAGGAGGACCTGAGTTCACATATGGCCTCTAACACTTACCAACTGTGTGACTCTGGATGAGTTGCTTAACCCTGTTTGGAGAGAGAGAGAGACAGAGACAGAGAGAGACAGAGAGACAGAGAGAGAGAGAGAGAGAGAGAGAGAGAGAGAGAGAGAGAGAGAGAAAGAGAGAGAGAGAGAAAGAGAGAGAGAGAGAGAGAGAGAGAGAGAGATGAATGAACTGAGCAAAATAAGATACTCTTTACCCTCAATGAGTTTACATTCTAAAAAGAGAAGAGGAGGGGAAGGGATAAAGGAATATGTATTTATGTATTGCCTATTATGTGCCAGATACTACACTAAGTGCTTTACAGACATTATCTCATTTGATCCTCACAACAACCCTGTGAGGTAGATATTATTATTACCCTCATTTTATAGTTGAGAAAACTTAGAAGAAATTAAATGACTTATCACAGATACCCATTATCTCTGACCCTGGGTTGAACTCAGGTCTTCCTGATTCCAGGGCAGTTCAATGGTGGAAGGGAGAGAGAACTGGGCCTAGAGTCAGGAAGATTCATCTTTCCAAGTTCAAAACCAGTCTTAGACACTTCCAAACTTTATAAGCCAGGACAAGTCACTCGACCTTATTGGCCTCCACATGTGTAAAATGAGCTGGAGAAGGAAATGGCCTACCATGCCAGTATCTTTGCTAAGAGATCCCGATAGGGAGAGGAGGATTCAAACTGAAACCACTCAACAAAAACTTTCTGACTCCAAGTCTAGCACTTTATCCACTTGCTACCTAGCTGCCTTTTATCCATATTACACATGTGCTTTGTTGTTGTTTGTTCTTCCTTCTCAAAAAGGGCCATGACTTTGGGGAGGTGAAGCTATGACATGCAAGTGAATTGGATTTAAGTGAGGGAGGGGTGGGCAAGGTCACCTACATCACTCCCCTCCAGAGCCATCTGGGTCCAGTGGCAAGAGATAGATTAAGATGTGTACAAATATCTAAAATAATACATATATTTCTGTTCATGGTTATCTTTTCAGTTCCACAGTGGTCCGGAGAAGAACAAAAAGAAGCTGAACTCGAAGAAGCCAGAACACCTTTGATCCACCTCAAAGGAAACAATGAGGAACAACTGGCTGCCGCTAAAAAGTGGATTGCCAAGTTGTTGCAGGCCCAGGAGTGCCGTTTTATTGAAAACAATCACATCTTCTGCCTTGGCAAAGAGGAGCACGACTGGTTGTCTCATCTGAAGAACTACTTTGAAGTTTCCATCTCAGAGCATGTCAGCCCTGGGAAGGCAACGCTAGAGATTAGGGGAAGATTGAACAGTATTATTCCTGTGATGCTGAATATTGAAAATCTGCTGTGGGATGTGCAGATAGACTATGCAAAGAAAAAATTCAGTAGACTAACAAGTAAGTAAGTGCCTTGTCATTCAAAGCCAGTGAGAAAAATTCCAATAGTTTGTGTTACTACTTTTGGCATTTGTGTGTTGACTAGAGGACTGCTAACTTTTTATTTGTGTTTTTCTTTCCTTTTTTTCCTTGAAATAGATCATTTTCTCATGGTCTTAAAAATGCTAACATTTAAAATTAGAATGTTAATTGTTTAATTTCAGTTTTATGCTCTGTGCTATTGAATTTCATGTGATTAACCAATGAATTAAGGTTCATTAGATTACAAGATATGATTATAATGTAACTTTAGTGTTTCATTAGGTAGATGAAATAGTCACATAGGGAAGAAAATTATCAGTGTCTTTAAAGGCATGGAAGTAATGGACAGTTTTAAAAAAATCAAGGTTTATGATCAAATTCCCAAATAGATTGGACTTTAATTGATAACATGTACTTTTATAACATTTGAATATTTAAAAGGATACTTTTTTGAGTACAGGGGTGATGTTTTATTAATAGCAAGATACAAGAGATACATAGTACAGGACTATCTCAGTCAACATTACCTAAAGTCCTTTTAGTGATGTATGAAATATGAGTTCTTGACACATTATGTGAAAAAATTGGGCCAAAACTAAGACTTTTGACCAAAACTAAGTTTATCTAAAGAAGACTTTAATTCTCAAATGTGTAGGGAACTGAGCCAAATTTATACATACATACATACACACATACATACATGTATATATATATGTACATATATATATATGTATAAGAGCTAGTCCAAAATTGATATATGATCAAAAGATATGAACTATGCTCAAAAGGCTATAAAATCATGCCTATCCTTCAACCTAACAATACTACTACTAGGCATGATTCCCAAAAGAGATTTTTTTTAAAAGAGAGAAAGGATTTACATATACAAAGATATTTATAACAGCTCTCTTCTCAAGGCAAAAAATAGGAAATTGAGGAGATGCTCATCAATTGGAGAATGGCTGAATAAATTGTGGTATGTGGTTGTGATGGAAGATTTTTTTTAAAGCTTTTTATTTGTATACCATATGTATGGGTAGTTCCCCAACAATGATCTTTACAAAGCTTTCCATTACATATTTTACCCCCAGTCCCCTCCCCTCCCCTAGATGGCAGGAAGTCCACTACATGTTAATAATGTTGAAATGCTTGAGAAGTTATGCAAGAAACATCCTATCTACAAGAAAAAAAAAAGAATCAGAGAAAGGCAACACAATGCAAGCAAATGTCAATAGAGATCATGGAAATGTTATGTTGTGGTCCATATTTCATTTCCCTCTCTCTGGGTGTATATGGTTTTCTTCAGTGAACAATTGGAACTGGTTTGAGACAATTCTTTGTTGCAGAGAGCCATGTCCATCAGAATTGATCATCATGTAATACTATTGTTGCTGTGTATGATGATCTCCTGGTTCTGCTCGTTTCACTCAGCATCAGTTCATGCAAGTCCCTCCAGGCCTCTCTGAAATCGTCCTGCTGGTCATTTCTTACAGAGCAATAATATTCCATAACATTCATATACCATAATTTATTCAGCCACTCTCCAATTGATGGGCATCCCTTCAGTTTCCAGTTTCTTGCCACTACAAAAAGGGCTGTCACAAACATTCTTGCACAGGTGGGTCCCTTTCCCTCCTCTAAGATCTCTTTGGGATATAGGCCCAGTAGAAACACTGCTGGGTCAAAGGGTATGGTTATGATGGAATATTAATGCACTATGGGAAATAATGAGCAGGATGCTCTCAGAAAAACCTGGTAAGTCTTTCATGAACTCATGCAAACTGTAATGTATTGTGTACAAAGTAATAGTAATGTTGTGGGATGATCAGCTATGAATGTCTCTGCTATTCTCAGCAATATAATGATTGGACTGAAGGACTTATGATGAAAATGCTATCTATACTCAGAAAAAGAGCTGATTATGTCTGAATACAGATTGAAGCATACTCTTTTTAAAAATCTTATTTTCTTTGAGTTTTTTTTTGGGGGGGGGAGGAGGGTTGTGATCCATATTTCCTTTCTCAATTTGAGTTATGGAAATTTTTTTTGCATAGCTTTGCATGTGTTTTCTTAAGGAGAATTGAGGAGGGGAAAGAAGGGAGAGAATATGGAACTCCAAGTTTTAAAAACAATTGTAAAAAATTGGGAAAATAAAAATATTAAATAAATATATATTTTTTAAAAAACTAAGTCTATGCTCTCCAAGGAAAGAGAAGATAGTCAATGATTTAGTCAGTTAAATTCCTTATATTTACTTTGATCAACATACAGAGTTTCTATTATTTTACACAGTGTGTGTTCAGGGAAGATTAGTAGCTCTGGTGTGAGGGCTACTGAGCCTTTTATCAGGCTGCTTCCCACCTTTGGTGTCCAACAGATCCACCTAATTCTGGCCTATGGCTCCAAGAAGCTATAAACATACACCCCAGTGGCCACACCCCAGTAAACCCTCTGGGCAACTAGTTTGAGAATAAATTTAGTATTATGATAGGTCCTGACCAGCATTGATAGAGGGAATATTCTCTTCTAGGAGTTCAATATGCCAATGAACAGGTCCAGTTCCTATCCTTCATGGTCTCTAAATACAAAGTAGTGTTCTCCTAGTTAAACTTCTAGTTACCATTGACATATCCAAATTTATTTGATTTTAATGGGCATCTCTCCTTCCAGAGTATGATTCTCCAGTTTCATAGAGTTTATCATCTCCTCCTTGACCTAAGTGTTTCAGGAGCAGATATTTAGAAAAACCCAGAACTTGGTTTCCTTTGATGATTATCCCCTGATTTTTCCTAATTAATCAGTTGATTAAGTAATATACCATAGCTGCTAAATCAGGAAATGGAGAATTTGTATTGGAATTTTATTGGTAGAGGGAACTCCCAGGTGTACTCTATTCATGTAGATTGGCCTATTCTCTGTAATTTGTAGGATAGAGAGAATGGCCTGGAGCAACTGAGAGATTGTGTAAATTACCACAGCCATTACCTATAGAATGAGTGCTTGAACCAGTATCTACCCTAACTTTGGGCCGGTTCCATATTCACTGCTATACTCCCACTCAGATTTTAAATTGGTCATGTAAATAGCATCTCTGCCTTCTTGTTGCTGAAAGTTTTGATGGGCTGTAAGAAGTCACAATGAAGAAGAGTAATATCTTATGCTCAATATCTTGATTGCTACAGCCCTTTCATATTAGCACTATTTCCCCCCTGGCATCCATTTCAGTTGCTCTCTACAGCCCAGAAGGATCCATGGCATTCATATAAAATTTGTTCATTTGCCAGTTGAGGGCACCTTGTTTCCAGTTTTTTGCTAGCCACAAAGGTACTGCTTTAAATATTTTGATTTTTTCTTCCATCCTTGACTTCATGCTCTTCCTTCTAACCTTCACCCCCACTCCCCGCCTTTCAAGACATCATGGCACTCATTCCCTACCCTAAATAGGGGGAAGAATGCAATTTGGGCCTTGGTTACTGTTACCTGATAAAATCTGGATTTTGAGTTGGTCTTTTCATAGAACAATCAATATTTCAGATGTTGTTTTTATTCTGTTTAGATCACCCATTCTCCATCCAACCAGAAGAAAATTTGATTAGGATGTACTTTTTCAAGGATAAGAAACTTGAAGAAAAGAAGAAAGAGTTTGAAAAAGCGGGTTTGGAAGTACAGAAGGTAACAGCCACAACTTGAGTGAAGATAATATAGAGAGAATCTCACTAATCATATTTATTCAATTTAATTACTTTTTATTAAGTGAACAAGTAAAATTTTTAAAATTACTTTTTATTTAAATCTTGGTGGTGTGGTTAAATGAAAAGCTTAACTCCTAATACCTATAATGCACATATCCAATTAGTAGAACTAGAGAGTTAGACCCTGTGCATGTATGTATGTGTGGTTATTGGACAGAGAGGAGTGAAGTGGAGAGGGAAGAATGCAAGTGGGAAGCTCAAAGGGCAAAGATTGAAGCCAAGGAGAAATTACCTGGATTATTCTCTTTGTTCATTCCAAACAAAATGAGCTAGGGGTTGAAATTGAGAGTAGAAGACAGGCTCGAGACTTTGGAGTAAAATAATTCAATAATTTAATTCAACATGCATTTATTAAATACCTCCTCTGTGCCAGGCACTAAGTGTTTAGGAAACAGAGAAAATAATGGTCCCTGTCCTCATCGAACTTGAATCCTATTGGAAGTTGGGTTAGGGATTTAGTAGTAACCAGATGCTACAGGAGTGAAAAAAAAAAGCTTGTCTCTTAGCCTTTTCTTTTTGAGGGAGTCAACCTAAAACCCTGTTTTACACCCATCCCTTTTGTCACTTTGTTTCATTTCTTTGGCTGACAGGTTGAATCAGTCCATAATCACTTCCTTGTGGATGCCTTTAAAGAAAGGAAAAAGAAAATTTGGAGTAAAAGAGCAAATGGCAACTTGAGCCTCACACTATACCAGGAAGTCCCGCATCAATTCTGCAATCTTGTAAGCAGAGCTGGGTTCCAAAGAATATATTCTATGCCTCTAGGTAAGTCTCAACTTGAAACTGCTCCTGCCCACTGGGGCAACTGGCAAGCAGACAAAAGCTAGAGAGATCTCAGCAATTACATAGAGATTGGTTCCCTTATTAGAGTTCCTTTGATCCAATTGCTGTAAAGAAACTTTGGAAAACTGGATGTAAAGTCACTTAAAAATTGTTATATCAGCATTTTACTTTAATTTTTTTCTTTTTTTTTGGCCAACAACTCTTAAAAATTTTAATTTCATTTGCTTTCTTACTTTTTATTTTTACTTAGACTATGAACAAAGATTCACTTTCCCCTCTTTCATCCCCAAGTAGAATGCATACTTTTTACAGCAATTAGAGAAGAATACAATTAAACTCCCTGGGACAGTTTCCACTCTTTCAAAGGGAGCAACAAGAACAACAATAGTTAACTTTTAAAAAATAAGATGATTTTTTTAAACCCCAAATTTTCTCCCTCTTCTACCTATTGAGAAAGCAAGAAAAACCCAAGGCAATTAAAAATAGGTAGTTCAGGAAATCAAATTCCTGCATTAGCCATGCTACCCTTCCTCCAGTTTGCTTCAATATTCTTCTAAATCCATCACTGCTCTATCTCTTGGTAGAGAAAAATGTTGTTGATAAGGTTTTCTATGCTTTTCAGAATTGATTGTTCCAATATTGTCATCAGAATTTAGTCATTGTATAAATTGTTCTCTAAAGTTCTACTCACTTCACTCTGCATCTTTCCATTCAAGTTTTTCCAGGTTTCTCTGAAATTATTTCTTCATCATTTCTTGCAGCACACTAGTATTGCATCACATTTATATACCGTAATTTGTTCAACTATTTCCCAGTTAACAGGCATCCGCTTAGTTTCTAAGTCTTTGCCACATATGAAAAGAGGGGCTACAAATATTTTTGTACATGTTAGTCCTTTTCCCTCTTTTTTTTTTTTTTTTGATCTCTTTGAGGTATAGATCTAATAGCAGTAAGGATGAGCTAAAAGGTATACATAGTTTAAGAGCTTTAGGGGCATAGTTCCAAATTGCTTTCCAGAATGGCTGGACCAGTTCACAGTTCTAGCAATAGTACATTAATGCATATTTCCCCAGAATCCCTCCTACATGTTTTCTTTTCTTTTCTTTTTTCTTTTGATCAACTTTTTCAGTCTGATGGGTGTAAGGGCGAGCCTGAAAGGTTGTTTTAATATGTATTTCTTTAGTTATCAGTGATGATAACTAGATATCTAGATGAATTTTATTTTAACTCATTAATTTTTTTCTAGTTCTATATTCTTTGGTAGTTTGATTAATATAGAACTAAACAAATAAATCAAGTTTGGTAGTATTGTCATTTTTATTATGTTAACTTGGCCTATCCATGAGCAATTACTATTTCTCTAATTATTTAGATATACCTTTATGTAAAGAAAATTTTGTAATTATGTTAATATAGTTTTTGTGTGCATCTTGGCAAGTAGATTCCAATTTTTTTTCCTGTTTGTCATGATTAAAGAGAATTTACCTTTCTATCTGTTCTTGCTGAATTTTATCATAAATGCTGATTACTTGTGTGAGTTCATCTTATATTCTGCAACTTTGTTGAAGTAGTTGTTTCTTATTAATGTCATGTGTTTTTAACAGGAATGCGTGTTGTAACTTATTAAAAGCTTTTTCTGTGCCTATTTATATAATCACGATTTTTGTTGTTTTTGTTATTAATATGGTCAATTATGTTTATATATTTCCCAATGTTGAACTAGTTATACATTTCTGGAATAAATTATTTATCATATGTTGCTTAGATCGCCTTGCTAATGTTTTCTTTAACATTTTGCTTCAATATTCATTAGAGATTATGGTTTATAATTTTTCTGTTTGACTCTCCCTAATTTAACTATCAAGACAATATTTGTGTCATAAGAGGAATTTGGCAGGATCCCTTCTTTACCTATTTTTCTCAAGCAGGTTATGTAGCATTGGAATTAATTGTTTTTAAATGTTTAACAGAATTCCCTGATAAATCTATCTTGTCCTGTTTTTTTGCATCATGAATTCATTGATGACATTCAATTTCTTCTCCAAATGTTATATAGTTCTCTATTTTCTGTTTTATCAATTTAAACAATTTATATTTTTGTAAATATTCATTTATTTCATTTAGACTGTCAATTTTATTGACATATAGTTGGTCAAAGTTGCTCCCAATAGTTTTTTTCTTATTTCTTCTTCCTTGCTTGTAAATTCATCTTTTTTAATAACAGTAAT
Organism: Myrmecobius fasciatus; assembly: GCA_023553655.1. Classification (NCBI taxonomy): domain Eukaryota; kingdom Metazoa; phylum Chordata; class Mammalia; order Dasyuromorphia; family Myrmecobiidae; genus Myrmecobius; species Myrmecobius fasciatus. The sequence continues at coordinate 461,260 of JAJPUD010001134.1, forward strand.
TTAGTTTTCTTCTTTCTTTTTAAAAATTGTTATCTAATTGCTGGTGTACTTTATTTTACTTTTTAAAATATGTTTTAAAACATTTTTATTTAAAAAAACAACTCAGTTTTTTTCAACTTAGTTCATCTCTCCTTTGATTTTCAAGTTTTCTATTTTGATATTTAATTGTAGGGGGTTCATTAATTGTTGTTTTTTATTTGCAGTCACTATTCTTTAGTCTACTCCTTTTTGTTTTAATGAAAATGTTTAAAGATATAAATTGCTCCCTAAGTGCTTCTTTGGCTACCTCCCCAGAATTTTGGCATGTTTCCTCATTGTTGTAGTTTATTTTTAATGGAATTATTTATGATTTGCCTAGAGTTAGATAGCCAGTAAGCTTCAGAGGTAGGATTTTAACTCAGGTCTTCCTAATCCAAGTTCAGTACTCAATCCACTGTGTCACTTAACTTTTCTGAGCTTCAATTTCCTTATTTGTCAAATAAATAAAATAAATAGTATTTGCTTTGCAGGCATATGGTAAGAATCAAATGTAGGTAAAGCACTTTTTAAACTTTGTTCCTACATATATTCAGGAATTCAATCCCTTCTACCACCTTAATTATAGCATGCTTCTAAAAGGCTATCTTTACCTGAACAAAGATGTTTAGTATCCTTTCTCCTCTCTTATCTTCCTCTCATCAACTTTTTCGTAATGGCAAGTTCTATACTAGGAAATGAATTGAATATGAGCTATGCAATGATGTACTAATAAATATTTAACAACTCAAAAAAATAGTGGCATTCTTTTAAGTGTAATCTGCCTTCATTAATATTCTTTCCATTGCTTTCTTATTACTAGACAGTCAAGAAAACAATAAACCAAATTTTGCTTTGTAGTATTTGCCAATTTCTGAGGTTTAAATGCTCACATTGAACATTTAGCAATTGATCTTACTAATTCAGTTTAATATGGTTCCATCACATACCTGGTACTAAGTGACCCATTTGGTTCTTTTAAGGCTGGTGCATTCTATTATTTAGTTACATTTTCATTGCTCTTTGTGAGTAGAAGAGTGGTACAGTTAAATCACCTTGTCCTTTTTCCTCCTTACTCATCAATGGAAATAGCTTTCTCTTTGTCTTGAGTCATAAAATATTGCATTGAATGTTGCCCTATGGTTATAATAATAGTCACAGAAGGTCATATTTATATTCTGCTTTGTTTCCAAAGACTCTCTTCACAACAGCCTTGGAATGGAATGAAGGAGGTGTGTAGTATTGTCCCTATTTAACGAATGAGGAAATTGAGAGTGCCCACTTTGTAGGGTGCTATGAGGATCAAATGAGATAATTGCAAAAAGCACTTAGCATAGTACTTGTTACATAGTAAGACACATATGAATGCTTATTCCTTATCTCCCTTGAAATTGAAAGATGTGAAATGATTTGCTCAAGGTCACTTGACTAACAAGTTGCTGAGCCAGAATCCTAACTCAGGTCTGTCTGATTTTATCTAAATCTAGGATTTTCCTCACTCTGCCATGCACTGGGTCCCAGGAAGGGAAGGCAAAAGGTATTCTCCTTAAAACTCAAGTCACTTTAAAGATAGAATGTTTCTTTGAAGAAGATTTGCTTAAAGGGCCAGGCATATTGGAAACCAAGATTCTGGAGAGGAAGTAATGCAGCAAAATTGAAAGAACACTAGATTTGAGTCATAATCTAATTATTAGCTAGTTAATATAATAGTTAGCATTTATATAGCTTCTAGTATGTGCCAGACATTATGCTATATGGTTGACAAGTAATACTTCATTTAATCCTCACAACAATCCTGAGATATAGGTGCTATTATTATCCCCATTTTACAGTTGAGAAAGCTGAGGTAAATAAGTTAAATGACTTGCCTAAAGTCACATATCTAATAAAGGTCTGAAGCTCAGTTTGAACTTAGGCTTTCCTGGTTCCAGGACCAGCAGTCTATCCATTGTGCTCCCTGGCTGCCTATTTAAGTTTTGAACCTAGTCTAAATTCAAAATCTTGAACTCTGCCTGTTTACTTGCTATGTAATCTTAGACAAGTGACTTGCTTCTCTGGACCCCAGTTTCCTCATCACTGCAATGACAGAATAAATTCCTTTGATGGACTTAATGAATGAATATATTACCAGGGATTACCCATCTACCAAGGAACTCATGTCAAACATTAACTTAAATTAAATTGTTCTTTCTATTCCCTCTGTGTCATGGTACTCTGTTTAACTTTAAGGGAGTGTTTGATTGAAAATAGAAACAGAGAATGAAAGGTGGGGTGAGATGGATCTTTGGATGATTGATATGGCATGTATTTGGTATCCAAATAAGATATGTGATTTTTCAGGTGAAACTCGCCTTCCTAGCTCTCACTATTTTTTTCTTCCATTAGATTCCAAATATGGCTATGGCATCTACTTCAACAAGACCCTCAAACACTTGGTAGACAATCTCAATCAGACCTCTGACTCTGATAATATGATCTGTGTGTTTGAGGCTGAAGTGGCCATAGGTTCCTACTGTGAGGGAAATCCATCCTACATTTCTCTTCCTTCACTAGCTTCAAGAACCACGGATACCTATGACAGTGTTGTTGACAGTGTCAAGAACCCAGAGACTTTTGTTATTTTTGACAGCACACAGGCTCTGCCCTTGTTTCTGTGGACCTGTGTGTTGAAAAAGAGTGGTTTCCCCCAAATGGAGACCAAGAATAAAGGCACCTCTGTCTAACAATCATGACATGTTTCTCCAAATAATGGCTTAGTTACTTTTTTAAAAAATCTCATTGGAATAAATTTATGTCCAAAAAAGAACTGGAACTCTTAATTGAACACCAGATAGATAATTTTGACTATATTAAGTTAAAAAGTTTTTGTACAAACAAAATCAATATAGTCAAAATTAGAAGGGAAGCAATAAATTGGGAAATCATCTTTACATTTAAGGGTTCTGATAAAGGTCTCATCTCTAAAATATATAGAGAATTGTCTCATATTTATAAGAATTCAAGCCATTCTCCAGTTGATAAATGGTCAAAGGATATCAACAGACAATTTTCAGATGATGAAATTAAAACTATTTGTAGTCATATGAAAAGGTGCTCCAAATTACTATTGATCAGAGAAATGCAAATTAAGACAACTCTGAGGTACCACTACACACCTGTCAGATTGGCTAAAATGACAGGAAAAGATAATGACGAATGTTGGAGGGGATGTGGGAAGGCTGGGACACTGATACATTGTTGGTGGAACTGTGAACAGATACAGCCATTCTGGAGAGCAATTTGGAACTATGCTCAAAGAGTTCTCAAACTGTGCATACCTTTTGACCCCGCAGCATTTCTATTGGGACTATATCCCAAAGACATCTTAAAGGAAGGAAAGGTACCCACATGTGCAAAAATGTTTGTGGCAGCCCTTTTTGTAGTGGCTAGAAACTGGAAACTGAATGGATGCCCATCAATTGGAGAGTGGCTGAATAAATTATGGTATATGAATGTTATGGAATATTATTGTTCTGTGAGAAATGACCAGCAGGATGATTTCAGAGAGGCCTGGAGAGACTTGCATGAACTGATGCTGAGTGAAATGAGCAGAACCAGGAGATCATTATACACAGCAACAACAATACTATATGATGATCAATTCTGATGGACATGGCTCTCTTCAACAATGAAATGTTTCAAATCACTTCCAATTGTTCAGTGAAGAAAGCCATATATACCAAGAGAGAGGGATGTGAAATGTGGACTACAACATAACATTTTCATACTCTCAATTGATGTTTGCTTGCATTGTTTCCTTTATCTGATATTTCTTTCTTGTAGATACGATTTTTCTTGCACAAAAATGTTGTGTGGAAATATGTATACATATATTCGATTTGTCAAGCATTTTAACATAATTAACATGTAGTGGATATCCTGCCATCTAGGGGAGGAGTAGGGAGTGGGGGGGGAATTTGTAACAGAAAGCTTTGTAAGGGTTAATGTTGAAGAATTACCCATATATATGTTTTGCAAATAAAAAGTTTTAATAAAAAATAAATAAAAAATAAAAATTTTAAAAAATCTCCTAAGCAATACTCCTAAAAATTTATGAAATAAGGCATGGAACTAGATCAATGATATATTAGTACCTCAGTGCCTTCAACTGTGCTTCAACCTCTTTTTTGTAGGAGTAGGAAATCACCATAAAATTTTCCTGGAAGAAATAGAAAGGCTCTCTGAAAGAGAAACAAAGTTTTGAAAGAAAATGTCTACTTTTTCTTTTTTGTATAAAAGCTGGGATCTGTATTGTACTTTAAAATTTGCAGAACACTTCACAAATATTATCTCATTTGATCCTTAAAACAACTCTGCAAGAGAGGTGCTATTATTTTCAGTTTCCTCTTCTATAAAATGGGGATAGCATTTAGTATACCCTATTTCATAGGCTGTTGTGAGACTCAAATGAGATAATTTATATGTAAAGCAACCTTTCAGCACTAAATAAATGCCAGCTGGTGTTATCAGTGTTATCACTTTATTTTTAGCTCATTTATTCATTTACAATCTATTACAATATATGATGCAATTTCTCTAATTTCATTTTCATTATATTGCTATCATTTGAACAAGTTTTTAATTGTATAGTGCCTTTCTTCTCTAATGTTTTAATATCTCATATATCTCAAACACTAGTTTGTTATATGCATTTTATCATAGTTCTAAGTTATCTAACATATAATTTGAGAATTTACAATGCAAGTGTTACTTTGACTTTTTCCTCTTTCATAATTCCCTCTTATAATTTATGTCTTGTACTTCCATACACATTTTATCACTTTCTCTGATTCTGTGAAATAGCTCATTGGCATTTTAATATTGATATCAAATAAAATTTAGTAAAAATTAATTTTGAGTAATATTTTTATCCTTACATTATTAATTCAACTAAGCAAATATGTACTGTGATGTATCTTGTATCTTACTGAAGCTATGAACCACCTTGGTTTTCTGAAACAATCATGTCACCTTCAGTTAATCTTTTTTTTTTTTTACTTACTCATGTTTATTTGCCTTTTTTGTGCCTTATCACTATAACTAGTATTCCTAAAAGTGTGTCTGGTAATAGCATGAGTAGCCAGCACAGCCTTTCTGTTCTTATTGGGAAAGATTTTGATATTTCTTCATTACAGACGTTGGACCATTGCTCCAAGGATTCTGGACTTGAATGGCCTGGGTTTTTTGTCCCTTAAGACAAAGATTCTCTTTTTGATTTTTTTATTCCATATATAATTAATCCAGGAAAATCTCTTAATTAAAGCTGAGGTGTAGCTTTGTTTAAGTTTCTTCAAAGATATGTAATAGGATCCTTAATTCTGCATAAGTAGTCAATCTACAATATTGGTATTGAGCATGGGATAGTCTTTGTTTCTATCCTTGCAGAAAAAGTCTAATATTCAAAGGATTCAATGGATCCATAAACAAATACAGAAACATAAAATCATTCAAAAGCCCCTTAGACTCTTTCAACTTCCCCTTTCTCCAATCCACTACTACCAACACCAACCAAAGGTAAAAACACTAAAAAAGCTTCTTAACAACCTTCTTCATCTTCCTCCTGCACTGTGTGAACAATTATGGAAATTTCAGGGAGAGCTGCCAAAATGCAAATATATTTTTTATGACCTGACTTTAGTCTTCCAGCTACAGGGAAGTCCTTTTTCACCTCCAAAATACATCCTATTCTCCTTTGAGTGGAGGGAGATGTGTGTAAAGACATATGAAAAAAGATGCTATCTTTATCCAGAGAAAGAACTGATAAATAAAATAATTTTACAAGTGCATATCTATTAGTGTCTAATGGTAGACATCTCTAGGGTGGTTGAGGAGGGAAGGAAGAAAAAAATAAATTTTCGTGATGACATATTTAAAAGGAATAGCAAATTGTACATAATAGTTTTGCAGTTTCATGTGTAATCATCTTTCTTATTATACCATGTTATGGCAATGCTTGTTTTATTTCATAAATTAAAAGTAAAATAACAAAAACTTTTAAAGTACTATAGTGTTAGCAAAGTAGTACCGTCTCATTGCACTCCTCTCACACTGAATAGTCACTTATCTTCTACTGCATAGCCAAGGCATATTTCCTTTATTGATTAATATGCACATGTGGGAGAGATCCACTATAATATTTATAGTGGATCTAGTTTGGTCTAGTCACCAAAATTTCTCAAAAAGTGGAGCAAAGTACACTTTTTATAATCTTGGAAAAACAATAAAATGATTAGAAGAATAGAACCAAACTTTGGAAGAGGACATAGACTTTTTTGGGGGGGAGGGAATTAATGAATCAAAAGAGCTGTTTGTGAAATCATTAGCTTTCACTGAGGCTTAGTAATATTCCTCCAGTTTTCTGAGAAAATATTGGTGGATGATGTATTATAAAAACAACAGCAGGAAGGAAGTAGAATGAGCTTTTCATTGTTCTATCTAGAGAAAGCAAGGTTTCAATCAATTTCTTCAGGTTAATAATAGCAAAGATGACCACAGGCTTCTGTAATAATGTTAAGTTTGCTAGAAGCACAATAGTTAAGAAAAGCTAGGTGAGTTGATTGTGTGAGCAATAGTCAATGTTTATGTCCCTTTGAATATGGTTAATAACTAGACATGTTTTACTATAGACAGTGTTTAGTAGAATCTGTTCCCTATATACATTTTAGAATTTTTATAGTTACCCATCCTGTCTTAAGAAATGACTTAGGAAAATGGCCATGGATTCAAAGGACCTGGATTCAGCTCTGCTGCTGACCTTTCACTGCCAACGATGTTGGACAAGCTACTTCACTTTGCTGGACCTAATTTGTATTGTGCATGAAACAGGGAGGAAGGGGGGTTGAACTAAATGTCCCTAACGCTTTTCTACCTCTACATCTAAGACCCTCTAATGCTTCTGACTGGAGGCATTAGGTTTGAAGAGGTAGAGCCAACCCTTGTGTCAAGCTCAAAGTCTGAACAATTATTGTCACTTCCAAAAGAAAGTACTTTTTGCATACCAGCTGTCTAAAAGTAGAGAATAGGATTCCCAGCTGGATGGAAATTCCTTGTTCTCTCTCCTGTGTTCCAAAATGCAGCATTTTTGCTTCTTCCTTCCCCCAAGTAAGAGTTCAGTCATTACGCGAACGGAGCACTTTTATATAGCACAAATCATCTTAAAGCAAAATCATTTGTGTAATGTTGAACTTAAAACTACCTACTTAGCATGAATACTAGTTATAAAGTCGTGAATTTTCTGTGATGAATCTCTTATTTTATCAATGCAAGATTATACTCAATACTTTTTAGGATATGTGATCCTTGAAAGCTGAACCATCCTGAAGCTCGGATTATTGGAACTTGTTATTTAACATCTATGGGACTGTTAACTGATACATTGAGTCTGACTCCAGAAATGATCACCCAGGAATGCTATTAATTCAATGATCCATGATGCCAGTAACCCTATAGAGTTTCACATACTTCAATAATGGGTGGAGTTCTCATAGGAAAAGTTGAGAGAACAACTGTTCACATAAAGATGTGGTAGGATTCTTCTGATTCAGTTTCCCCAACATGATATTTCTATATCCTGACTGATCCTATATACTGACTTAAGCCTGACTCAGTGCAATTGGCTTAACCTTTTCCTGGAACTGATAGCAAAATAAAGGAACACTTTCTTTTATGTTCCTATTTTTTATTAGCAAATTGTATAATCAAGAAGTTTTATAAGTACAAAACTAGATCTATTAAATAATATATTGATACCAGAACATCTCTGAGTTATTATAATAGGATGCAAGTGTGAATACATTACAATTTTAACCTATACTTATGATCAAATTATAATATAAGAATTATATCCTTCAAAGGAAGGAATGATTAAATAAGGTAATGTGAACGTTTTCTAACTAAATGAAATAGTATACTTTGAAAAAAGCAACAGGACTAGATTGCTTTTCTCCAAGAAGTATATACAAATTGGTAATTTTAAAGGGGAGAAGAACAGGCCATAAATGAGCTTTCTAACAAAAAAAAACCACAATAAATAAATAGATTTACAAGTGAATTTTATCAGACGTATCAGGTACAGGATTTAGGTAAGGATAGAAATAGCAAATGATATACGAACTGAAATTCTCTGAAATTTCAAAACTGAAGAATCAAATTTAAGTGATTGCATTAGATTAAGTCAGAATCTCTAGATTTGGAACCTGAGAAGCAAAGCCCCCATTAGAGTGATTCTGAGAATAAATCATACTGTGCAAGGAAAAATATCTAGGGACCAGATGACTACATGAAACATCTAGGACTGTCTTTTCTGATGCTCTAGCCCCCTAATATGTGCTGTTCCAATTTAGGCCCTCCCCCACCCCCACCTCTGCTCTCCTGCCATCACAGTCTAAGGTAATATTTGGTTAACTATGTGCCTCTGTTAGGTGGGACTTGATATCAATGTTTAAGTTTCTTTTGGTTACCTTGATGAGACATAAGTCTACCTTTTCAGAACTAGTCCTTTGTGAGCCTGCTAAGTGATCTGATCTATAACTGACAAAGTAATTGTGCAATTATAGAAATTGTGAGAAAATCTTTATTGTATTGTTTAAACCTAGTCCTGTGTGGCTGGATCATCTCTGTTTTGTTTAGAGACTTTTAACTAAGAATCTGTGTTAGGTTGACCAGAAGCAGATTCAAAGATTGATGCAAGGGGTTTTCTCTAAGGCATCTACCAGATCCTGGTTAAGTGACTTGCCTAAGGTCACATAGCTAGAAAGTAGTGTCTGAGATCAAATTTGAACTCAGGTCCTCCTGACTTCAGGGCTAGTGCGCTAACCATTGTGCCACCTAGCTGCCCCTAATTGAATATAATTCTACACATGAAAGAATGGATTTTTAATCCCAAAGAAAACTAAAACATTTCTGATGAAAGAGCCAGAGTGAGTAGGATCTTTGAAATACAAACAGAAGTCAGAGAAACATAGAAAGATAATTTATTTGAGCAATTGAAAGGAGCTATATGATGATGCAGTGCCAATATTTAATGGAGAGAAATAAGAGTCCTTTCAGAACCTTAATGTCTTCAAGGAGAATTGAGAGAGATAAACAAGAAAAAAATAGAGGATTTAAAGATAGATTGGTTCCATTTTAAATGTTCTAACAGAGAAAAGAGAAGGAAGAATAAAAGGAATAGACTAATGTAGAAAGGAGGAAGAAAAAAGCTAATGGAAATTATTTTTCTGCCCAAAATTGGGGTGAGAAGAATATAGAAACATAGAGGAAGGGATAAGTAGCATAGGCATCGCATCAACTTCATCCTTGTCTGAAACAAACAAAAAGGTCAAAGACATGTATATGTGTAGACAAAGAATTTGGGGTTGATATATATCAAACTCAAACTTTCTGATCATAAATGTGAGGGGAATTAAAGGTGGAAAAAGAAAAGCAAAGAACTAGAATCTAAGGGAATGCTCATCAACAAAGTAACTCCAACATGACTAAACATTGTGCCATGTGAATAAAATAGAAATGTTAATTGTGCTGCAAGAAACAAAAATAACAAATCATCAATATCAACATCAACAAAACAATCATCAACAATAATCCTCAAGAAAATGATGAGAAATTGATGAGAAGAATGATTTCAGAGAATCTGAGAATGAACTGATGAAGAAGGAACTAAGTAGAATCAGAACACATTATACAAGGAGAGCAACATTATAAAAAAACAATTTTGAAAGACTTAAGAATTCTGATTTATTCAATGACCACCCATACTCTCAAAGGATATATGTAAAAAATATTATTTACCTTTTGATGGAGAGGTGAGGTTTTCAAGGTGCAAAAAGAGAATGATGAGCATTTTTAGATATAGCCCCTCAGTGAATTAGTTTTGCTTGATAATGCCTATTTCAAGTATTTCCTTCCTGTGTTTTATTTGTTGTTTGTTTGTTTTAGTGAGGATGCTATAGAGGACCAGGAGGTCCTCTTGCATCTTACAGTAACTTGACTCACTAACCTCTCTTTTCTATTGAAATAGCAGAGACATGCTTGGTAATACAATAAATTAGAAATCTAACTGAAACAAAATGCAAACACTACTCAATGGATTAAAGGCAAACTTTTGGGGCAGCTAGGTGGCGCAGTGGATAGAGCACCAGCCCTGAAGTCAGGAGGACCTGAGTTCAAATCTGGTCTCAGACACTTAACAGCTGTGTGACCTTGGGCAAGTCACTTAACCCCAATTGCCTCAGCAAAAAAAAAAAAAAAAGGCAAACTTTTGAATTTAGGACAGGAAAAACAACAACAATGGAGACAAAAGGCATTTGGAAGAAAGATACTTGGGACAATGGCATAATAAACTTTACTCTGATGTATATCTTAACTATTTACATCGCTAAGTAACCAAGATTTGGGGTGCAATCATTTACATCTCAGTAGATTTAGTTTGACTATAAGATTTTCAAAGTGTGTACCTGTATAGAATCTATAAGCACTTGAGGCATATATATTTGTGTCCCTGATCAATAAACTTTGAAGAGTTCTAACTGAATTCTTTCCCCTGGCCTACTGTATAGCCACTTCCTTCATTCACTACTGGAGCTAGACTCCAACAGATAGGGTATCCCATTGTGTTCAAAAACTTCCAGCAACCAAGGAATATAAATTACTCCCTTGCCTCATATAGTTATTTCTAAGCTTATATCGTCTCTAAGTTTGTACCTGTTTCCCCTAGATTCTGTATATAATTGTTGGAGAATGTCTTCTATCCTTTTGGGACTAGGAGAAGTATGTTTTATAGTAGATGTTCTTACATATCACTATAGTAAATCTCTTAAGTCTGGCTGATTATAATGATTTTCAACTGATCATCTTGTGGGAAAACACATGGATGAAGGCCATGGGCTGATGGTATTAAAGATTTACTCCCATTTCCTTCTCAGCAGTTCTTTTAGACCCTGGAAAGGGAAGAATCAACCTTCCTAAAGGACCTGGGAATCATTTGTGATGGAGGGAATAAGTTTACTTAGAGTTTATATGGAATATTCAAATCACATTCCAGTTTGCATTTTTATCAAAAAGAATGCAAAAAAAGGTTTCAATGAGAAGCAACATGGAACATTGAAAGCAGTGCTATCTTTGGCATTCCTTGACTCTGCTACTTGCCCCTTGGGCAGTCACCTTCTTTCTCTGGATCTTAGTTTCCTCCTCTGTAAAATAAGTGGATTGGACTAGATGATCTCTACTATCTCTTACAATTTTACACGCATAATCTTGTAGAGTACACACAAGGTTCTATCTCTGTTCCCACCACACTTTCTTATAATGTTTCAGTAGAAGATACAGGAATAGACTGGGAGTATTAAGCCCAAATGTGGCCTTTGCAGGGCCTCTTTTGACCCATCCTGAAAGTTAAAATCTCTATTTCTTGAATTCTATTCCTGAATCCTTTCCAAAGACATCCTGTAATGTGCTCCTCTCTTTTAATTGTTTCCTCTTGAAGGAGAAATTAAATAATTTCCTCAAGGGCTTGTCTGCAGAAACTTAGAACTCCCTTGTCATTGCCTTACTGCATTCCAAGATTCAGACAGACTCTAAGACCAAGATGGGTTTGGAGGAGAGAGAGTAGAGCACAGGTCCCTATAAGCTTTAAAGTATAATTCCATGTTTGAGGGAGTCTTTGGTTTTCTAATAAATTCTTATATTAAATTTTGAGGGAAACTTATTCTGAAACTCAATTATTCACATTTCCTCTTTCTGTTTCTCTTAGCCAAGGAAAGAGTGATAGCAAAGAGAGATCCTACTATGGAGATCAGTCCTATGTCACATGTGAAAGTTTTCCTAGGAACAAATGAAAACTCAAGGAGAGAAGAACACTTTGGAGATATTAAGCCAGCTTCCCTCCCAGACTTAGTTGCTTCCAAAGAAATTTCTAGATGAGAAGCTCCCAGAAAAAGAAGGTTTTCTAGCAACTCTGATTCCTTCAGTGGAAAGGTGAGGAGTAAGGCAACAGGGTGTTCAGAGGGTCTCTTTTCATTCACCACACCTAGAAATGTCTTTCCTCCTTTGCAATAACATTTATATTTTTCCAAGTTTGTATTAACTTGAATAATTTATAAAAATCTCTCTCCTTTTTCCTTTCCTCCTGTCTTTTGTCCTCTCCTTTTCTCTTTTCCAACTTCCTTCTCCGAACCTAGTTAGCATACATATTTCAGGTTGTAAGTTTTCAGAATTGAGAAATAACAAGAGTAAAATAATAACAATGTGAATTTTTGTGTGCATTTGTCAGTTTTGCTAAGCTATTTTTTCCTTCTTTGTTATAATTTTTTTTTGTTACCATCTAAGTAGGGCAGAAGGGAGGGAGGTATTGGGAAATCAAGGTGATATAAAAATAGAGTTGTCAATAGATATATTTTTAGTTATTAAGAAAAGATTGTAGATATAAAAGGGCATGTTAAAAGGGCTTAGGTTCAGTTTCTGTCCCTAACATTTACTATCTCTGGACCTTAACTTATCTGGCCCTCAGTTCTAAAAAATGAGAGAGTTGAGCTAGATAATCTGCAAAGTCCTTTTGGATCTAAATTTATGATCTTATAATAGCTCTAGATATTGTAGAAGGTTCTTTTGCCCTTGATATACCTGCATAAAGCTTCCAAGAATTACCACAATTCATTCCTTGTCATCTGTGTGCCCCATGCATGTCATAATGAATCTCAGTAGTACCAAATATAACCTGGAAATGAAGAAGTCTGATAAGAGGTAACCATTGTTCCATCTGGGTGACTACCTTTCATGATACCATAGGAAATCTGGCATCTAAGGCAGACTGTATTCCAAACTTTAGAATTTTTCTAGATGTAACAGATGGCATTTTGAACTTGGTGTCTATTCAATAGTCAAGTTGATTTCAAAAAATCAGGCACTTACTGAATGTGAAGCCATATAATAGTTACATAGCAGTTTGAGATTTGTGAAGTACTTTACATATCATCTCACTTTATCTGAAGTTGGGTTTGAACTCAGGTCTTCCTGGCTCCCATTCCAGTATTCTACCCACTGTGTCTCAGTTTCCTCAACTATAAAATGGAGAAAATAATGGCACCTACTTCATTGGATTGTTGTGAGTGTCAATGAGATAACATGTAAAGTTAATCTATACTCTGCTCCTCTCTTTTAATTGTTTCCTCTTGAAGGAGAAATTAAATAATTTCCTCAAGGGCTTGTCTGCTGAAACTTACAACTCCCTTGTCACTGTCTTATTGCATTCCAAGATTCAGAAAGACTCTGAGAGCAAGATGAGTTTGGGGGAGGGAGAGTAGAGCACAGGTCCCTATAAGCTTTAAAGTATAAAGTGTACTGAAAACACTAAAGCACTAGATAAATACTATTATTATATTTTTGCATAGTCACCATCATCATCATCACACATTTCTCAGATGAAGGAATCAAGGTTTAGGGAGTTGACATGACTAGTCTAAGGCACATAGCCGGTTGGTAGCAGAATCTAGCCCAGGGCTTTATCTTTTGAGTCTGGGATATTGGTTCTCTCTATTACCAGCACTATCCCTTCCTCTCCAGACCCCCATGCTTTATTTACTGTGTATTATCATTAGTATGGCTATTAAGAAATATAAGCAGAATTCAAAATGAAGTACAAAGTCAAACCAGTTTCTTTTTAGCCCTGACAGAGAAAGGAGTCAAAGATAGAATTTGTTACTACTCTAATTCTATAATGTCTAGACTTCTTAAAAAGAGCAAAACCACTTATAGTCTTGTGATTTAATTTGCTTTCTGTAAATTTAAGCTATTTCTCCACGTGGAGACCCATGTGATCTTTAACCTTTCCAAGGAGTAGAGGGAGAAAATTATTAATATCTGTCCAAATCTCACAATAGAAGGAGGCCAAAATGGAACTGAAAAAAATGATTGATGACTATCAAGATATTGAAAAAAATTTATCAATTCTTAAGAAATCACCAGAAAGAAGATTTTTTTCCATTGAATCTCAGCAACAGAAATTGAGAACATTATGCCAAATGACTGTGATGGTCCTATTCCTCACTTAAATCCCAAACACAGAACAGAAGAGTCCAACTTTTTCTCATTTCCTTCACATTTGTGTGAATATTTAAAATATTTCTTTGCTGAAACTCTGGACAGAATAGAAAAAGTACTTTGGCATATCCTACAGATAATGTTTGTTTAGACAAGTAAGTCTAGGCCTAGAAAAGTGGCTCAAAAAACTTTTACCAAAGCATTTCAGAAGGAAATACAGAATGTGAACTCTCAGAGTATTCATTTCACAGATAATAAGCTGGCCTTTGAAATCTAAAAACCACTGACTGACATGTTTAAAATTCTCAGTAGTACCAAACTTTTAATTCTCTGGGGAAAATGGATTTGGGATTTTTATTCCAGTTCTTTCCAAGGGAGAGAGCTGGTCTCTGCTGAGCAGGACCTTCAATACTAAAATATCTCTTCATAAATTTCATTGCTTTTGCAAGGTACTTGGGCAAGCCAGTCAATGTCAATTCTTGTCCATTCTGTATCAGGTTTACTTGGGGGTGCTTTGTTTCAAAATCTTCAAAGAACTAGGCTTTACCTTCTTCCAAGGGATTGCCTAGTTGCGGGGACTTAGAAAAAGAGAAGAAGTGTGTCATCTGTCTGGAAATCATTACCCACAAAGAAGAACTCCCAAAGTGCAAGCATGTGTTCTGTGGCCCTCATATCAGAGAGGCCATGAAACCAGATGGAAAAAAATGATGACCTATTAGGGGACTTCTTCCCTTCCAGGTTATAGTTCATGTGGCCCTATTGTGATTCATTATGACATGAGTGGAGACATACTGATGGTAAGGAAAGGTGTGTGCTTATTGTTGGAAGCTTTGTGCAGATTTATCATGGCAAAAGTACCCGTACTATAAAACATGAATTTGGTATGGTCTTTCCATTAGCAATTTTTGAGGTATTTCATATATTCAGGTAAAAAAAAAGATAGCTAGCATTTCTAATGTACTTTAAGGTTTGCAAACACTTTACAAATAATATCTCATTATGAAATATCAATATCTTACAATAGTCATTTGAAGTGTTACTATTATCCCCATTTTACAGAGAAAATGAGGCAAAGACAAATTAAGTGATTTGACCAGACTTATACAGCTAGTAACCAGCTGAACAATGATTTGAACCCAAGACGTCCTGACTCCAGGTTAAGCATTTTATCCACTGTACTATTTAACCACCAGTTCACAATGTCAGGAGGTTACTAAATGTATTTGTGTATGTGTATATATACATACATATGCACACACACACATATATATGTGTATATATATATGCATATATATACACATACATATGGAGACACACTAATTTTCAGTACCTAAAATGTGAATTAGATGTATATATCAAGAAGCAATATGACATTGTGGATGGAGAACCTTCTTGGAGCTAGGAGGATTTGGGTTCAAGTCCTACTCTGATACATACTGGCTGTATGAGCCACACCACTTCTCAGTGCTCTAGGCAATTCTCTAAGATTATAATTTGCAAAGAGTATGGCAGCTTGCATTAGGAGGGGACATTTCCTCTGTACCACTAACATTAGAGACTATATATACATATATGCGTGAAAAGGAAATCTACAGAGAAGCAGAGAAACTATAGTTCTGAACACAATATGTAAAATTTATTATATAGGCTTTTTTGAAATGGAAATTTATTGTCCCATATTTTGAATCTTCTCTGACATTCTGTGGTACGTTGACAATTTTTTTTTCTTTTTCTGATTTTTTTCCCTTTTCTATTTGGCATCTAAATTTTAAGTAAATAATTTTTTAAAAAATGAAATGATGAACAGGATACACTGAGAATAAAACTAGAAAAAGTTACATAAATTGAAGTAAAGTGAAATGTATTATGTACAAACTCACAGGAATATTGTAAAATGATCAGCTGTGAATGATCCAAGAGAATGCAGAGGGGCTTATGATGAAGCATGCTATTCAGCTCCAGAGAAAGAACTGATGGTGTCTGAATAAAAATTGAAGTATACTTAAAAAAAACACTTTATTTTTCTTAAGGGCTTGGGGGTTTTTGTGTGTGTTTTTTTCTTTCATGACATGACAATTCTGGAAAAGTTTTTCATTACTACATTACTACATATATATATATATATATATATATATATATATATATATATATATATAAAACCTGTATGGAATAGATTGCCTTTTTAATGACGAGGGTGTGTGAGGAGGGAGGAAGGTAGAAAATTTGGAATTCAAAGTTTTGAAAACAAAATTTAAAAGTTGTTTTTATATGTAACTGGGAACAATAAAGTAGGAAATAAAAAAATTTAAAATCTTTATACATGTAATACTTTAGTATTTTCAAAGAGCATCCCTCACAAAAATTTGGCAAAGTATGTGATACAAGTATTCAAAGCTCCATTTTATAGATAAGAGCAACTTCAAATCAGAGAAGTTAAGTGCCTTAGATCAGACAGCTACTCAATACCTTAAAAATGGACTTATAGCCAGGTCTCCTGATTTTATCCTGTACTTTTTTCTTCAGTCCTTATGCTGCCTACCAATATATTCTAGCAAAATTTAGGCTAAGTACCCCATGCCAAGAACTTACTTTGTATTTAAGAAACAAATATTTCTTAAATTAGACATTTCTGTATTATTATCAATTAGTCTTTAAGGCTCTTATAACAAACATAAAAATATAAAAATTTGTTGCTGTGATTTCTTTAGCAATCATCCAGTATACAAATATGGAAAAATAAGCAAATCTGGCATGAACCAAGGATGAAAAATATGAAGGTTGATTTTAAAACTCAGGATAACTAAAGAGGCATTTTATTGAGTGGTCCCAAAAGAGAAGTGATGAAAGGGGTGGCCATAGTTAAGCAAACTGGATTCAATATATGTTAAAACTATTAGCATTGATCAGCCAGGAACCAAAGTCTTCTTCAAAGACAAAGAAGAATATTGTAAAAAGGAAGTAAAAAAGGTATAATTGTCCTATTTGGCTACAAGAAAATGGAGAAGAGAGCAGTGGGGCCAGTACTAATGGACAGAAGGTCCACTGCAAGATAACCGTACAATCTGGCATGTTAGTAATTGTTCAGGAAAGTGACTTAACTCAGTTGTCAACAGATGTGGTGGTGAATAAAACAAATGAAGTCTAAAGCACTATGTAGGCTTAGCAGCTGTACTCTCTAAAGCAGCAGGCCCAGAGCTATAGAGGGACTGGGACCAGATAATCTAGCAACAAGGTAAGATTTTTCCTGGCAGTGCTGTTGTCTCAGCTGCTGGACAGCTCCCATGTCAGCAAGTGATTCATGTTGTTGGTCCCCAGTGGAAGCAAAAAGATGCTTATAGATGTGTGCAGCTACTAAAAAAAAAAAAAAAAGCTATCACAGAGAGTCTTTATTTGGCTGGACTCCATGGGCACACTTCAATAATTATTCCAGCTCTTAGCTCTGGGGACTTTGGCTTCCCCCTAAAAATGTGCAGAGACCATCATCCAGTCCATCAAAGAAAATTTCCAGGACTCCCAAAGTAAACATAGTTTGAAAAGGATTCATCTTGTTGGTTTATCTGAGGAGCCAATTAAAGCTCTTTCCAAAACTGTGAAAAGCATCTTTAAAGATATTTTCCCAGATAATAATTCAATGCCCTGTATACAATTAGAAAACCAGAAAACAAACCTGAGGGAGGAAAAAACTAAATATGGAAATATTCTGGCATCTATTCAAAGTAGAGAAGAGATGAATGGGGATATTTTTGGATGGTAAGGTGGGTATCACTATTTAGGAAACAACCCTCAAAAAGTTGTAGCTTAATTTCCATATAACTAGGATCATATACATCTCCAGGAAGTTATCCTAGTGAGGCTAATGTAGATTTATCCTGAAGCTGAAATTCTCCTCTCCTGAGTGCGTAGGAGCTCAGTATATCTCAATTTGTAAGTACAGGCAACTATGTAACTGGCACTTTTCTAAGTACTGGTGACCCAATGACTTCTCTCTGACATGAAGGATAATAGTTAATAGGAGGACTAACTAGCTATGTAAAATAGACATAAAGAATATATGAAGGTTATATGAAAGGAGAAGGCATTCGAAGTTAGTTATAGAGGCAGAGTAGAGAGGGGAAGAGAAAGTCTTTTGCACAAGTTAGGATTTGTTCTCAGGCTTGAAGGAATCGAGGGAAACTAAAAGGACAAGGTGATGGGAGCAGAGCATTCCAAACATGGGGAACAGCTTCTGCAAAGGCAGAAAGTTTGGAGATAATATTATTTGAGAAACTACAAATAAACCAGTGTAGTTGAATCAAAGAGTGCA
Organism: Myrmecobius fasciatus; assembly: GCA_023553655.1. NCBI lineage: Eukaryota > Metazoa > Chordata > Mammalia > Dasyuromorphia > Myrmecobiidae > Myrmecobius > Myrmecobius fasciatus. The sequence goes on from JAJPUD010001134.1 coordinate 479,651, forward strand.
TGATTTGGGGTAAAGTATGTGAAGAATGGAAAGGCAGGAAGGGTCCAGGTTATGAAGAGCTTTAGATGCCAAATAAAGAGGTTTATGCTGTTCCTGAAGGTTACAAATTAGGGGGCCAGTGTGACTCCTTGAGCATGAGGGGACATAGTTAGGCTATCTTTTAGAAAAGTTGCCTTGGAAGCTGGTATTGTAGAAGGAAGGGACTCAAGATAGGGAGACCTGAGAGAACAGTATTGCAATATTCCAGGCTAATGGTAATAAGAGCCTGAACTAGTGTTGTGGCTGTATAAGTGGAGAGAAGGGACTGTATATGAGAGATGGTATGAAGGAAGAAACATTTGGAAATGGATTGGATATGAGGAGTGAGCATGAGGAGTTAAGGATGACAAGACTGCAGTCCTGAATGGTGGGAATGATGGTGTTGCCTTCAACAATTTGAGGAAAGTTTAGAAGTGGGGAGATTTTGGACGTGTTGAGTTTGAGAGGGAATCATCTATGTTGAGATGACAAATGAACTCTGTGCAGATGCCCTGCTCTCATCAAATCAAAAAGGAATTGCTGATTCCTTTGAGTTTTCTCCTAGGACCACAGTGATTATCTCTTAAGTCCCTAATAAATAATATTTCTCTCAAGACAACAGACAAAAAGGATTTAGAATGAGAGGCAATAGAGACACCACCAGTCCCACGAGAAAATCTAAGGAGGGAATGTACTTGAAGGCACAGGTCAAGAACAGAACAAAAAATTCAAGTAAAATAATCTTTCTGGATGCTACTTCTTTACCAGGAAAATGGAGTTAATAACACTTAAGACCCACCTCAATTGGTTCTTATGGGGGAAGTACTTTATAAACTAATGATAACAATGCATTATTAATTCACTGAGTCTTTTTGCCAATGGAGACTTGATCAATTATGTTTTGGAAGTGAATTACTCAAGCACCAGCCCTGAGGTCAGGAGGACCTGAGTTCAAATCTACTCTCAGACACTTAACACTTCCTAACTGTGAGACCCTGGGCAAGTCACTTAACCCCAATTGCCTCAGAAAAAAAAGGAAGAGATTACTCAGACCCAATTGGAACTACTTATTAGGGCACAAAAACCTCACAAATACAGAGAAGCAGAAATACAATAACATTCAGTTTTGAAAGGAGGCGTAGAATAAAGATTAATTGGAAACCAAATAATTTAATCTTTAATAACAACTGTGTCAAAGAATAAATATGAGAAATAATTTAATTAAATTATTGATAATGTGATGATTGATTACATCATTATTGATCATGATAATGAAACAACATGTCAAAATTTGTGAAATGCATCAAAAACAGTACTTGGGGGAAATTTATATCTCTAAATGCTTACCTCACTGAAAAAGAGAAAGAGCAGATCAAAAAAAAGGAGCACTGAACTAAAAAAAATTAAATTAAATACATAAACAGAAATATTGGAAGTCAAAGTAGAGATTAACAAAATTGAAAGTTAATAAAAATTGAACTACTGAATAAAACTAGGAGCTGGTTTTATGAAAATAACAAAACTCTAATATAATGGGTAAACCATTGGTTAAATTTTTTTTCAAAAGAAAGAAGAAAACCAAATTAGAAGTATCAAAAATGAAAAGGGTGACTGCATCATCACTGAAGATGAAATAAAAACAATCATTAGGAGCTATTTCCCATAATTACATGCCAATAAAACTAGGAATCTAAATGAAATTGATGACTATCTTTACAAAAATAGAAGTTCCCCAGATAAACAGAAGAGGATGGAAAATGCTTAAATGAACCTTAGAAAAATGAATTCAATAAGACAAAATGAGCTTGCTTAAAAAAACCCTATGAAGGACCAGGTGGATTTCCAAGTGAATTCTAGCAAATATTTTAAAAACAATTTCAATACTATTTAGACCATTAGGGAAAAAAGTATGTAAAGGTATCTTGCCAAATTCCTTTTATGACACGAATAGAATTTGTTTCATAAAACTAAGGAAAGAATAAACACAAAAAGAAAGCTATACACCAAATCCCCTAGTGAATGTTGATGCACAAATTTTAAATGAAATACCAGAAAGGAGATTAATAAAACAAAGATCATATACTATGGCCAGATGGGATTTATCTTAAGAATGTAGGACTAATTTAATATTAGGAAAAGTGTGAGCATAATTGACTTCATCAATAACAAAACCAACCAAAATCATATGATTATATGAATACATGTAGAAAAAGCTTTTGCAAAGTATAAAATCAATTCTTATTTTAAAAAAAAACAGTAGAAAGCACAGGAATAAATGGAACACTTCTTAAAATGTAAGTTATATCTATTTGAAACCAAAAGAAAGATTATTTGTAATGATGATAAACAAGAATTCTTCCCCATAAAATCAAGATTGAAGCAAGAATGTCTCTCACTCTTATACAACATAGTATTAGAAATACTAGCTAAAGCAGTAAAATAAGGAAACCAACTTGAAGGAATAAGAATGAGGAGAAAACAAAACTATTACTCTTCACAGATGATGTAATGGTGTATTTATTTTTTCTTTCTTTTTAAAAGAAGTTTTTAAAAATAATAATAGCTTTCCATCCACAAATCTATTGGGATTGCTTTCAATAATGCCATTTTTAGAAAGCTTTTTCTTTTTTCTTTTTTTTTAATTAAAGCTTTTTATTTGCAAAACATTTATGGGTAATTCTTCAACTTTGACCCTTACAAAGCTTTCTGTTACAAATTTTTCCCCCCTAGATGGCAGAAAATTCACTACATGTTAATTATGTTAAAATACTTGACAAATCAAATATATGTATACATATTTCCACACATCTTGCTGTGCAAGAAAAAAATCGTATCTACAAGAAAAAAAATCTGAGAAAGGAAACAATACAAAAGCTTTTTATTTTCAAAACTTATGCATGAATAGTTTTCAATACACACTCTTGCAAAATCTTATGTTCCAAATTTTTAAAAAAGAAATTAAAAGCCATTTCTAGTCATCTGAAAAAAATGTTCTAAATCACTATTGATTAGAGAAATGCAACTTAAGACAACTCTAAGGTACCACTTCATACCTCTCAGATTGGCAAAAATGACAGGAAAAGATAATGATAAATGTTGTAGGGGATGTGGGAAAACTGGGACACTAATAGATTGTTGGTGGAGTTGTGAGCTAATCCAACCATTCTGGAGAGTAATTTGGAAGTATGCCCAAAGGGCTATCAAACTGTGCATGCCCTTTGATCCAGCAGTGTCTCTACTGGACCTGTATCCCAAAGAGAACATAAAGAAGGGAAAGGGACCCCCACATGTACAAAAATGTTTGTGGTAGCCATTTTTTTTCAATGGCAAGGAATTGGAAACTGAGTAGATGCCCATCAGTTAGAGAATGGATGAAAAAGTTATGGCATATGAATGTATGGAATATTATTGTTCTATAAGAATTGATCAGCAGGGGCAGCTAGATGGTACAATGGATAGAGCACCAGCCCTGAAACCATGAAGACCTGAGTTCAAATCTGGCCTCAGACATTTAACATGTCCTAGCTGTGTGACCTTGGGCAAGTCACTTAACCCCAATTGCCTCGGCAAAAAAAGAAAAAAAAAGAATTGATCAGCAGGATGATTTCAGAAAGGCCTGGAGAGACTTACATGAACTGATGCTAAATGAAGTGAGTAGAACTAAGAGAACACTGTACACAGCAATAACAAGATTATGTGATGATATTCTGATGAACATGACTCTTTTCAACAAGGTTATTCAGGTGAGTTTCAATAGTCTGGTGATGGAGAGGGCCAGAGAGAGGACTGTGGGGATGTGGATAACAACATAGTATTTTCACTTTTTGTTGTTTTTTGTTTGCTTGTTTTTGAGATTATTAATTCTGTATTTCTCTGAATTCTAACTTTTCCCAAGTTGTACTTTTCTCTCTCCTTTCACATTTCCTTCCTCACCAATGTATTGCATACCACCTTCACTTCCTTTAATCTTTCCTCCTTTTTTCCAGTCCCCCTTTTTATCCCTTTCTCTTTTACTTCTACCCTCCCTTCTATTAGCCTCCCCCTTCCTTTACCCCTCTCACTACTCTATAGGGTGAAACAAATTTTGATACCAAATTAGGTACATATGTTATTCCCAATTTGAGCCAAATCAGATTAAGGTTTAAGCAGTGCTCACCCCCCTCCTTTTTTTTCCCCTCAATGATAATAGATCTTTTTGTCTTTTCATGTGATGTAATTTATCTCATTTTACTTCCCCTTTCTTCTTCTCTTAGTATAATCCCTTTTCTATTTCTAATTTCTTTTTTATATTGTCACATTAAACTCAACTTAGAACTAGACCCTTTAAGTATACCCCTTCTAACTGCTCTGACCAAGAACTCCAGGAGAAATGCCAGGAGAAGAACAGTACATAGCTCTCATTGTACATAGTACTAATCTGTACATAGCACTCATTGAGTTGATCAAGACTTTTGATACTGTTATTTCATGAAGGCTTTAGGGAAACTATCAAAATTTGGTTGTCCAGAGTTCATCATTATTTTACTTCAATTTCATGATGGCATGCTTGTCTGACTTCTAGATGATATCCATGCTTTCCTAGTCATCAGTGCTTTTTAGCATGTTTTTTCAGTTATGTTGTCATATACCTTCAATAAGAACAAAAATGCATTGAGAATTATTTAACTTGAAAAGGCTATAAGCCAAGATTAAAGTAGAGGGAAAGATGGTGAATGATATTTTTTTATTCACAGATCATTGTGCACTCAATGCAACCTTTGAAGCTGAGATGTAAAAAAAGTATGGGTTAATTCTCTGCTGCTTGTGCTAATTTTTGTCTAACAACACCAAAAAACCCACAGGTTTTCCACCAGCCAGCACTGCACCATCCATATATGAAACAATCAGTTTTAGCAAATGGAGAAATTTTGTACATTGTAGATTAGTTCACTTACCTTAGCAGTACACTTTCCAGGGGATTGTACACATAGATGTTGAGGTTGAAGCATACATTGTCAGAGTTAGTCATTAGTTAGTGTTTGGCAGGCTCTGAAGAAAAGTGTGAGAGAAAGGAGGTGTTAAATTGTCTACCAAACTGAGGTCCCTAGAGCCATTATGCTGACTTCATTGTTGTACTCCCAAGAAACTGAATCACTTCCCTTTGAATTGTCCTAAGAAGATTCTGAAGATTACCTGGCAAAGTAAGTTACCAGATACTGAAAACCTTTCTTGAACTACACTGTCCAGCATTCAAGCTCTATTTCAGAGTGCAACTCCAAGGGGCTGTCTAAGTCACCAACTTAACAGTTTTCTATATAAACTTCAGGACCATTTTACTCTTGGATTAAAATGAGAACAATTGGTATAGCTTGGGACTGAATTCTCAATTCCCAAAAAAGTATAGGTGGTAACCAAAGGGAAAATTATTCACTTAAACTGGCCCAGCTTAGGGAGAAGGGAACTATTCTTTCCTGTTGGGAGAGGAAGTTAAAGAATGAATGCTTAAGTGTTTCTATTGGGCTTATATCTCAAAGAGATCTTAAAGGAAGGAAAGGGCCCTACATGTGCAAAATTCTTTGTGGCAGCCCTTTTTGTAGTGGCTAGAAACTGGAAACTGAATGGATGCCCATCAATTGGAGAGTGGCTGAATAAATTATGGCATATGAATGTTATAGAATATTATTGTTCTGTAAGAAACAACCAGCAGGACGATTCAGAGAGGCCTGGAGAGACTTGCATGAACTGATACTGAGTGAAATCAGCAGAACCAGGAGATCATTATTCACAGCAACAACAATACTATATGATGATCAATTCTGATGGATATGGCTCTCTTCAACAATGAAATGTTTCAAAGCAGTTCCAATTGTTCAGTGAAGAAAGCCATATACATCCAGAGAGAGGGATACGAAATGTGGACTACAACATAACATTTTCATGCTCTCTATTGATGTTTGCTTGCATTGTTTCCTTTTTCTGATTTTTTTTTGTTCATGTAGATACGATTTTTCTTGCACAACAATCATAAGTGTGGAAATATGTATACATATATTCGACTTATCAAGTATTTTAATATAATTAACATGTAGTGGACTTCCTGCCATCTAGGGGAGAGGAGGGGACTAGGGGGAAAATTTGTAAAGGAAAGCTTTGTAAGAATCAATGTTGAAGAACTACCCATACATATGTTATGCAAATAAAAAGCTTTAAAAAAAAAAGAATGAATGCTTAACTAATTTCACTCCATTAACCATATGGGTTAATCCTTTGATTAAGAGAGCTATCAGTTTGTTCTCCCTTGCCCTGATTAAAAGTGGAATAAAGAGGGAGTGCTTAATTTTATGATGATATCTCTTTTGGATTAAAATACTATGGTTCTTTCTGAGTAACAAAAAATACCAAATTTTAACTATATATTTCTTACTTTAGCATGGAATTTTGTCTTTTGTTAAATGACTCCTATAAAATCTAAGTATAAGTTGTTTGGGTCTAAAAGAATTTAAATTAATAGAGGGAACACTTTCCATCACCACCTTTCTGAAAGCAGAAATGCTTGAATATTAATAATCATTTGACAGATTTTTTAAAATCTTAAAACACAAAGTATAGAGTTTTGCTTCCATGTCCTGTAAATTCTTCCTCTCTGTGAGTAGAGATCTTTGACAAAGAGAAGTTTAGTGGACTTGTAGTCAGGAGAGTTGGGTTCAAATTTCACTATGGGTTTTGACTACTTTTTAATAATGGGCAAATCACTTTACATAGCAGAGGCTCAGTTTCTTTATCTGTAAAAATAAAGATAATGCTTTGAACTGCCTACAGAGTTATTATGAGAAAAGTGCTTCATTGTAATGTGCTTCCCTAATCTGACTTCCTATCAGGGAACACATCTCAATGTAAGGAATACAAAAAGAATTATTAGAGAAGAGCTGAAATACACATTATCACAGCTTCTCTAGAATCTTCACTAAGCTACTTCTCTTAAAACATATGGCAGTCTTTCTGCTGATAGATGATACTAGGCAGATGGAAGTCCACCATAACAATTATCCACTACCTATCTTAGCAAAAGAGATTAATAGATTAGTTATGGGGTAAAATAGAGAGAAAGAGGAAGGGAGAGAGGGAGAGGGGGACAAAGAGAGAAGGAGGGAGTGAGGAAGAGAAAGGGATTGAGAAAGAAAGGGAAGGAAAGAGGAAGGGAGGGAGGAAAGTACAATTGAGAGTATAAACAACTGAGATTAGTGGGGAACATATTCAGAAGAAACAAAAGATATTAGGAATTCTGTAGATTTGAAAGATTAAGTTCTATCTTCAGTGTATTCTCTGGTCCCATATGTTCCTTTTATGCATACTCTTCCATGGTGGTGTTGGGCCATATGTTACACCAGTAATTATGATTCACATATGATCCCCATGCCTATTCATCTTCTTAGTTAATAGGTAAATATTTTTGGAAGAATGAGTTGCAGGTTTATGGGAAGGTTGCCTTGCCATTACTCTTATTATTGTGCTATTTTATAGAGGCAGGTGGCCTGGAGTCAGGAGGAGCTGAGTTCAAATCCAGTCTCTTACTAGCTGTGTGATCCGGGCAAGTCACTTAATGTTGTCTGCCTCAGTTTCCTCAATTGTAACATGAGGATAATAATAGCATCTACCTCCCCAAAATTAGATATTTGTAAAACACTTTGCATAGTGCCTGGCACATGGTAGATGCTGATTCCATACTCTCCATTTCCTTCCCCCTATTTTATTAAATATCTTTTCTTTGAACCAAATGACTAGTAAGAGTTATATTAGTGCAGACTTGGAAGCTATGGTTTGGAGAAGGTTCTGACCTCTAAATTAACTTGGATCAGGGGTAACTTCGGAGGATTCATGAGGAAGGGATGTAGTGTCTTTGTGGGCTATATTATTTTACACTCAAGAAGGTAGAATGCTTTCTTGAAATCTGTACTGTCTGGGAGTATGGAGGATAAAGCCACTGTAACCCTGAGCTATCATAATTGTAGCTCAGCATTGGTCTGTCTGGGCATCATTTACCTTCTGCTAACAACTTTATTAAGGAACAGATGGTCAACAAGTCTAAAAAATCCCCACAATCTTTCTTTTCAGGAGAGAAAGAAACTAATCTCAGTGGTGGACACAAACATCTTAGTTTTTGAAGATTATCTGAATATAACATTTCAGCTGAAGATTATAAGTGAGAGACAGAGGAAAGAAGAAAGAATGGTTGAAAGAACTAGGTGGAAGTACTTTTAGCCTACTTCAAATCCTTCAAGATGAAAGGCACTTATTCTATCTTTCCAAATATTATCCTGTGTCTGCCATTTCCAGGTCATTTTTATCCTGGGCAAGAATAAAGTCTTACTTTATTTATCTGTAAAATGAAGGAACTAGCTCCCTTTCAAATCCCATTCAGTACTACATCTTTATTTCACTAATCTTCATTTTAATTGAATTTTTCCTTTATCTATATATACATACATACATATATACATATATATCTGCATATATATATGCATATGGACATGTATTTACATATAAAAAATTACAGCATTTTCTGGAATAATAATACTTTTCTCATATTGTATTGCTTTCCTGATTCTGCCAGATGATCATGTATCCCTCAAAATACCAAGTAACTGTCAAATCAAAATACAAAAATTTAGAATTATTCCAAGAATTACACAATATATTAGTAAGAAAATTATGACCATGAATCATAGTGGATTTTCAGCCATCTGAGAACCAGTTAGGCCTGGTTTCAAGTCTTACATCTGCAATATACTTGCTATGTAACCCCAGACAAATCAGTGTTCTAGGTAATTCTTTAGAACTATAAAATGTTGTGAAAGTGTCAACCTTCATTGGTGGAGGAAGTTTCCTCATTTAGAAGTTACTTATACTAATGAAATGAGTCTAGTCCCTATTCCTACATCAACTACCAAGAACAACCTTCCCTATAAAACAAACATAATTGACAAAGAGATTGCTTTAAGCAGCCAGAATTGTTTTCTTTTCTTTCTTTTTTTTTTTTGAAAGAGCTCAGACTATATTACCTCTAAAACCTCATCTAGTATCTAAGGGCATATGTGCTTGATGTAGGTCAGGAAAATCTTTATAATTTCAAGCCAGTGGGGACAATTTCAGAGACACTTCCTGCTGCTCCCTCCCTGAGTAGTCTAGATATTCATATACTATCCCCAAACTCTGTCAATGGAATCCCATTTTCTCTATTTTAAAAAATTTAATTTTATTTTCAGTTATAAATTAACTCCTCTCTGTTCCCCTACTCATTAAGAAGACAAGAAAAGCAAAAACTATTACAAATATGTATATTCATACCAGATATATTCCTGCATTAGCCATACCAAAAGAAGCAAGAGAAGAAAATATGTTTCCATTTGTCATCTGAGTCCATCAGCTCTCTATCTGGAACCTTTAGGAATTGTGATTGGTTATTGTATTAATCAGAGTTTACAAAGTTTTTCAAAATTGATTATCTTTATAATATTGCCGTTATTATATAAATTATTGTGCTTATTCTGCTCATTTCTTGTGGCAATTAATTCATGCAAGTCTTTCCAGGTTTTTTTGAAACCATCCCCTTCATCATTTCTCATAGCACAATAGTATCCCATTACATTCTCATACTATAACTTGTTTAGATAATCCCCAATTAATGGGCATCTGTTCATGTGCATACATAATACATGCATAGATGTCTGTATACACATATACAGATATATACGCACATACACACATAAGCACAAATGCTGCTTCTTTGCCTGTTGCTGTTCTTTTTGAAACACAGACTTAGGCATTGTTGGGTCAAGGGGTATAAACAATTTTTATAGCCTTGTAGGTATAGTTCCAAATTGTTCTCCAAATGGTTAGGTCAGTTCACAACTCTACCAACAATGCAGTAGTATACTTATTTTTTTACTTTCCTTTCAGCATTTGTAATTTTCCTATTCTATTACATTAGTCAGTCTTAAAGGTGTGAGATGGTAATTCAGAATTGTTTTAATTTTTTT